>OY829913.1:63531365-64131365 GCA_963691935.1 Nephrotoma guestfalica | reverse complement strand
TGGTAACCGTCGGTCAATTTGTTCCTGGGGCTATCTATATTTTATATAGTGTGAACGTATAAAAGTGATACGTTCGGAACCTAAATTAAGGAATTAAACTTTTCATGATTAAGAGATTCGTTGGAGCGAAATATTTTGTTTTTGTTTCCGCCTCTAAACCGTCGCTATTTTCTTTATTGTTTGTTATCTGGGGGTAGAAAACTGGTGGAAATTTTTACGTTCTAGCTGTACTGCACTAATGAAAACACTATCTTATGAGCCTTAAAGCTTTTGTAGCAATTCCATAAAATTGTATCCTTACAAATAGGGTTTACACCTGCTATTCAAATAAGTTTTTATTTTTAAATCTAGTGACAACGACCAACATGTCAAAACATTTTTTACTTTCATATAATAGAAATTGCGTTTTGTATTTTGTTATTACGTCACAAATAATTCGGTAAATTGAATTGGAATAACTTGATCGACTAAATTCAAAACGAAGACAAAAAGTCTTATATCTGAGACCATTTTTCAGTCAGTGGCTGTGCTTCAGAATCGGGCTGTTAGTTCCATTAGTCATCGAGCTTCTATGATTTATGAAACAACACTGCTATTTATTAATTGTGGAAATATTTGCTGCACTAAATATCGATTAGAAATTTTCAGGATACTCATAGTGGTACCATCTATCAGTGGTTGATATGCATTAATATTAATTTAGATAAGTCTGAATTTTAATCATTAAAATAAAAGTAGGGCACAGCGTTAGTCATCATATCGACGACCTGATGACCTAGAAAATCAACGGGAATTTTTCAAGGAGAGCCTTCAAGTAGCCAGTATAGCACACGGTCCCACGATTTTGATGACTGTATAGTTGAAAGCGTATAGTTTTCTAAATTCTAATTTTTATGGATGTTTTCATACAGGTAAGCATGATTTATCCATGAGGTATATATGAAACTGAAAAGGACGTGCCCATAACACAAATTTACTCGTATTTTGACAGTTCATGGTGACCCTACAGTATATTGTAGAGAATCACTATTTTGATATTTAAGTTCATATACACAGAAGCCTAGATGTGGCTCCCCTCAGTTTAGAACTCAAGAAAAATAATCCCCATTTGTACAATTTTTTGTTTTGCTCCCTATGACGGTACTACCATTCAGTTTATTGAAATGTAGCCACTTTCTATTATAAGAACCCTGAAATATATTAATTCATGAATTCATTTTGAGTAGATTTGCTAAGAAGTTTGGTTTCGTTCAATTAATCGAGATTTAGATATCTACAGAGCCCGGCAGCTAGTAAATTCGTATCAGATCGTCTCCTGTTTTATTATAATTTCCCTTTCACCCATCAATGTGATCATCGCAATTGAATTCAAAGAATAGACAAGTTTCATTTAAGATAACCAAATAATTTTGGAATAGTAACAAATCCCATCCTATAACAAACCGAAATTGATCATAATCGATTAGGGTTTGACCCGGTTGCGTTTAGCATGGCTAAATACCAAAATTTCATCTGAAATTAGATTTATATTCTTATTCTGACTTACAAGCTGAAACTGATCAAAGTCGTGCTTGTCGAAAGCATGATAAAATCTTAAGAGTTCGTATTTTAGGTGCTTGAGCAAGAGAAGAGTTCAAGTTTTAGTAGAGGAATATTTTATGCGTCGCCCGGCTCTTTCAACCGGGCCGGCCGATTTTATTCAATTATTGGGTAATTTCCGAAACAAGGCTTTAGGAGACCAGACCATTCTGGTATATGTGTATTTGTTCTTTCAAACTGGAACTAAGAGGCGGGATCATGAAGTACGACCGAAAAATTTAAACGGATACTCGATTAAAACTAACAAAATTTGCTATAATAGCGGTAGCGGGGCGAGACATAAATGCAATGTCAATAATATTTAAAAGTCCAATGGCCAATTTTCCGAAATTCAACTTCTACCGATAAAGCATTTCCGTTTAAAATTGCTCGATAATTGTCGTTAAACTCTTCATTGAAATATTTAGAAACAATTGATTTTTCCGGACGGATTTCATGATCTCGCCCCAGGTTAAGCCATTTTGTTAATAGTTTGAGCTAATTTATATTAGAAACAAGGTTAAAACTGCAAAATTCTGAAAAAATTCTTTCAGCTTATGAATTCATTCATTCATTTCATGGATATGATGGGATTGAGATTCGAGAACTGGAACTTGTAGAACTTGTTTAGTAATTTCTATATTTTCCATATAAATAGATTTTAACGATGAAATCGGGTTTAAATTGTTGGTGTTATATTAAGTTCTGAAATATGCCAATTTAGGAGATACCCAACTGGTCTGTATGTGCAGGGTTTTATAATTTACCCAATTTATGAGTTGCTAACTACGAATCCGGGCTTTTCCCAATATTTATTGACTTTTCTGATTAGAACCAACTAAAATTTATCAAGAACTTAACCTGGTTTAAGCAAACTTGCCCACTCTGCCTGGCGGAACTATATAATTATAACTTAAGGTTTCGTATTGGAGGTTAGTGAAAATGTTCAAGGTTCCAAATTGCTGTATAAGAAGAGTTTATTAATAATTAGTCGACAACCAACTTCAGGGCAACGATTAATGCAGTTTGCTGGTGTCATTCGCAGTGACCGCAGATTTCAATTCTTGTATCTTACTTAAGTATATTAAGTGTGCATTTTAAGAAAGTTTGTATTTCTAAAAATTATTTTTGAACATTAGGCGTAAGACTAATAATCTGCTAATTTGTTAACGGGTGACCGTCGGTGAGTCGTGAGCAAGTAACATTTGTTTCGCAATCATACAAATTGAGCTTTTTTAAGCGTTTGGTTTATAATTTTCAAAAAAACAGTAAAATTGCAAAAATGTATGCAATTTTTATTTGAATCGATAAATAAGTGTTTACCATTTACGTTTTAAAGATTATCTGCAATTGTTGTTGGTTTATTGGTATAGACGAGAGACTTCACGTAGCTGCATAAAAAATAGTCAAGAGGCGTCAAATCTCAAAAAACAGACGTCGATAAAGATTTTGGTAAAAAACAAATATATACGATTTGGTGGATTGATGTCCAATAACGTGAAATTTTTGTCACAATGGCTTGAATTGCTTGCTCAGTAGGTCGATTATGACGACCATAAAATGAACAAAGTGCACGAAACACATTTTTCAATGAACACAAATTTTGACAATACAATTCAATAATTTGTAAACGTTGTTCTGGGTATAAGTCTTTCCATGATGAATTTGGAATGCTAACTGAGAACAATCGACTTTGATAGAAAGATACAAGAAAAAAAAATCGCGAAAAAGACGAATACCAATGAAAAATGAAGGCTTAGTTAAGTAGAATTTTGGTTGTTCTGGTTGATAGATAGCCAGATATTGCTTTTACATCTAGGTGAGGTTACCAAGACGTTGGAATGGAAGCTTGGTTTCGAACTAATGAAGCTAAAATTTTTTAATTTAAAAAAGCAATATCTGGCTATCAACCAGAACAACCCAAATTAATTTCTAAAATGCCAAAGCACCACAATGCCGTTACTGTAAAAAATACTTACAAAATTTAGAGAATAATTCTAATATTTACAAAGGTTAATGTTACAATTAAAAGTGATCAATAGCATAAAAGATACTTAAAATGTTTAAGATATTAATGCTATTACTTTCATTACTACTACTACTTAAAATAATAACAATAATATTTCTTGAATTTAGGCTTCAAAATATTTAACTCTGAATAAAAAGGTGATATCCACTGATTCAAGAAGCCATTGTTTAACTTTTGGTAAAAAAGATTTCAAATGAATGTCCTGCCTAATGGTAGCGCATTAAAAAAGGTTGTTGCAGCGACAAGATTAGAGCTACGGAAGTGGTCGGTGTAAAATCTAGGAATGTTGCTGAAAATTGATGGTTGCCGCGAAAATTGTATCGAAAATCGCTCCTCATTATACGAGCACATTGACCACTTCGATTAAAAATAACTCTCAATACTTTATAGACATACAAGTGTTTTAACAGAAAGATGTTGGTTGTAGTGAATAAATGCTAAGTTGGTTCAGTTTGTGGTTTCTTTAGAAATATACTCCTTTTTTTGTTGCACGTACAAGCGGTACAGAGTAGCTGCATAACAACCAAGCACGCCAATCCATATCCTAATTTAGCCATAACTAGTGCTTGATAAACAATTTTTAACACCGGAGTAGGACAATAATCATGAATGAGGTAAAAAATTTTAGCTGTGGATGGCAGATACCGATTGAGTGAATTTACATGCGTTTTTCAATTTAGACAAGTGTCCAACAAGATATTTAAACGAGTTAACAGGTTCGATGTCAAAACACTCAGAGTGGCAACCAATAGATGCACATTCAAGCCTGCTGTGATTAGTCACTCGAGGCAAAAAGGCCAAATTAACGTTACCAGACAATTCAAACAACATGAACTTAGTTTCCCGGCTTAGAATCAGACGACTCTTGTCGAAGCATGACAGTAAAGTTTTTAGATCAGTATTGATTATCGAAATAACGTTACTGGGAGAATTCCCGCAATAAGCCAAGGCTATGTCATCGGCAAACCCAGTAGAATAACCATGAAGATTCAGTTTAAACACCGAGTTAGTGTAAATAAGAAACAGCAATGGGCCTAATACTGAACCCTGGGGAACCCCGACCCCAATAAATCTCGAATCGCTTAACTTGTCGTTTATCTTAACTCTCACCGGTCTACCATCTAAATACGATGCTAACCAAATAGAGAGCAGAAGCTTGTGATCGACCATGTCGAAGGCTTTTTGCTGTATCAATAAATAAAGCACCGCAAGTATTACCTTTATTTAAACCAATATTGATTGTATTTAAGAATTCCAACAAGGCCGATTCGGTACTCATACCTCGACGAAAGCCATGTTAATGAATACTACACCCGTTTGATCTAAAAACTAGAAACCCTATTTTTAACTGCCTTTTCAAGAACTTTTAGGATTACTGGCTGCGAGGCAATAGGTCTATAGTTATCTTTGTCGAGGCGATTACCATTCTTAAACAATCGATCGAGTACAACTCTCAGCTCAAAGGAGAGGTTGAAAATGTGTGCAAAAACGGGACTAATATGTCAAGCAACGGCTTTTAGTATATAATTACTCAGGCCAACGTTATCAATTGAATATTTCGGTTCCAAAGCACAAATAATTGAAAAAACTTCATAACTAGACACTGGGGCCATAAAAAACGTTGACGGACTGAAATCAAAAGGCAAATCGGAACTAGATGTCGTGTTGCTAGAGTCGAATTTAGCACCTAGGTCTTTAGTAGAAGAAAAATCTAGAATCTAGATCTTCTCTAGAAAAATAACAATTCAACTCATTGGCAATTCCTAAATTACTCCTAAGAAGTTCTCCGTTTCATGCTAAAATAGAATTAACTATATTAACTAAGATCCAGTTTTTTTATATCACCGTGGTTAACTGAAAAACGCTTAGAATAATAGGTTTCCTTCTCTTTTTTGATATCCACATTAATTATGGTGCACATTATATTGTAGTTTGCGCGAAGTACTGCATTATCAGGGCGCTTAGATAACTTGGTTCGCAGTTTATTCCTTTTATTAATACGTCGCGCAAGTCAAAGGAAATCCAAGGCTGCAAGCGTTTGATTTTAGATGAGCAATATGTGTAGCAGCGTTCTAAAATAGTCGAAATATTATTCGTACCTCAAGAGCTAGCGATGGATTGTCGATGTTAAAAATCGTCCCCCAGTCCATAAGATCCAACCTTTCATATAACAATAACAGATTGAACTTCATTCTTCTTCTCGTGGAATTTTGGTTCAAATTAGAGCCAGGTAACAGTATCTGAGGAACCGTAAACCATATCTCAATCAAACATATTCGATGAAACTACCAAAAAACAAAAATTCAGGTAGCTACCAATGTTTTAGTTATACCTCTCGCTTTTGGAATATTTGATAAAGTTTCCGTTTTACAACCTACAACGTCGGGGTTATTATACTTCTCAAGTCAGAATTTCATATGAGTCGTAAAATAAATATAACCCCCTTCTTCTCGAAATTTCTAGTCTATGAAGAAACTCGGCCAAAAAATATTGCGATAAAGTTTTTGAATGGATAAAGTTTCTTTCTGCAACAAATTTCTAAATTTTGGAAACTTTTCAGTAGTGTTTCGTGCAATATTCTACGGGATTTTAAAAGAATTTCGAGAATATCCGGATTACACATATCATATTTACGTAGCCAAATCGAGGAATATTTGAACTTTTCTCTGGCCAAGATTCATATCTACCAATTTTAATGTGACTGCATTCTTTCCTAGTTTATCCGTTGAACACATTTATATTATCCTCCAGGTCATACATTCAGCCAGTGCAGTAATATACACAACCTAATAAATTTGTTAGGTCCTATCATCCGACTCAGACCCTGTCGGTTAACAACAATGCCTTCGATATTGGTACGACCAACGCGATTCCATTTTGAGTGGGTTCAAAAATTGCTTCTCGCACAAACTCGGTAATTTAGCGTATACGAGCAAAATCGGCAACTCGTGTGATTTACAAACCACATGGTAAATTACCATGCACCGGTATGTTTATCCTTCGTCAAGGAATTCGGAGAATAGCATACTCTATAGAAATTAGTAAATTTAATTCTCGTTCAAATCTAGTTACTTCCTTAACGAGACCCAATAAAATATCGATATGTAGTGTTCATTCATGATAAACACAATGCGTTAAAGGTTAAACCCGCCAATATAACAATCATGTAAATTTTCTTGTGCAACTCTCTAGTCACTATGCAGTTTGATGAGAAGACGAATTTTTACTTATTAGTTCGAAACCAACTGCAACACACTTTTGGTAATCTTACCTCCTTTTTTATTAAACTAATCGGATATCCTGTTTATATTATATGAAGGGAGCGTATGAGACTGATAGGACCAGTGTCATACGGAATACAAGTTACGACTTTGCTATGTACAACCCAACCAATCACCCATCCGAATTATTGAGAATTCTCATAACAAGAGATTTTGTGATGCAGATATAACGCTGCTCGATTTTATATCGGAGTCTCTGTAGAGCAGAGAAAAAAAAATACCGGGTTAGATATTATTGAAAAGTAAATGCTTACAAATTACTACCAATAAAGAAACTGAAATAAGCTGAACAAATGCAACCCTTAGTTCACTATAGTTGGTAGAGCAAATTAAAACTGTCAAACCATTAGATTTGACAATTAACGCTCTCATGTGGCCAAAGAAGCCGACGATATGTATATTCTATGAAAATCACAAATATAATGTATTTCAGTTAATATGATAAAGAAAATTTCTTTAATGCTAAATGGCTTTTACGTGGAAAAAAACGTAGATGACTTTAACCCATCCACCTAAGAAAATTACCTTTGGGTTGGTTTGCTTCTTTCAAACAATCCTTTGACCTCCCAATCAGTATTGTGCCGTATTGTCTATACACCATATGCACTTAATTAATATTTTACACGTATAGATAATGTATGTAAACAATTAAAACAATGATGTCGATAATGTAGAGAATGTAGACAATATATCGACAATGTCAGATATCATTGTTTCGGTTAGCAATCAGCATAATTCTATGATGACATTCTGAATTCAATAACATTAACGTGATTTCGTTCACTTTGAATGTACAGCGGGGCCGATTTATGATCACCAGCATTAAAGTCTGAATGCATTAGAGGCAACATTAGAAATTCATGTATAAAAGCAAAGCCTTCTGGTACATTTGAATTACCAGATGAATACAGTCACATCATGAAACGTTCCAACAATGTCGTAATGTCACGTTCCCGATCAATAAAATTTTGAACAATCTCTTCCAGATGCAGATAGAATATATTTAATATTTTACATTTCTTGTACACATGGAAGTTACAATGGTATTCGTAAAATAAGGTACTAAAAGGGTATTTAAGGGGATAACTGATTATTTGCTAATTTCACTCCCATACATTTTTATTGAACACCACCCAGATCGCTTTTTTCCTTTTATATTGACTTTGAAGCGTTTAGCACAAATTCGTTCATTGCAAGACAAATATTCGATTTGGGGAACATAAATTCGAAAATCTAACATTTTTCGAATGCCTGGTATCGAGTAGATAGAGAAAACAATACGAAACCGACTACAGTCGTTGGAAAATCATTTTTTGTTATGTTTTCTGCCTTATTCTTCAATAGCTGGCCGCAAAATTCCTTTTAACCTACATTGCAGAAGCTCCCATAATCAAATTTAGTTGAATTATTAATGCAATTTTTCAGTATGCGCTTTGCTGTAATTATCAAAACTCTTCATCTTCTCGAAGATTACAATCACGTTAGTCAAAGTGTGTCAAATTTGGTTTACATTCAGGTCCCAATCAATTGTAGTAAGTTGTCCATAACACATTCTTTCTCTTTTTGCTAATGGACCGAAAAGTATTTGTTTCAAATTTTAAATTATTAATCAACGTATTTGAGAAATTTCTGTTTCATTGCTTTTTGCCTTTTGCTCAAAGATCGACTTATTCTTTCAGAAATTTGTAATATACCGCGGAATTTCACAGCGGTTGGCTGTTAATTACGTACGAACAATAAATCGCAATCATTTTTGTGATTCAATTCAACGTTTTGCAACTTGGTACGTATAAAATGACTTCTATTCCATAGATTTCATGCTCGTTTCCATATGCAAAATATTTTCGAAATCCCATATCGATCTTATTAGTGTATCGATATATATTTGCTGTTACTGGATGATATTTTTAGGTAAACGTACGAAAATACAAAACGACAAACAGCTTTTGTTGCAAGTGCTTTGGTGAAAAATTTACACTTTTACAAACTTCATTAACTTTAGACCTTGTTCAAAATTAACAATTTTGATCGTGGATGAAGTGGATGTAGTTCGTTGAAAGTGTGTAAAGTTATCCCAGTTTTTATCCCAGGAAAAATAAAAGTGCTCAACACTAATTTCGTCCCATCTCAAGATTTCATCCCGTCATGATGTCCACTAACTCTGTTAAGAATTTGGATATCAGCCATATGTTAGGATTTTCACTATTTGCTCATTTGCATATGGCCCACCACCATATGAAATTTGAAGAAAACACTCAATAAAAAATTAATAATTCTCTCAAACCTATAAAGTGCTTAAAGATTTGACTTTTGATTATGACTCGTCATGATGTCCACTAACTCTGATAAGAATTTGGATATCAGCCGTATGTTAGGTTTTTCGCTGTATGGTCATTTGCATATGGCTAAAATTTTCGCTACCTTTAACAAGTATAACACTCCTAATTAATTGTATAATTTAAAAATCCTGGGACGGGATGAAATCCTGCGAATGGATGAAATTAGTGTTACCTGATGATTTTTTATTTTTCCTGGGATCGTGAAAAAAATCGGCCGTCTCATCAATTAATTGTTTTGATTTAAATAATTCAATCTTTTATTAGTTCGAAACCAAACTGCTAAAGGTCTTGGTAGCCTCACCTCATTGTAAAACAATATATTTAATTTGTTTCGAAATGATTAAGAAGATTGCAAACATTAAAATTTCCTTAACCAATATCTAAATTAAAGCGTTTAGTGAATTAAAATGTTTTGCGCTAAAGCACCCTGTACCATTCGTCAATTATGCTTAACCATTAATTAACTTTTTGATCTAAGCATCCAGAATTTGGGAAAATACCAATTTGAACTAGAAAACAATAAGACGTCCTGTACATTGTCTACCGACTGTACACAGTCTACGAATTGTTTGCTTTTTCTACGCACATAGATAATTTCCCTAATTTTTCAATTTTGCTGAGCATAATGTCATAGACAGACTACTGTGGCACTATTCTGGTAATTCCCCGAGAATAGGGAACTGGGGAAAGAATTTATGTGTAATTTTTATTTAAAAAATTTTTTTCTGGCATACTGAGGTAAAAAGTTATTGTAATTTTTTTGAAAACAAAATTAATTCGGCAATAATTTTCCCTGGCAATTTAGGGATGAAAAAACTATTGCCACTTTATAAATATTTACATCAAACTTTTCTCCTCAGTAGGCTGGAAAAATTATATTTGAACATAAATTACAAATAAATTCTTTCCCAGTTCCCCATTCCCGGGGAATTACCAGAATAGTGTCACTGGTTTCAGAACTATAGTTTCGAGTTAACCATGATTTCGTTGTAATGTGTCATGCCTAACCATGATGTACAACTTGGTGTTTCCATAGTTTCGGAATGAGATATGTTTTCTCATTCCGAGGCATTTTGGTGCTCCCAACGCCGAATACATCAAAAATTGAGGTTCCGGACACTAATAGTTTACCAAGCAAATCTAGTTTTCTTTGAGTTTTCTGTTTGTCGGTTGGCGGGAACAAATTTTTTTCTGTGTTGTCAATATAAAAGTCATTTCTGACAATTTAAAAGTAAATTAAATGTCAATCTTGACATTTTTGTCAATGCCTACTCCATTACTTTTTAAAACCGAATGAGAAGACAAATGAAATTGTAGTGTGTCTGGAGTTCTCTTTTATGAAATCATGATCTCGAAACTATAATTATGAAACCATTATACTACAGACAAAAATGAGAACTCAAGTTTGACTACAAGTTCATTTGTCTTCTTATTTGGTTTTAAAAAGTAATGGAGTAGGCATTGACAAAAATGTCAAGATTGACATTTAATTTACTTTTAAATTGTCAGAAATGACTTTTATATTGACAACACAGAAAAAAATTTGTTCCCGCCAACCGACAAACAGAAAACTCAAAGAAAACTAGATTTGCTTGGTAAACTATTAGTGTCCGGAACCTCCATTTTTGATGTATTCGGCGTTGGGAGCACCAAAATGCCTCGCGATGAGAAAATATATCTCATTCCGAAACTGTGTGTACACCAAGTTGTAAATCATGGTTAGGCATGACATATTACAACGAAATCATGGTTAACTCGAAAATAGTTATGAAACCAGTAGTCTGTCTATGACATTAGAAAACTTCCCATTTGACCGATTTTCACCAAACATCCAATTTATTAAGACCATTCTCGCGATTTTGATGTTTTGAAAATCGTAAACCCTCGACTTAAGAAACTGTTTGTCAACTTCAACTCATTGGTTGATTTTGGCAAAAATGCGACGGGTCTCCCTATGAAAGCTTATACTCGTATATGCGTTTTCGTAGAACAAACAAGCCGTGAATTAACCGTGTTATAAAATACCGAAAATAAAGTTTTGGGCAATTTTTAAAATATTCGCAAAACGTTATTAACCTGCAATCTACGAATACATGAGAAAAGATTACAGTCAGGCACAGACAGAAATCTACATTCAGGAGAATCGTCGTTTTATCAGTGTTTAGTAGATTAATGATGATGACGCTCTATTGCGATCGCTTTAAAATTTATTTTACGATTCTTTTTACAACACGCCATGTACTGAAACAGCCTTAACAAATTATGAAATCAGAAAATACCGAGAAAAATGGTATAGGTCGTTCTTATCGGACAGGTTTATTTTATATTTTGTAATATGAAATTTTTTACTAAGATCGGTGCAGTCGGCGCGACAAATTTATTTGCGTACTTTACTCATCAAAAATATTCCAAAAACACTATTCACTCTCCTCCAGCAAACCGTATTCTAGTTTACTGCTTTTTACCAATAACCTTCAATTCATATTTATCAACACCAGCTCTCTCATGACACCATATAGCTTTGTTAATTACTTTAAACCCCTTTAGTATTAATTAGCAATAAGGTGGGAAGAGTGCACTGCGTATAGCGCAAATATAAGCAAATTAAAACATCACGTCACGTGACACTTCGGTACTCGTGTATTATACATCATAAATTTTCCACAACTGTCAAAACACAATTAAAATTTTGAAAAAAAAACAAACGTAATTTCTTTTATTAATTTTCCAGTCAAATTGTCTGCACGTACACATAACTCTTGATCTATTAGTTGGCATATGGTGCACGTGGATCGAGTCACGAATAATTACTTGTTTCGAACCCGTTCTAAATTATATGCACATTGCGGCCATTAATCTAGTTTCTGCGTATAGACTAAATTCTGTAGGAGGCTAAGGTGTATTAAGTGTAAGAAACATACCTGTAAACACAGAACAGGTTTCACTGCCAGTATATAGGTAGGTGACAAAAGTATTTTGCCCTAAGGGGATGCGACATGTTATTTAATCGTGGTTATAAATTAAACGCGTTTTGGTATACATATACGTACTCGTATATGTTGCTCGAGTATATGGAAGCCAATTTTTAAATGTACACGGCCGCCCGTCATTAACACCAATTTTTCCATCAATAATTTTTTTTTTCGGGTTGTTGTTTTTGTTACATTTCTAAAACTACCAGTCTATATAGTAAATATGTATACATTTTTATTTTGAGCATTAATATATTTTTTTTTTAAATAGTTAAATATAAATTTACATGAAAAATGGATGGAAAACATGTGTTTTTAAGTGAATTGAATAACATAAATCAAAATGAATTTTCATTTTGTAGTTTATAGTTTTTTTATATTTTATTTAAAAAATGGAAATGTATAATAAATTTAAATGTAATCGCTTTTATAAATCAATTGCTTATCATATCAATTGCTACGTCGAATTTATATGTTCTAAATTGGACGAAAATTGGTGGCTGTTCTCGTTACTTTAAACGCCTTTTCATTTGGCATAAAAATTGGCATTTTGCTTCTTACTCCGAAATTATTTTTTTGTGGTGCCAATGGCTTTATTCTTGAATCTTGCTACATAAGAAACTAACAAGAAGTGTCAAATCTTCATTAGTCCGAGTGGATCTGCTCTTCTCAATCGTTTAAATCGCGGCTCGTTTAGTATATCCCGTGCCAATTCGATGGGATATCCCGAAGTTTTGAGTAGTATTTCGAACTGAAATCCTTGATTGTTTCGTTAACGGGTTTAATACCACGGTCGTCGTGTATGTTAGTATTTCGGATATACCATGGAGCATTAGCAATACATCGGAGTATTTTCGCTTGAGGTCGAGGTTGCACGAGTTCTCTATTTGGCGGATCCCCATAACTGAATACCATATGTCCATATTGGCTTGATTAACGCTTTGTATATAGTAAGACCTTATTGTCTAATGATAACTTGGAGTTTCTTCCTATCAGCCAATACATTTTGGGAAATGTTATTTTTATTTGGTTGCGCTTTGTCGTCTATCCAGGTGTAAGCCTAGGTATTTGACCTTGGTTTGTTGTGGAATATGTATACCGTTTAATTGTACTGGTGAGCAGGAGCGTTTGTTCAGCGTGAATGTAACAGAATTGATTTTTTTTCGCTTACTTTTATTCGCCAGATCTTGAGCCAATCCTTAATTTTGCTCAGATGACTTTGCACTTCTCTTGAGGCTGTTTGCGGGTTTTCGTGCCATACCAAGATGGCTGTATCATCAGCAAATGTTGATATTATTACATTGTCGGTTACAGGTTTAAGTCTGCCGTGTACAGCAAGTATAAAATAGGTCCCAGAACGCTTCCTTGTGGTACTCCTTCCCTTATATCATTTAGGGAAGTTGTTGCACCATTTTGTTGAACCATGTATTGCCTTTGGAGGAGATAGTTTGCCAGAACTGAGTGAATATTCTTCGGCAGGAGCGCTTTAAGTTTGTTGTTGTAAGTCTACCTCTGTGTAAAGGTCCATGTTGGTTTCGGAACCCAAATTGATGGTCTGGAATGATTTGCCTTTCTTCTAATACTGGTTTCAGTTTTGTTACTAACATTTTTTCAAACAGCTTTGAGATTGTGGCAAACATGCTTATTGGACAATAAGACGAGATTTGAGTTTCGTTTTTCCCAGGCTTATGTATCATTGTGATCAATGATATCTTCCACATTTGTGGGACATTAATAGTTCGTATATCCTAGCGCCATTTTCGGGCTAATCCAATTTTTTATTGTGTTCTTAACTTTCTTACAAACTTTATAGGTTTTAAACGATGAATCATCATCCATCTGGTGAGGCAGCACGATATTATTAGTTCCTTCGTGTGGTGAAAACACCGTCTTTAGATGTGCACCGAAAGCATTGGCTTTTTCTTCATCGCTTCTCGCCCAACTTCCAGTTGGTAGTCTATTCGGTGGATTCGAATTTGTAGGCCTTTTTAGGTTTTTTGTTGCCTTCCACAAAGAATAATCATTCTTCTCAGACTTCATCAGTTTTCTTCTTCCTACTGTGCAAATTTCAGGCTTTTGATAGCTCGATTTAATTTGCATTTCAACAATGGTGATTTTGTTTGTTGCCTCGTCGAATTTTCCGCTTTTCCTGGGATTAGTGACTGGATATTATGTGATAATATATTAATTTTTTCAGAATTGTTGATGATTGGTGAAGCCTTTTCAGCTGATATGTCCAGTGCCTCTTTTAGCTTTTCTGTAGCCACATCAAAATGTGCGGGTGTTTTTAGCGGGATATCAAGATCACAATTTTGTTCGAATTCAACTTTGTTCGGTGGTTCTGATTTTAAGACAACAGTGCTCATTGTTACTATTATCGGTGAATGGCCAGACGACAGATCATTTCAATCGGCGGCCTTAACATACATACACGCAATGCCTCTGAGTATACGCAGAAATCAATTAGATCAAATATTTTATTTTTATCCGTGGGCCAGTAAGTAGGAGGACCGGTAGTTCAAAAATCCAGGGACTGACCTCTATATATCCTCATAAAGTTGTTTGCCTTTAGGCGTTATTAGCCTTGAACCCCATTGAGTATGTTTGGCGTTGTAATCATCCCCCGCGAAAAATTTATTACCCAGCAGACCAAAATAATCAATAAACTGCAATCCTTTTATAGCGTGCTTTGGAGGGCAGTACACTGCTGATATCACACAATTTTCAGACCATTCCGGCAGACAGATGCTCGTTGATTGGCTCATATTTCATAAGTTCATAATGTTTTAGTCTTCTCTTATCAATACAGCAGTACCACCGCGGGCTTTACCATCCGGATGCTTAGTGTCATAAATAGTGTACCCATTAATTTTGAAGTAGTTCGTGTTTGTGAAGCGTGTTTCAAATATTAACATTTGCGTAAGGCCGTTTGCATTCCATATTGCTATTTTGAGGAGAGTCATTTTTGATTTTTTACAACTATCTGCATCAGCGTGTTTTTATTCTGCATCATTAGATCCATAGTTCTCTCCATCATCGCCATGAACACACTTGCCCCACTTTTGGAACGGCGCCCTTAAATACACTTGCGTACGAAACCCCGTGATGCACACTACTGCTCACATTTATATTCTGGTTTCCATTTTGAACTTTTGCTTGAATGTGATTTAAGCAATCGTTGCTCAGCTCTAGGATTAGTTCTCCTTTCCAATTCAAACTGGGCAACCTCTATAATTCGCTGTGTGGTTTTCATCGCAGTTACTGCATTTTCTGACAGAAGCTTGAGTTTTATTTTTAGTGCGGCCGTATTCTTGGCACTTAACACACTGTACCAGTCCAGTTCTTTTTCTGGGTTCTTCGACAGCAATTCTTCTATGTAGAAGATATTTTAGCTCATATATTTCATGTTTTCCTTTGTTTTTTTTATTATCTGGTTCTAATTCCAAACAGAATATTGGCTGTGGCACCTTTTCCCGATTTATAATATTAGTTATAGATTTTACACGGAAGTTTTTCTCAGCGAGAGCAGCTTGCATCTCGTTTCGGGTCAACGAAGCTCTCAATTCATTTTAACATCACCAACCCTTTTTGGCTCTTTAGTTGGCTCTTTAGTGTTTTCCCACTTCATCGAAATGATTTATTAAGGCCTTGTATGTCTCAATATTTGACGGCTGAATTTTGGTTGCTTTTATATTTTCTCGTTTAAGTCCGGAAATATAGAAGTTACCCGGAATTTTGAAGCACATTTTTAAGAATCGATGATGATTTTGTAATCCAAAGCCATTTTTCTAACGAATATGAAGTTTTTAGCAAAACGTCAAAAATAACAAAAACAAACAGTCGGTAAAAGCACCTGACAACAGATGGATTTACATTAATTAAAAATTATTATCAAAATGTTTATAAATGTTTACAGTTCATATATGTTTGCAGATTTTTGGATTTACCGGGTAGTGACTTATATCAAATGATGGTAAAACAGGTGATCTATAGAATAAAATTGGTCGCATCACAATACTGTGAGATTTTCCCATTTGTTAATGCGTTGGAAAATCGAATCGCTTAGAATAATTATGCGGTTGTTTGGGTTTCAGTGTATTCATTATTGGCCACATTATAGAGACCCGACCGGGTAGTAACTTGTCGCAAATGATGACATAAAGAGAGTTTTCATTCACCATTCCTTAATGTGCTCTTAAATTGAGTAGCATAGAATATTTATGCGGATCCGCGCAATAATCATCAAAAAACAGAAAAATATTCTAAATAACTCGACTTTCCAAGGCATTAATAAATTAATAAATGGAAAAATCTCGTAGTTTTTTGATGCGACCAACTGTATTTCTCAAAACACTGCTTATGCCATCATTTAATATAAGTCACTCTGTGACTTCACTATCTCTGCGTGATCTGGCTATTAATGAATACACTTAAACCCAAAAAATCTTTAAACGATTCAATGCAACTCGATGTTCCAGCGCACTGCCAAATGGGAAAATTAAATTTATTGCAAACAGCACAACTTTGGGTGGTGCTCTGACCATTAATTTATACACTGAAACCCAAAAATCACTAAAAAATTATTTGTAATTTGATTTCCCAACGCAATATCAAATGGGAAAATTCCGTAATTTTTTATGCAACCAAAATTATTTGAAAGAGAACCTTTAATGCCATTTGATACACGTCACTAACCGGTAATATCTATTTTACCGACTGTATGGTTTTCTTACTGAACTTCACAACCGTTTTCTCCATAAAGATTCTTCTAGTTATTATACCAGGCGCATCTCTTCAAAATCTGCGCTTCGCTGCTCCACTAATTGTGGTTCAAACATATACCGACTTTTGGAATTGAATTCTTGATCACAAGTTATTTTTATTATTAGTGGAAAATTTTAACCTGACACAGTAGGACCCTAGTGACTTTCTCTTAGCAATGTAATAACGCGTGCTCAGTTTTTTTTGTACAATAATCATCAATCGCAAACTGGTTCTGGATTTGTACAATTTTGTAACATCAATCATATGCAAAACTAAAAGTTTTCATAAAACTAAGTAAGGGTTCCCAGACCCTGAGGTCCAGCTTGTTCCGAAGCTACGCTTCTACTTCGGATTTGTTCAACTAAACTTTATACGTCTTAAACAAATTATCACAAATAAAGTAAATTGTTGAAGGCTAACGCTGTAACGCTATTATGGTTCTCACGTCACCAGTGACACTATTCTGGATTTCACTGGGAATTGTGGCCAAATTGCAAAATGCAACTCAGACAAAAATGCTATGAAAATATTTTTATTAATTTCATATTCCCAGGGAAGGCCGGAATAATGCCACAGATGGATCAAAACAAATCTAGTTACATGTGGATGGCTCTCGGTGACGCTTTCGACTGTCTGCAAACAACGTAAGATGCCGTTTAATTAGATGGTCACGTTATTTAAAAGGAGCGATTCATTACACTCGTCTTATGGTCACAATAATAAGAAAACATGTTCCAAGCCATGTAGTTCAGCAATTTTAGATTTCCGCTGATTTTTGGCATTGACTGCATTTGATTCATTTATGTCTGATCTATTTCCCCTAAATCAACCTAAATTTGATCTCACTCAATTTTATATGTACAGCGGCCAAATCCAATTTAGACTTGGCATCGGTATGTAAAAAAATTGGTTAAAGTTATAATTAGGAACTACGAGTTAGAGATCATGTACCAAATTTGGTGACTTTAACTTAAAATTTGTAAATTTATAATTTTGATTATTTTTAGGTTTCATTAAAAATCAGCTGCAATAAATAAAATCTGTTTTGCATTATTGGTCACTTTGGTTGAGATTAGAAAATTTCACCTAGAATTTCAGCTTAATTTCCTACTTTGTTACTTGTTTCGACCACAAATTGTTCTGCATCTTCAAATTCCAAAAAAAACAGTAATTAAAATATAAGACAATAAAGGTAATCAGCACTTCTGTCGGACTTGGCATTTCAATCAAGTAAATAACGCCGTTTACAATTTCTCTGAGCCCGTGTTACATGGAATGAATAAATATATCCTATCGTCACTTTCCAATCCCAATCCAAATTTTAAAATCTTTTCCAAAGAAGAAGCCAAATCTGCCAGACAACCTTCTCACAAGGAAGATAAGCGCAACGATTTTTTTTTTGAAAAATGCAAGGCCACACAACGTTGCTAAACAATCTGTACAAAATGAACCCCATCAACAATTCGAAATAATTTGTCTTCAGAAATCTGAATACCATGATCGTAAATAAGGCCATCAGACCCGACGGAATTCCAGTTCGAAAGTGAAAATTAATAAAATAATTTCAGATAAACGAATGGCTTTCGTGAAAGCCGCTCCACAACCGATTTCTTAACGTGTACCGCCAACAAATGAATTCTCGAAGGCCTTTGCAATCGCTAATGCTTTTGATACGGTTTGGCATGAGAATCTATAGTAAAATAGTAATTAACAGTAGTCCGTATTCGATGTGAGCCCAAGAGTTGTATAAGCTCGGTGAATAGCTTGGATTCATATTGTGTGTCTTGATCGGTTGCTTGGCGACCGGTTTTGCGATTGTGGGCGGCTTCAGAAACATCTTTTATACAGTATATGTATCTCGCCACCGTGGGAAGCGATCAACGCAGTTTAAAATGTATAAATATGCCTGATGGAATTTAGAAAGCCCCGGAACCTGGAATTTATAGGCGATTTGGTATGTTGTTGCAATTTGCATTTTTTCTATAAAAACGAAATCTTGTTTACCCACTGACGTGATGAGTTTTCAAATTGCTGGTATATTTAGAATGTACAGAGTAATGCTGAAACAAGTTTCAGCGGGAATATCTCGAGGTCGGAACTCTGAAATAGTTTGTCGGTGATTCCATAGTCGTTGCTCTGAATGTGCTGTAAGTTAGTGGTTTAAATTGAGAGACAAAGTCTAAGTGACATGATTGCCTAAGTTTGAGTTCCAATTTACAGTAAATTGCTCTAGTAAGCGGTGTTTGATCGCTAAGCATATAGTTAATTCCCGACCTTCGACAAAGTAGCGGAGTGTGTTTAATTGTTTTGGAAAATTTAATACAGTTCCCTATTAAATGTGAATATTTCCTTTCAGCATCTAATATCTTTTTTATGAAGCCTACAGCTGTGTTGATGTTCTTGAGCTGAAGGAATTCATTTTAACATTCTTCAAACCAAGACAATTTGAGAGACAAGAGATGCCAATTGTGTGTGAATTTGGGCAAGTATAGCAATTTGGTGGTAGCATTTTCGCGGTTTGCTTATTTACATCCTTACCTTTACGCCTGTATTGGCCAATTCGAGGACGTACGGATATAGGTCCTATTTTATTACCATCTGCACATTGCATAGCTCTATTCCAGCCTATACTGGCATGGAAGATGGGTCGGCCCATGAGTTTTGCACTCCGACAGGGGGTCATAGATGTGTTCCTTTTCATCACAAATCGTAATTTGTTGATGAAAATTCCCGTCGCATCCTGCCACTATCGGGATTCGAACCCGGTACTTCCCAATCCAAACGCCAAAGCTTTAACTCTATGCCATTTGGTCGGTAGCATTTTACCTTACATACAGTAATTTTACATTTTAGGTTTTATTTGGCGTTTTGTGGTGCTGACAATTCTCTAATTGCTTTAAATCGTCCTTCAGCTGCAGAATGCCAATAGTAGTAATCTTGTGACTCAATCAAGATAAGAAAGTTAAAATTGTTGGTTCCAAACACACACGGTGTTAATATTGACTTCATAATTTGAAAATTTTTGGAAATATTTTCCAAACGGGCAAGTTGTTGGTTCATGTCTTTTGATGCTACGAAAATCACATCAATATAAATAAAAACGAAATCAAGAATTTTCACAATTTCGTTGATGAAAAGCTGGAATCAAAATAGTATATGGTAACTGCAGTTTCATGACTATCATCGGTTGCGACTGGGATGAGATGGTATGCTCTCACGATATCAATTTTTGAGAAAATGCAGCATCCATGTAACTGCATGGAGAAGTTTTGTATTTGTCGAATTTCGTAACGGCCTTTCTGTACTATCCGCACGATCTCCAATCATTGTCCTTCTAATTCAAAATGTGTAAGGTCAACAGGTTCTTAGTTTCATCATGCGTTGGAATTCTAGGAAAGCTGCTTCGTGACAGATTGAATCAAGTCGAAAATGATAAATGGCCTGTAGTGACGATGCATCCGCACCAATTATTGCACGATTGATTTTGACAAAAATGAAGGCTTGTTTAAATGAGCGTCACATTCTAGCGACAACGTGTAATAATTTAGTTATAGATCATCTGTTTGAGATTAATATTGCTAGTGATTGGCTCGTGTACGTCTGCGCTTTTTATTGTGCGCGTGTTAATCAGATTTGTTATGTTGCTGGGAGGGTATCAGGATCTTGCTTAATTCATAATTTGGAATTATGGGAAACTCGTGATTCTTTTCCGGTTAACGATTTAATTCGTTGGTACAACGTGTTCGATGGCCTTTGATAATCTTCAATTTTTCGGAGTATCACTTCTCATTTACGCTGGCCTGAAGGTATTTTAGTATGTAATCGACCTACACCGCATGTGCTGGTGATAGAGATAATAATCTGTGCGCGAACTTTTATTTATCGCTTGAAATCTTGTTCGCGTCGAACGGGTTAGTATCTTAGAATGCTAGTAGCCGCGTCAAGTTTGTTCACGCATCGAACACGTTTTTATTACGTAGAATGCTTGTGCTTTTTTGCACTAATTTATTCACACACCTAAACAAAATAATATTTTGCTCTTTCAAAAAATTATAGAAAGAATATTTGCGACCTGGGAAAAATACAATTGTGTTGTGAAAGCAGGTCTATAAATTAAATAAAGTATAACACTTGCACTTTTCACTAAAATCTTTACTTCATTTTGACTTTAACTAATTTAGAAAATAACGAACCTGTTACGGTAAAAGCCGTCTTCGAGGTCACTACATAAAATAAAATTTGTGTTAGGTAATATTTGTGCCGACTGTGTTTTACGTAGACCGTTCCTTTTATCTCTTTGAGGGAGATGCAGCGAGAACCGCACTGCCGTTCGGCCTTTCTAGTATCGTTCGTTAGTCTGTCCACTACATCCGCCGTTGCTTCAGCAACTTGTTTCGAACCACTTCATTTGGAACCTCATCTGCTTCTTCTGCTCTCTGTCCAATCATCAGTGTTAATGGTGGAATGCTGGCAATAGTAAATCTGCCTCCCTTGAGACCATCCTATAGGCAGTGCTTACATGCAGAACTCGTTCTTTGCATCCGATTGAGTTGATCGCATGCCCTGGCCATTTTGCGGACTCTCACGCAGGCACGTACTCCGTATAATACGTTCGAGGATACCACCGATAACAGCACCCTTCTTTTACTTTAACAAAGTCTGACCGTTTTCGACATTTTCGCCAGATCTTTCTGGCAAGTGCGTGGAAGCTTCGCCTTAAGTCTAGCCAAGCTCCAAGATATTCGATCTGGTCCACGGATTTTACCCTTATTCAACGAAATATTCTAGATTCGTGAGATTCTCACCATATTATTACCGGCAGTGCGTCTACGCGTAATTTGAAATAGTCGACATGTTGGTGTTGGAAATAGCATAGACAATTTTGGCGTAGACAATGTCGACAATTCGTCGAGAATGCAGAATATTTGTAGTCAATGTAGATTATTGTTTTTTTTTTGTTTTATCCAAAATGCGAATTTCCAATATTGCGAAAATTATTTAGTTATTTAAAATAATTCAAAATATTCTAATTCACTTTCAAAATTTTATTTGCAATGTCACTTTTCAGATGGCACTATTTGGTTATTTCTTTTCGAAAACAAAATTTAAGACTTGAACTAAAAAATACTCGAACTAACCGAAACGGTTAAAAAGTTAGTTTTATAATTGTCAACTACCACCTGCAGAAAAACAGGAATACTTGCAGATCAAAAACCACCCGATTTTCTTTCTTCGGCAATTCAAATCAAAACATCAGTTTATAATTTTTGCTATCGGCTTAGATCTGCGAATCATACACCGATAACTCCCTTAATTTTAATCTCAGCTATTAAAGTCGATTTTTATTTTTTATTTTTTATTTTTTAAAGAAAGTACTAATTGTCCAGTGGATTTAATGTCCCTTGAAGGTCAATTAATACCCTCCTTTTCATTCACGCACACATCATCCCATTCACACTATTACAGTATAACACCTGCGCATTGCAAGCTCCATGTCAACCTGTACATTACTGTCAACCTGCACTCCAACAGAGGGTCTTAGTTGTGTTTATTAACATCACCGATCGTAATCGATGACGAAAATTCGCTTTGCATCCAGCCTCTGGTGGGAATCTAACCCAGTACCTCCCGGTCCAAGTGCCGAAGCTTTAACCACTGCACCACTTGTCCGGTCAACTCTGTAACATTTCTTGACGCGTTATTTGTAGAATCGATCCTACAGTCATCGAGTATAATTAGTTGAGGAACCCGGAAAATAGGAGTATTTTAACGAGACTTTAATACTACTTGGTTACCCAAGTTTAACAACCCTTCCATAAGCATAAGGGCGGCATAGATATATAGCGCACACATGAATCCCCATTCATGCCTATACAAAACTAGTAGAGAGGGTTCTGTTCATTGAAGTACCGTGGCAAGAAGCAGTTTATTTTGACAGCTCTGTATTTGGTTTAAAAAAGTACCTACGTATGTAAAATTCAAATTAATCTTCTACATAGGTTTTGACTTTTCTCGAATATTTTTAAAATTGTGCTAACACAACCTAAAGTTGTATGTAAAGTAAAGACTATAGGATTGAAATTTTTCAAATATGTTAGAAGTTTCTGATGGGTAACAGAAACAATAATTTTTACATGCTCTACATTGTCGACGTCATTTTTTCATTGTCTACATACATTCTCTACACATGTAGAAAATTAATTTTCAACGTGGTGTAGACAATACGGCACAACACTGATTACCGGTTCAACTTTCTCGAGAGCCTGCTCAAATCTATGTCTGAGGAGCCATACGATGATGCTTTCGACCACTCATTCCGTGCCGTGTGCTAACACAAACACCAAATCATTTGTTTATCTCCAAAGTATTGCGCAATCGAGCAGGTGGTAACTGTTAAATAAAACTAATTATAATTGGTAATTATATAAGACTTTTATCATATTTAATTTATTATTTTAAACAAAATTAAACCAAGCCAAGCTAGCACGGTAATAGAGTTTTTTATGCATGAGGCATAAGTCATAACTTGTAGTTATCGAAGTTTACTGAAAATCCGCCAGATGGAATCTAAATATACTTTAGCAGGCTTCAGTATTTTTGAATGATTCAATCCACAATTATAGGAGAAAATTAAAAATTTGTGGTCTAGTACTGCATTATTTATTTAGTGATCTAATCCAAGTCCAAATATCACGCTGATATTATAAAACATGTCTACCGTTGCCTCGGCAGTTTTGTGAAAGTTGTTTCTGACTTACAAAAACATATCGATTTCAAATCAAAATTTATGATTTAACCATAAATATTAAAAATTATTAAATTTATTAGAATTGCAGATTATAAAAAATCAAATACAAATTTATTTTTATTGCTAATTACTTGTAGACGGCACTGTCAAATACAAATATAATTTATAGCCAAACAATAAATAATTTATAGTTCTTATTAATTAGCGTAATGAATAAATTGAAATTGATATTCTCGCACTATTGCACTTCATTGATCTTTTAGTGTACGCCATTTTGAAATTTATAATAAACTCAGCAATCGAAACTTTGCAAGCAAATTTTACATTTAAAATTACTTGAAACTGGTCTGAACTTCGCAGTGCTAATTGCCTAAAGGCTTCTAGTGATTTCACTGGTTTTAATTAGTAGGCTTAGATTCGATGCATTTAAAAGGCAAGCCCTTAAATACTTAATGTTCACACTATCGATACGTTACAAGCATAAAATTTAGCATCATTAAACATAAAAAAAATTTGGTTTTGTTGAACATGCGCGCTGCTTTATATGCATCATATACACCGCACTAAAATTAAAAAGGTGTTACATATTAAACATCTTCTTCGCATCTTTTTCACCTGTTTTATTATGAATGTATACGACCGATCATATTATAAAATAATAAAAATTCATAACTCGGCGGTAGTAAGTCAATGATCTTTAAGAATTACTACTCCGTTTCATCTCGCGGTGTGACGCATGACAACATAATATCGAACATGATTTTATTCGGAGATGAAGACATTCTTAGTTTCTTACCACTTTTGTTTTAAATACACTCGGTATGTCAGTCACTTCATTTTTACGTAGAAGAAACTCACGTGTAATTTTTGTATTTCAAATTTTCAGAGTACCTGGGAATCGTTGTTCTTATACGTCGTATATACTTATGTAAGATACATCAATTTGTCATTTTCTTAGGTGCTTCTGGTTTTTGAATTTCGAAAACTAACATAAAAAATACAAAAACCTAAAATTGATGGGATTAAATTACAAATTATTGTATATTTGATGTGGGATGATTTGGTATTTTGGTACACAAAAGATACAAAATTTGTTTTAAGAGATGTTTTATCTCAAGCTCAGATCAAGATAATTTTATTTTTTGTTTAATAAGATTTATAGTTTGGATATCGATTGAGATATTTTAATAAAGACGAATTGAATGAGGTGTGGGAACTGTTTTTTTTTTAAATTCGGCCTAGTTTTGATATGCAAATTATGTAATATTTTAAACCTGGTTTGCAGGAGAGTCTTGTATAGGCATGCTTCATCAAAACTTAATTAAAATTTTCAGATAAAACCAAATTCCTCAAAAATAAATTAGACTGCAATGTCATCTACGCGGTTATCGACTCGTAATCTATTTCGGAGAAAATGAAATTAAGAACTTAATTTTCTCATTATTTTCTCTTTATTTCTCACACTAGCCCTTCTGATAAAGTTGCTATCTCGAGTAAAATATAGTTTTAATTTGGTATGTTTACTAGGTCAAGTGGTCTCGTTCTTGGAAGTCTTCTTTCAACGACAGGGTTATCTATCATATGGCGACATATAGGGGTTTCCATGTTTCTGGAGCCTTATTTCGTGTTTGGCGGCGTGCTTTTTTATTTCATCTTTGATGTATTCCATCTGTAAGTCCCTGTGAAGGTCTTCATTTCTTGTGTACCACGGAGCATTTACAATGCTATGGAGAACCTTGTTTTGAAACGTCTGTATCATTTTGGCGTTTGTTTGCTTAGTACATCCCCAGAGTTGAATACCGTAGGTCCATATCGGCCTCAGTATTTGCCGATATAGCAGCAGCTTGTTGTATATTATAAGCCCAGAGCCTCTACCTATGAGCCAATACATTTTTCTGAACTTAATATTAAGTTCTTTTTTTTTCTTTTTGACGTGCTCTCTCCACTTGAGCTTGGCATCGAGAGTCATGCCCAGATATGTAGCTTTGTTTGCATATGGCACCGGTCGTGAGTTAATTACTATCGGTAGATGGGAAGCCTTTTGATATGTAAAGTTAATATGCGTGGATTTCGTCTCATTAAGCTTGATTCTCCAGCGCTTAGTCCAGTTACAAACCTCATTGGTAATTTTCTGGAGTTTGCTCGTTGCATCAGCGACATTACTTCTAATCGCCATGATTGCTGTGTCATCTGCAAAGGTGACTATGGTTCCTTCATCTGTTGTTGAAATATCCCTTGTATATAATAAATACAGGATTGGTCCTAAGACACTCCCCTGTGGGACACCGGCAGAGATTTTCTTTAGTTCGGAGTATTCATCCTCATATTTCACACGAAAATGTCTATTGGATAAATAAGATCTTAGTATGGCATAGAATTGCCTCGGCAGATCTCTATGCAGCTTGAATTCCAGTCCACTGTGCCAAACTTTAACGTTCTTTCAATAACGTTGGTGATTCTATGCACCTGTTCAATTGTGGAGTGCTTTTCCCTGCATCGAAATTGATGTGGAGGTATTAGTTGTCGGTCCTCAATTATTGGTTTACGTCTGTTTAGTAATAATTTTTCAAAGAGTTTTGACATAGTTGGCAGCAATGAAATTGGCCTGTATGATTTTTTATCGTTAGGTGGTTTATCAGGTTTTGCTATCATGATTACTTCTGCTACTTTCCATTGCCACGGAACATATTTTAACCGAAAGCTTGCATTGATTATGTGTAATAGCTTACGAAATCCTTTATCTGGTAGAGCCTTGATTATTTGGCAAGTAATCAAGTCATATCCTGGGGCTTTTTTAACATTCATGTTGCTTTTCACTTCTTCTTTAAATTCTTTGAGAGTTACTGGGCGTATAACAAAATCATCTAGCTTTTGGATTGCCTTGGTAGTGTCTTGAAGTAGAACTGGTCAGATTAGCAAGCAGGCTGTAGCTACACATCCAAGATATTGCGTGATTTTTCCATAATTTTTCTTAAGTTCACCTCCTCTGTAACGACCTCCTCCGTTGACCTCCTCTGTTGACCAAGAAAATCTTTTTTTTAGATTAGTAGATGACGCGTAAACGCCAACCGGAACGGGAAATTCAAAATTGATAACGTGTTAGTTTGTGTTGCTCGAACTCGCAAATTCAACCAGCGTCGACTTCAACATCACACACACAATATCCGTAAGTGTTTAGGCTCGACTTTGGCTGCGACCCAACGTCCCAAATGAGAATGGTTTTTTAAAATCCCGACTTGATCCGTCTAATTCGTTACTACATTATACAATTAATTCTCTATCCAATTCCAATGTGCTTGGACCATACACAATAAACTCTCTGGGCAATGTCCAATATGGTTTTGGGACTGGTTAACACCTCTCACCATATATTTTAGATACGCACACTCACAGAAAACGAAAGAAATTTTTCTCCAAAATTGTTTCTTCTCTCTCTCTCTTTTTCTCCAAAATCTCAATTCCGGTATGTTCAGGACAAACCGAACCAAATTTAATATTTTAAATTCCATTAAGATTGGAAGCGAAAAGGAGGCGCATCTATCTCAAGTAAATTTAATTTCAAAACAATTATTAATTGACATTACCAATTCAAGTCGCATCCAATTTTAACTTTGCATTCACAATAAAACTTGAGTGACCACCGCTTCCAAAGTGTCGGCGATCTGAATGCAGTTCAGCATATAATCTAATCGTCTCCTTCATTTTGCCGACACTCCTATATATTAATCCTGGGCGGAATGTGAGAAAAGTGTGTTCGAACGCAATTAAACATTGGCTGGGCAAAAATATCAATGGTTGGCGAATCAAAAAATCGGCTGGTATGAGAGCACGAATATCATCTGGATCCGAAGATAATGGAGCAAGTGGCCTTGAATTTTACTAGCTTCAATGTATAGTTCAAATGAAATTTCGTAGATTTGACAGCGATTTCGCCCAAAGTACGAAGAAGACTAGGAAGAAAACCACCATTCTATTGCACTCTCCGAAAACAGGCCTACTGGTGCTGTTTATAATTTTCAGACTGGAATATTTATTATAATTTATTCAATATTTAATTGGCTCCGACAAAATTTGTCTCGTTGTCGCAATAAATAACTCAACAATTTCCTCTTATCGACACAAATTATTTCAAAGCACCCAGAAACGAAGCAGTAGCGAGAAATTCCAGATGAATTATCTTCACTGCAAAGCATACTAACACACGAATTCGATCTTGGTAGATCTTCACGATACTTTATCCACTCGTAAACTAGTTAAGGTGACAATCTTCATCCTACTCTTAAGCTCAACCAGTTTTACCTTAACCATTTTCGAGAAGTTTGCGTGATAATTGCTAGTTTATTAAGGCGGCGAGAAACAAAATGATGAAATGGTTGCCTCGGACGTCACTGTAGTAAGCCGAAATGTGTTAATTCCTTCATTGGAATTGTTGTTGGTCATCAATTTGATGATTAATCTTTGAAATTTCGGTACTAAATATATATCAGATGAGCTCTGAAGCGAATTAAAACTTTGATCAAGTCGTTCCATTGTTTCTAGTTTTAGATTTTGCAAACTCTACAAGGCCACACGAATTAGGTTGATGAACCATCAATCTTCAGCACAAAATGATAGTGATACCGACACCATATGACTCAAGTTTTGACACTCATGATTAAAGTCAGCATATTGTTGTTTCAAAGTAGATTTTCGAGGTATACTTTGTTCCAAATTAAAAGATCACAATTGAGTTTTTGGAAATGAAGCCCTTGTGAAGTATCCAACACGCGTCCACTTTGCTATCTAAATTGGTCATTATTGACAGACTTGATAAATAACTAAATATTTGTTTCTTGTACCGTCAACAGCGGTGATGTAAATGGGTCTAAGACCACCTAGTCAAAAACAGTATTCATAAGTATTGGAAGGTCATAAGCAAGCCAAATTTGTCCCTTAAGCACCTGTTCGAAGAAAAGTTCTGCTTTCAACAACAAATCTATCTGCTGTGGTTGATCAATGCTATAGCGTCCAGCCAAGACATTGTTAGTTGAAAACTGTGATTGTATTGTAACATTTTGACATAATTGTAGAAATCCCAATGCCAAGGCAATAGAACAACCACATGTCTCTGTGATAAATTAAAAATATACTTTCGACTTGTAGAAATCACCCCTTTGTTGAAAACTAGATATGCTTTGACTTGTCGGTCGGTTTGCATTTAGTGCTTTCTGATGGCACAGATGATGTAATTTGATTTGTAAAGCACAGTAGTGAATGATGATGCATATAGAACAAGTGTTCAAATTGGACGATCTGCCTTGATGTATGTTGCGACTAGTGATAGAGCTTATGTCATCGAAATATAATACTGGAGCAGCATCTAACCATTTTGATTGAGTTTTAGGTTCGAGTTTAGACACGAACAAAATTATCATATAGCGTTGTGCAGTCGGGCGTTTCATTTTAATAAGCGCACTGAGATGGGATTTGACAGAATCTTGAGGATGACTTTCTAATTGTCTTATAATAAAATAGCGATCGCATATATTCTTCGCATATAACTTTCTCATCCATAACGCGTGCCAGTAGCAAATCAATTACCTTAGAATTATTTCTAGCTATAAAATGCATCTAGGCTATTTGCAGACAATGCAGTGTCATTCAAATGTATATCAATCATTGAAAAATTGCCTCATTTTTGCCAGATTGCCATTAAATGTAGGAAGAAGAATTTTTTGAAACTTCGGTACTCTGTTTACTGTTTTTTTATTTAAACCTTACATGGACTTTAATTGTTGGTCTTACGGAATAATACGAAATTTGAAAACAGTTCATAAGCATTTTGTGGTTTTACTAAATCACTCGGCTTATTGAAATCTAACATTTTCAATCTGTGGTGGTGTTTTAAATTGTCTATCTGTTTAAGTAGTTAGTCCATTTGACTTTCCCATCGTAATCAAAGGTTGCAATATGTAGGTGGTACACAGAATTTGTGTGAGTAAGTGAATGGGAGGTGTGAGCGGGGATCAAAAAGGAGCGTATTAGTTAACCTGAAAAGGACTTTAAATCCATTGGATGACTAATATTTTCTTTTAAAAAGTCTCATGAATTTAACATGAAAAATGATATCTCGAAAGTGATGTCCACTTTCTGTTTCACGCATTCGTGCCCTTTTTAACACAGTTTCCATAAGTTTTCTCTAAATTTCAGGTGTAATTGCCAGGATTTCATTTTGAATGTTGTTTTTTAGTTCTGCTATGGCAAATAACCCAAAAAAAAAACAGTCTGGAGCACAGTCTGGAAAAATTTGCTCGCCAAAGTTGTCTTGTAATTAAGAAATTGTATTTTTTGCAGTGTGGGGGTATAGCCCCATCTTGTTGGTACCACAATTCTGTATGTACCACAATTCTGTATTTGCACAGCTGGCCTTAACAAATTGCCCAACATTGTCCGATATTGGTCACCATTGACAGTAATGCTCCCGTCAAAAATCTTTTCAGACAATACTCCGCACCAAACAGTACTGTTGGTATAGTTATCGCTGATGAATTGATATTGGATTTTCTGTTGTTCAAATCCTATAGTTTTGCTTGCTTACGAAGCCATTTAATAGGAAATTGGATTCATCCGTCATTATTAAATTGTGCATGAACTCAGGATTTTGATTAAATTTTCCTCGTAGCGAAATGACAAAATCAAGCTGATCTTGACAGCATGTCGGTATTAATTCTTGTACAAGCTGAATTTTATATAAGGCAACATTCTCAATATGGTCAAAATTCTTTGTACGGACCATCGCGAAAGTCTCAGTTGTGCTAAACGAGTGCGCCATACGTCATCTTCCATTCAGTCCAAAATTCGAGCCAAACATTATTGATTTGCCGGATGCTCTTGGATTATTTCAGTAGATTAAATACACCTATATATGCTAAGGCGGTGTTGTGTAAGAACCACAAATTGAAATAAATTACATCATTTCCCTTAGATATACCTTTACCATATGCTTGAATTGGAGGCATGCATTTTAAGAAAATTTCCAGATTATTTATCCTAACTAACCCCAAACTATAATTGATTACATGTACTTTCAAATTCTAAAATAATAAATTTGAAAATCATCCTCTTGCGTCCAAAATTTTTACAGTAGCAAAGCAAAACTTCCAAAACGAATTGAATGAGCTTTACGCAGTTTACAAATGATCAAGTCATATTTTATTTGGATCTCTTGCTGTACATGCAGCTATTAAAATTTTAATAGTACAGGCTTATAGGTTGTTTTAGTTTTATAAACTGGTTGCAGGGAATAAAGCTCGGCTTATGCTATTTCTTTGTTGGAAATATATAGAAGCGGAGTCCTGTACAAACATAAGATTTTGTGTCTGAGAAGAATTTTATATTCCTATGTAAAGCTTGGCATATCCCGCGCCACACGAAGTATCCCTGTCATACGCATCGTAAATGTGTGTACAAAACAGAAATAAATTGAAAAATTATTTTTCATTTGAGAATACTCAACAACCAAACAAAACATTACATAATTTAATTATGTTGAGAGCCGAACAGTATATATGTATGTATGTACGTACCTTGACTAAACAAAACTATATTATGTACGGTGTAATAGTTCGGAGCCACAACCATATAAGATAATCAATAATGAAATAATAATCGTGTGAAAAAATAATTTTGAATGAAAAACTTTCCCTCACATAAAAATTATTATAGCCGAAGATTGGGTCTCTCGAGACCCGTAATCGTATAATAAAGTTGTAAATCATATTTACAGATGAGGTTTCCATTCATAGAATGTGCGCTACATACGTATATATACATGTGATGATGATCAATGTGGTTCGGGAATTGTCGTGTGCGCGCCCAAAATAGAAAAATAGATGAGAGGATGTGACACACCACACACACCTCAGTGTGAGCACACTAAATCGCGAATTCCGATTGGTTCCTAAGGAGGCATCACAAAACCACCAAATATTTATATTTTTGCAAATTAGCATCATCAAATTTTTATTATTCCATTTTTATTTCGCTTATTTCTTATTTATTTCTTATAGTTTTTGTTTTCTTATAGTTTGATTTGACCGCCGAATTTATTTTACTTTATCATGTGAAATATAATAAAAAATGCGAATTTATTATTTTGGAGGATGAAAAATACCGACACCTTATTTGTTTTTGTACCAATATAAGTTCATCTTCTTCTTCGTTTCTTTCTTCATCGAATTCTTTATATGTAAAGGTTTTTGTTTGCGTTTTCATGATCATCTGAGCGTCTTCGTCATTTTCATCTCGGTCTTGTATATAAATACTTATATATTTATTTAAGAATTAAGAGTTGAATAATAATGATAGTAATAATAACAGTAATAGTAATAATAATAATAATAATAAGAAGAAGAAGAAGAAAATATTTCTTTTATATATTTACTTACAAGCCGCGCGCAATGAAAACAAAAATACTTTTCTTGTCTTCTTCATGATGGCAATTTGGTTTTCTTTATAGTTTTCATCGATTCATAAAATCATAAATTTATAGTTTTCTTGTCATTACAATATCGTGATTTGAATATATACACGGCAGGGGATCAAATTATTGACCATTAAACCGCCAAGCAGTGGGGCCCATAAAATGTAAGAAAAGTTTGCTACATAACCGATGCATAACGTGCAATTCGATCGAACTAACGATAATAGCTGTATCGAAAATAAACAAACATACATAGTATGACTCAACGAACAAACAATGTATAGTCTTACTGCACTTGACTGACTCTATGTGCAAGAATCTTACCTTAGATTCACCTCTAATATTTTGTTTACTCTTGTACTTCACGCGTACATTGCCAGGGTTTGATAAAGTAGGCCTTTCAAATTACTTTAGTGTCCTTAATTAAATTAAACGCTTCCATTATTTGTCTAACAATATTTTCAAGGTTATTTCAAGGGCACCAAAGCAACATAATTATTTTAGTACATTTATTAAAAATTGATCCGCTTTTTTAGCTAGTCGAGCGTCTCATTTTAAAATTGCAAAACTGCGGTTTAGTTCTAACTTGTTTACGTGTTTCTAGCTAAAGAAATCATTACTATAAACTTAAACTTTATAGGAAGCTCACTTTCACACGGGACACTAGAAAAGTTCCAAAGTTATTTTTGCGCTCGTATACTCAAGAGTAGTGGCAAACAACTCAATTGTTTTTATCGTCACTTAATACGCAGCTTTTAAAAGTTGAAAGATTAGGGGTAAAGAAGGTGTATATTGTTCAAATTTTATGTAAGCTTTCCAAAGCTCATAGATTCCTTAAGTGCATGCTGTTTTCATAACTACTAATCTTTCGTTTCAAAATAAATTTAAATCTTTGGTACCAAGTCACTTTTAGTTAAAGTACACCCGCATTTAAAACATTTCTGGCAAGCATAATTTTACAATACAGCTATCCCGAAAAACTAGAGTCGGCGTAAAGCTTTTAAAGTTAACAGATTGCAGAAGAATTGCTGTGGAAATATCGTAGGACTGCTGTTGCAGATAAGGTAAAAACTAAAATGTATTGAATATAACAGAAATAAAAGCTTTTAAAGCTCGATCACTAAATGATTAAATTCGGAAAACGTTAAATCCACAAAATAAGTATAAATAATTATTTTTAAAAAAGTTCAAACTTTTCACAAAGCTTTAATAAAGCTTTCAAGACTCCTAGCTTTGTCAAAACCAGATGGACAAATTATAATGGGATATGGTTTTCACTCTCTTGTTAAGCTTTTAATATTAAACGTGATGTTATATATTTATGGTATCGTTTATGTAAGGATAGCTGAGCTTTTTAAATCCGTTAGAAATCCGTTAGTTGATTAAATTTGAAATAAATAAACTGTGATTAGCAGAAAAGCTTTAGAAATATCGTTTTTAGAGAAGTACAGAGAAGTATTTAGAGTGCACTTTCAATTTTACAAACTGCGTAGATACCTAATTTTGGGACTTAGATTGGATAGATCAATATGTTTTATATCGAGCTTTCACATATAAAGCCTAAACGTCCAGCTCTAAACCAGTCTTTCATTCAGTTTCGTTTATATTGCTAAAAGACTAGTAATAAAAATCGAGCAAGCAAAAAAGCTTGCAGGAAAAACCCGAAAAATTAGGCAATCAGCCTTTAAAAATTGTATATATAGAACTTTAACAGTAGAAAAGTAGAGCTTTTATTTAGTTTTTATACGTTCATTGACATGCTTAGAAGCGATTGACTAATGAGCTTTTAGTCCGGATTCTAGCAAATTAACCATGTGTCCATATTGTTAAGCTTCACATGAAGCTTTTTAAAATGCCAAATAATTTCGAAACATTTAAAAGAATCTTTAAAACATCTTTATTGGTTATCTTAAGGGACATTGGACAAATCAGCTTTTATTAAAATTTGTATATTAAGCTTTAAGCTTTCATCTTTCGTGATGCAATCAACTTCTAAATTTTAGCACAAAATTTTGATGAAACACTTAGATAATTTAAACTTAAGCTCGACTTTAAACAAATCGTAAAAGCTTTAAAGAGAAACCAGCAGAACTTTATATTTAATTTGTAACAAGTGCAATTTTAAATTGTAGGTTTTATTAAATTTTAAAAGCTTTTTATAGCTTAAAACAATTACGATGATTTAACAAAGTTCCTAGACCATAAAAAAGCTTTAACCCAGCTTAAAACCAGTTAAAAACTGAAAACTACTAACAACACGGTATTCAGAAAACTTTTGGAATAAAACTTAGTTTGTTGAATATTGAGCTTTCGGCCAATTTGATAATGCGAATTGAAAAAATTGTATAAATATGTTCTTTGAGGGTTCATTGACACGTTTAAAGTGAATTAATAATGCGATCTGCAAAATTTGAGCAAACAAATCGTGTAATGTAATTAAATTTATAACTCGATAAAACAATGAACTCAAATTTGTTAAATTTAGCTTAAAACTGCTTACGAACTAAAGTTTTGAATTCAAACTGAAAGGGACGATACATTGATTTTACATAGAGCTTTTAACCAATAAAGTTGTTTAAATTCAGATTGAGATTAACTTTTATCTCTGATTTATGTCTTTAGATGTTTAAGATAACTCCAAACTGCTATTAAACTATCAGCTTCGATATCATTATAATGCGATAACAAGATGCAGAGATCATAACCAAACTTTTATTAAGTTCGAGCTCCTTTCCGTTGTTGTATAATGGTCAATTGCTTATTACGCCTTCAATTTGAGTCAGTAACGTTTGTAACTCCTCCAATATTAACGTCACATCCCCCAACCTTTTGTAAACAGATTTAAACACATTTAATGCATGCTTGCCATAATCCTTCAACATGAGGAGAATAGAGGAGTAAAGGGTAATTGTTAGTAACTGTTGAGTATATGCTTGTCACATTATTTAACTTATCAGCCTTATATACTGGGATAAATTCCGGCTCAACTCAACTAGTTGGTAAACTTGTCACTCAACTAGTAGATAAACATAATTTTCAGCTGGTTACGGAAGTTTTCAGCCATTCTTCAAGTAATGAAGACCTGAAAGCCGTTTCACCACAAATTGAATTCAGTTAAATCATTTTAACCCAGATATTGCAGAGTCGATTTCCAACGACTTCCAGCGCTAGTCCATACCGAGTTAGGAATCTGTCCAGGCGAAAAGTTTTTATTACTCACAAATTTAAGGAAACCTGCACCATATTAATTCAGTAACAAGACAAGCATCGCATATTTCAAATCGAGTTCTGGTGAAGTGTCGTGGTTTGACAATGGAATTTTAATAAGTAGTGTTGTTCATTATGCTACCTATTTCTCTGTTCATCTGTGATCCCAATGTAGAACTTCGTTACCGGTATTTCTGAAACATTACTTTATTTTTGATTGTAAAAGGCGCTACAATTCCAAAGGTATCATATACTTAAATGAATTCCGATAGAATTGGACATTAAGCAACTCGAATTCCTTTATAATAACGTAACAACTTCTTCCACCGATTCAGCTCCATTTAACAAATCATCGACGTGCATGTTATCTTTGGTTACCTTTGCAACCTTCGGGTTTATATGAGCACTAGACTCCAGCATTTGGCTTAAGCGTGTGAGCAGCTCAGATCAAAGATCATGGCGTCATAATGTAGGTTGGATTTTCCCATCGTCGGGAAATAGCCTTAACACCACGTTTATTTTTTCTATGACGCTTCCAACTCCCCTTCGGTATTGACGAATGTGATATAACAATTGCTGAACAGCAAATCTATTATTTTCTCAGATTTTCTCTGTAATCTCAGAATATTCTGAGAACCGAATTTCTAGAATAATGTTGAAGGAAGTGCGCCTTACACTGCTAACGGCTCAATCAGCGGCGTTTCAGCTTCATTTCTGACAACAAAGCGCGATGACTTCAGCCTCCTCCTAGTCGAGCTTTCTGGCCACGATCCAGAATTCAATCCGCTATTCTTCTTTATTTCTTAGTTCTTCGACCGATTATCTGTTACCTAAACAGAAACGGTGGGATAATAAACTATAACGATTTTTTTGGATATACGTGTGTTGGACATATGTGTGCTAAATATAATTGTAGTTCGTTTTCGCAGAAATAATTTCGTTTTATTTTCTTCAATAGAAAAATTCTCACAACAAGAAAATATATGTTCACCATAGGAATTTTTTCTTAATCCAAGGAATTTGATTTCTCACATTAAGAATTTACACTTTTAAATCAAATCATTTGTACAAGAAACTACGATACTTTTCTATTTCAAAATAATTTATAATCTGAGATTAATCGAATTTTCTTGTGCGGAATTTTTATGTTCAACATTATGAGTATTCAAATTCTTGATTCTCTGGCTAAGAAAAAAAAAACACAAACAAAGAATGGTTTCCTGAATTCTGTTCTGGATTCGTATAACTACTGTTGGCGATATTATCAAAAAATGGTTTTTTGTTGCGCCTACATAGTTATTTCAGTTGGTTTAGTCGTTGTAAAACATTTTGTGTCATTACTGTCGTGTTTGATGTTATTTGTTTTGTTGGTGAAGTTTCTTGAGATGCTATCACCGTGTGGTAAGCTTGATGGCAATGATAACTAACCAAGATGATGTGAATTTGTACAAGTGGTGGTTTAACAGTCATCTATTCCACCTTCTAATGCATCAGCACGATCTGTCAGGAAATATAATAATTCGGAAATCGTTCGAATTCAAGTTTTGCTTAATGCTTCAACCATAACATATCAAGCTCATCAACTTTTTAGTCAAAGCATACACGATCCATTATATATGAAGAGGTTCTGTTCAAATACCTTAACCTTCTCATTTCGTAAAGAAAAGTTCCATCATTTGACAAATGTTGAGAAACACTGCATATACATTTTACACAATAATAAACTATTACGACAGATTGCGGTATTTTGTGACTGATATTTTGATTTTTAATTTGTGGCTGATCATATAGACTTGTCTTTTATAAGCGGTCGATTTAATTAAATTAAATCGAACCCGATACAAATGACCACAAATAATGTAAAACGGTCGAGCTCGTCTGAAGACAGGTTTTTATTTAGATTTTTTATTTGTTATATTTGCACAACGCGGCATATACAGCAAATTTATAAATAGCCCCTCATACGCGTTTTTAGACAATAAAAATAACATTCAATGCCTTAGGTGTTCCATATCAATCTTATCAAAAATATAATTATGGGACATTTTTAAAATAAAATTATGTGTGTGTGTAGTAGGGTATATATATGATTAGGTACAACAACAATACAAATCAAATCAAATCAAACATGAAATTTATCGTAGTGTCTTGTATAGTTAGTTATGTATATGCGCGGTCTTTCTATATCGCAAACAACAAGCTGATAACTTTGAATCTAGACCATTTACCGAAAATCTTGTTACTAAAAAGTTTATCTTTATATAAAAAATTGCATACAACTTAGAAAGTATTTGAAAATCGTGTTTTACGTTTTTAAAACAAACAATTGAAAAATAATTACACATGTTATTTAGAAAATATGGCGCTCATTGTATAGAGTTTTTAGAAGGTTATTTAGTATTTTTGGGCGGAATTTTTAGTTTGAACATATTGTGTGTATTTATAATTGAGGTAATGTTTATAAAAACACCAAATACGATTTAAATATCAATTTCATGCAAGATTGTATATTGTTTCTCTTTTCAAGAAAATATATGTTCATCATGAGAACTAATTCTTATATCAAGAAATTTGGTTTCTCACTTAAAGAATTTGTGGTTTTAATTAAATTATTTGTACAATTAAACTATATAAGTTTTAATTTTAAAAATAATTTTTAATGTGTCATAAATATTAAGTCTAAATCTTGGATTAAGAATTGTATCTTCCATCTAGGAAATATGCTAGTGTTGCAACAAAAAAAAGTGAAAGAAATGGTGAAGTACACCAATCGCATTAGTATAATGGCTACAATTTTGACTTATTTAATGTCTTCGAGTAGGTTTGAAGTGTATTTACAGTTCGATCGAATCACTGTTTCTTGGGCATAAGTCTAATTTTAAATTGGGTTTCGCTTATAATTTATATTTAAAACAGAACAGACAGAATTTTAAGTTAAGCACATGTTTGATTGAACGAAAAAATACGATTTAGATAACTATTCCATGCAAGATTACTTAATGTTTCTCTTCCGAAGTAAAACTTGATAAACCAAGAAAATTATAGGATTATTGGAAGAAATTCTTAATTCAAGAAATTTATTTCCTCATGAATCCTCCTTTCCTTTATTTCCTCTATTTGTACGGAATTTACCTAAAATAAGACGAATTATTTCCTTGCGAGGTTTAACCCATTATTATTAAATGTGAAGAAACTTGAATTTACCCGATCTATTTGACTGAGGTTGTTTAGAGTACCAGAATATTTTCGGTCTGTGAATATTATAAACCTAAATTAAACTAATTTAAAAAAGTTAAAAATATTTTATCACTATTTATAATATTCCTTATTATCCTTCAATGTGAGACTTCAATGGCCACAAATGGATTTTTATTTTTAATACTACCAAAATTGTCTGTAACAAGTCTGTTCTGTATTTAAAACTTACATTTAATTAACTCCAAATTGTATTCATTATTTTCAGTAACAGACCTTAACAATTTTAACCAGCCTTAACAATTTTACCTTCAATACTTATTATAGACAATTCACTGCTTAAAATATCTCTAAGAGCAAAACTTTTGAATGTACCAAAATGGTAATTTCAAATACTCCGACAATTAAGTGAAATATAAATACGCCGTCATTAAAGAAATTTAATCAATTTTATTTCCCTTAATGATAAAAGGAATGATAAGGTGGAACAAGAACCAGGGTCTCATATAATTGTAGGTCGTTCTAGAAGAAATAATAATTATATTCTAGAAAGATTACTTGGTTCTCTTCGGAAGAAAAAATTCTCACAAGAAGCAAATATAATTTCACCACCGGAATTTATTCTTAAACCAAGAAAATTGGTATCTCTAGGAAAAATTTGCTTTCACTGTATGTTTTTATATTTAGACTTATACTGTCTGCATCAACAAATAATAAAGAATTATAACAGAGAGAAGTGAGACGAAGGACGTTCATAGTTTTCTTACCTGCGGAATTTTTAAATTAGTCATTATGTGTGTTTATATCATTCTAATAGGAGAGAAACAGTAATTCATTATGAAAAAAAATATAAAAAATATAGTTCGTCATTGAAAGTAATTCTTAAATCAAGAAATTTAATTTCTCACATTGAGAATTTACAAAATATCATCAGAATTAATTCTTAATCCAAGAAACTTGGTTTATCACATTAAGAATTTGTTGTTTTAATAAAATTGTTCCGTTTGTTTTAACTTTCAAAATAATTTATAATGTGAGATTATTCAGCAAAGTGAAGTGACGACATAACGTTGCAAGTTACAGCTTAAGTTTGTCATTACCGATTTTCAGGGTTTCTTTTATTCACTCGCACGTCGAATTGTTTGTACTCAATGTATCTAAAATAAGACGAGATTTTTCTTACGGCCGATTATTATTTAATATAAAGGAACTTCAGTTTGACCGGTTTATTTCACTAATTGTGAGAGTTCAACGGTATTATAGGGCTGTGGGTATTATAAACTTAGGTCAAACTAATTTAGAGTATTTTAAATTTCAACCCTAATTACACTATTTACAGCATTAGGATTTTTTTCTTAATCCCAAAATTTCAAAATAATTTAAAATTTGATATTTGAAAATACGTTGACTTGAATTTGCAGCTTGTTCTCGGAAATTAAACAAAATGTTTCTCCGCTACCAAAAAACGAACAATGGTTTCGCGATACATCAATTATGAATCTCGGTTATAAAATTCTTTGATTTGGGAACCAAGTGATTGTAAGTTCGCGCATACTACACACAAATCATTTCTAATCAAGAAATCAAAAACTATAAAAATAAATAATTGAAAGTAATTCTTAAATCAAGAAATTAAATTTCTCATATTGAGAATTTACGAAATATAAACTCATTATCAGAATTAATTCTTAAACCAAGAAATTTGTTTTCTCACATTAAGAATTTGCAGTTTTTAATTAAATTGTTTGTTCAATATAACTCCGTTTGTTTAACCTTTCTAAATGATTTATTATGCGAGATTAATCGTATTTTCTTGGATTTAGAATCTTATTATTCAGCAAGAAAATACCATTGAATTATAACAAAGTGAAGTGAAGCCTTAATGTTGTAAGTTACACCTTAGGTTCGTGGGCAACGATTTCCAGGGTTTGTTCTAATCACTCACGACGAATTGTTTGTACAGAATTTACCTAAAATAAGACGAGATTTTTTCTTTCAATCCATTATTATTAAATATAAAGGAAAGCTAGAGTATTTCAAAATTTTAACATAATTTCAATATTTACTGCATTAAGAATTTATTCTTACTCCAAGAATTTTGATTTCTCACATTAAGAATTTTTTTTTACTTTTGCTACCTAATTATTCTGCTACAAAAACACTCAACACTGGTTCCGCGGTACCCCAATTATGAATCACGGTTACAAAATTTCTAGTTTTGGGAACCAAGTGATTCTGAGTTCGCGCATGCTACACACACACATCATTTTCCAATCAAGAAATCAAATTTATTCAAATTTTATTCATTTTGGTTAGAGGTGTGAATTATTAACCAATATAATAAAAAATATATTTGAATTTAATTTGATAGAATTCGGTCGTTCGATTTATTCGACGTTCGTAAAATCGTAACTATATAACAACACACCGCGGCTACAAAAAATTTGTAAACTTTTTTTTTACATCTACCTATATTCCAAAACCGCCAAGAGGAACATGTATACTCGTATGTTGTATGTCTATAAAATATTCAATTTGGTGGTTGCTGATGTTTTCTTATTATTCAGCTTTTTGGTTCTCTTCAAAGATTTTTATTAATAATAAAATAAATACCGACCTGATTTTTTTTTTAATTTTATTCCGCGGTATCACAACACACAAGACTCACAGTTGAAAAGAAACTTTATTTCGTTAAATTTTATGTTCTTTACAAAGTACAATAAATTTTACTGTGGTCCAATGTTTGGTGGGGTTTGGGTTCTAGCACCTTATAAAATATATATTTATGACGTGCGAGAGAAAAAATTTGCACACAGGTTACAACACCTACACCATTCGAATCAAGGGTTAACCGCGCGGCAATATATTATACACCATAATAAAATATTTGACAAACAATTTTTTTTATAAAGATTTTGTTTATCTTAATTTTATTAAGATTTTTAATGATAACTGTTTTTACTTGATGACAACACACATACACATGATTAATTGTATGAGTATCGATAATGTTACGCAAATACGATGAGAAATATTGTATAAGAATAAAAAACCGGCCCCGGCACTTGGTTTGTTGCATATTTTAAGTCTTCCAATCTTTTTGTTGTTGGCTTTTCATCGATGTAGAGTTTCAAGCATCTCTTGCTATTCTTCTTTGCAGTTTGAGGTGGTGGCTGATTTATGGGTGACATCGGAAGATTCGTAAGAAGTTTTTAATTATGGCAATTAGCATAAACTACTACCAACCATAAACGTTATGTGTCCCATCTGTCATTGTGACAGAGTACATGAATGTACAAACATATAAAGTATACAGTAAAAATTGCAAACGAGGTAAGGTTGCTGGGTAAAATTTATCGTAAAACCGGCAATGAAAATATGTATTTTGCCAGGAATTACTTGTAAAAAACTCTTGCTTTGGCTACCTTAGAACTTTAGCACTGTTTTCTTGAATTAAGCTGTGAAAAGCTTTCGGAAAAATGTTTTATTGGGTATTTGCTAGAATGAGCTTCTTGATAAGTCTCTCTATACGGATATACTATAGGAAGGAGACTTTTAAAGCTTCACAAACTGAACAAAACCTTTATTTGGAAGGACTATACACATTTGAAGGCCTTGTGTTGAGAAGAATTACAGGATTCTCACGTTCAGAAAAACTGTTCTCTGTTTAAAACAATTTTAATTTAACTCTTAATCAAGCAACTATTTTTCCTAAAATCCATACAAACATTTGGAAAAGCATTATAATGTTTGAGGAGGCCTAAAAAATGGACAAGGTTTCAAAATTGATTTAGTGATCAAGATCTAAACATGAAAAATGGAATTATTTTTTAAAATGTGAATCCTTCAAAAATCAAAATCCACTAAAAGAACCTCTTTAATACAAGAACTCACTAGATTTGGTGACCGTTCAGATCACGAAAGTGGGACTTTTCGCCGAATTAAAAAAATTGTGAATGAATTGAATGTAGTAGCAAGTAAATAGAACAACAAGGATGTCGCAAACAGAAGGAAGCAGTGTTGCATTAAATCCAGCAACTATATGCTCATCATTGGAAGCTTCAATTGGATAATCAAATAGTGACGGTTTAGCTTCCTCTGCATGAAATGATCTCTATATTATGTTAAGAGTTTATTAACTATGTGTTACAGTTTGTCAATGACTTCCATTATCGATTTCAGTTCATTTTAAAACATTTACAGTATAGCATCAGAAATAGATGTTTTATTTCTAGCAATCATTAAATTATTTTCCTAACGTTCATTGATAACTCCAAACAAATAGTTTAACAAATTTCCCACGGTATAAACAATGCCACACTTGTAGTGGAGTATTGTGATCTTCGCTTTTCGTCTATATTGTAACCATACATAGGAGGTCCTTTCATAGGAAAACTAAAACAAACTAAATCATGGATAATTTGGTGTTACATGGAGAGCTAGAATACAGTGAATTGGCTTTCGTTCGATCTGCGATTTCAATTTGTAGTTTAACAATCCTTCCCGCCAGGGCCTAGTTTGTAGGTGGCAGATTATTGTCGTTTATCTAAATTATTTAGATTCGTCTTTACCAATAGTTGCTCGTATACTCACTTGCCCCGTTTTTGTAATTCTGTATTGTACTTCTACATTGAACAACTTCCTATGTTTCTATCAGCGAGTTTCTATCTATGTGTTGCACTATTACACGATGAAGCTTAAGAGCTGCCGGTTTGAGAGCTTCTTATTTATTTTCAACTGTTTACGACTCCAATGAAATTGGGTCCATTATGTTTATAAATACGTTGATCAGTCCTGGATTGCTCTTCGAGCAACGAATCTTTAAAGGCCGCGATAAAGGTTGTACAGTTTTAGCAGTAAATCATACGAATAGTGCATTGAACACCTTTTATGATTTCTTGTCACGCTCTTTTGATACTCTGGTCCCGCGTGGACTGGCCCCACGTGGTCTACACCAGTTTTCATGTTTGAGTTATTTGTATATTTCCGATTGATTTCTACTCTTTCTGATCCAAAATTTCCTTCTTAGACATGATAAAGTGAGTTGACTTCCGCCATGAAAAGCTCTTACATTCACGTAGGTTACTCTTGTATGGAACGGAACTGGTAATGACATTTTTTGCAGAGTCGATTGGCTTATTGCTTGGTCCAGTTCTCCATAAGTCGATGTTTTTTAATTAAGCTGGTTTAGACCTTCTCTAAGCTATATCATGCTAGATTTGTGTAAGTTTGCATCTGTAATATCCGATTTTCTACGAAAATTTTAGATTTATGGGTACGACTATACAAATCCAAGTATTTAAGAAGAAAGTCTGGAAAACTAACCAGCTAACCAAAAGCCCTGCATCATCAATTTTATGACGATTATTTTTGACACGTGTCAGCCTAGCCAACCAATTTTTTTCGCTAACCAAATGTGAGGGTCACTTAATAGCTTTGTTGGTGTCCAGCGTAAGCTTGGAGTTATTAAAGCCAAATGGGCTTTCTTTAACGTGCTCTTTCTGGAAGTCAATTGACAGTCAATGTTGTTGTTATCACTTAACAGACGACCATCCTCAATTTGGTAATTGTACTTGATTTATTTAGCACTGAGTGATGATGTAGAGTGGCAGGTGGTTTTATCAGTTGTGTCAGCAATGTTCATTAGACATCATCTTCAGTTAGCTGTCTACGTCAGCCGCCCTTGTTTCGATGTTTGGACCAGTTGTGTATTGTGGCTGAATTATTCATAAGAATGTCACCACAATGGATTCGTCAATTGTGACCCGAGTGAAGTTTCTGAAGACGAGTTTTTATTGTTTAGGTTATAGTTCGATTGAAATCATGGCTTTTTGGTGAATTTAACAAATGAATTTGCGATCCTAACTTCTATTTTACTCACGCCTAAGGTCTCAACAAGCGTCACGATTTTTAACTTTTAATCTCTCACATGCTTCCTTAGTAATGGAAGTAACTTGAAATCTGGCTTTAATAAATACACGAATTAGATCCTAGGAAGTAACATATGATGCCTTAGCTAAGGCAGTTCGAAATAGGATAAAATTTCGTTTTGATTACAGGTGTGCCTTGATGACTGATACTGAACTTTCTGGATGATTTTTAGCGAAAGTTCTTTTGCTATTATCAATATGGAGCATTATGATGAAAACATTTACATAATTCTCAACATTTATTACATTTTGAATTCGGTTAGTTCATGTCCTCCTCTCTACAACAGTAGCAGCCCTTTTCTGGTTTTTACCTTACGACCTTATTAAAAGAAGCAGATTGACCTCTTCTTTCTGTTACGTTGTGTCTTGTTGTCTAACTTCTGAGTTAGAATGTTCGGTGGTATATCATCCAAAGAGTTTATATTCTTGACAGCACGCAGGCATTCTTTAGCATCCATTAGCAGATTTTTTAGTTAAACTATGTAACTCCAAAATACTGTTGATGTGTGTGTTCATAAGAAGTTTGTCTTAATAATATATCATGAGAGTGTCCCTAACGATAATGTAGTTCTCTTGTGGTTTACCAGTTTGACTGTCTTCCCCCTTCTTTACCTCATTTGTTAATCCTTCATTGGGTTGAAAGTAATTGTTGTCAAACTTGTCCACATTAGCATTACCAATTATTTCTTCTGAACGATGATTAGAGTACTCACATGGAGTAGCTACTCCAATATCTATAACCACCCACGGCAATCTTCGATATTATTTTTTAGTGTAAGAAGACACGAAATGTGAAGATAGTGCTAATAGTACTAGCAGCAGTGCTGAAAATCAGGCAAAAAACTCATTCAATCAAATTGTTTTCGTCTTCCACGTTTACAGCCTTCAAAATGATAAAACGACACCGTAAGTTAGTTGATTTTTCTGATTACCCAGGAAGAAGTCGACCACTCACCGTTAACACTCCATAGCTCCACAAGCTTATCAAATGTCGGATTTACCAAAATTCGCAAATGTAAAATTTGTTCAAGCTGCGGACTTTTACCATCTTCTTACAAACAAAAACTCACACAAATTGAAAGAAACTGTTACCCGGTGCCAACAAATTCAGAAAATACTGTATTTGGTCGAAGGTACTCTCGGAGAAGTTTGATTTTTTCCAGAAGTCAAAACCTAAATATGTTAACCTAAATGGGCTGCAGTGAGCAAGCTGTCTTTCAAATTCAATGAATGGGTCAAAGTGAGTTAAGAACTTCTAATAAAATTGTGGTTCAGCTTACAAAGCCACATCAACTCAACAATGGATTGGAGAGAAATTTTCGGATTTTATCGAAGTTCACATTGCGCAATCTCCACTGTATTCTACGAAATAAAATCCACTTGAATATTTTGTTTGAGCATACTTTGAGATTAAAGCTACAAAAAATTGGGAGTCATTGCGTGCTGACACTGTTAAGTAAAAAAAATGAGTTATTTTCACAAATATTTCGTTATTTGGTGATTTCTATTGTGGTTTTGAAATTTGGTGGGTTGAGAGAAGTCAAAATGAACAAGTACATCACGACGGAGCAATGGGTGTTTCTTGATTTTAAAGACATTGGGAGAATGTAGGGAACCTCACTCATCCTGCAGGGTCTTTGCTCGAATGTAAAACCCCATATTAAGAAGAATTCATGTACACGCGTATCACGTCCAAGCGAGAAACAAAACTGCCTCTATATAATCTTTCTGAAACTGGCTAATCAGGAGTGGATTTACTGCTGTTTGGTTTGCCCTAGGAAAGTCATAATAGAAAGGCGGACGTTGACTTATAAATGGTATGCCAGCACAATTCTTTCTCCATGAGGCTCCTAAACGCTTAATGAATAAATTGGATTGAATGGTAGGTACTATCGCTAGCGCCTACAACATCTCTCTAGGTACCGCTTGCCGTGTAATAGCACCGTGTAATTCCTAAGGAATACGCAAACGTAAGTGGTTGACAAAAAAGAATTGAGGCACAAAAAAGTGTTGAAGTTTCTTTTCGAATAATATTTAGGTCGTTGAAACTTTCGGTAACGTGAACAAACTGAAAAGTTTATTGGAGTTTGTCTTTGAAACCCAATTTCTAGGAAGCTTTGAAAAAATTCACGTTTCTGTGTGATATAAAGGCTTCATACCACATTAATCAGCAGAGTACAACTCGATATTCTCAGAAGAAATCCGGATAACTCAGATATTATTACTGCCTCATTGGAAGTAACCTTCTAAGGTTGCTAAAACTGATATATATTCTCATTTGAGGCTATCGGATGTCAAGTTGGTTCTTTTTTTCCTAATGCGATAAATGGCTCATATCGCTACCCAAAAGATCTAATATTGGTCCTTTCCGCAGCCATGATGAAATATATTATGGCGACTCAGCTTGCCTAAATAAAGTCAGTAGATACAGTTTTACACACTCTATAGCAAATAGAGATGGATTGTCTCTCGCCCCTGAACCAATCATACGCTATAAGCAGGATTGTAAAAGTCGACGAAGGTATCTCCGAGGCGGGAGCTAGTGCTTGGTAATCAACGGATAACAGCTCGAACTGCAGAGGGTTTCTCTCTTATAGAGACTGCATAAAAATAATCGCATAAGCAAACACGGGTTAATGCAGAATTATCTCTTAGAGCGAAAGCGCGAACAAAATACGAAATAGTGACATATATGACAGGAAACGTAATTCTCGAATAAGGCAAAAGGTGCTCAAGAATTTGACTTGCATAAGGAGAACCTTAGGGCGGCTCATGAACAGCTTCAAGGAATCCTTGGAGCATCTATCAAAATACACGAGTGTTAGGCAATTTTGTATTAAATAAAAATAACTCAAATCGAAAATATTATTGTCCTGGATTGTAATTTCCAAATAGTGAATAAAGCTGATGAAGGCGTAGAATTTTTTTCGCTATCGCAGGAAAAAGATCTCATGACTGAGAAACCCTTAAACCCTGAAATGCCCTTAAACCTATAACTCAGTCATAAATTATTTAGAAAACAAGAATAATCCCGTCCGTAGTCTCAACATGAAACTCTATATGCCTGATACACAGTACGATTCTGCAACCTCTTGCAGCTAGAGACCTCACTTCCGACAGAGGCGGAAACTTTAGCAAATGTAAATTGAAAATACAGCGCACATGAACACTGTGCCAAGGCACATGTTTGTCAAAACAGGACGTGCGCTTTCCAATACTATAATTTCTTTGGGAAGACGAGATTAAGATAAGGCGTAAGGAAACTCACACGACCCTGTTTTTCTGGAGAAGTTGCAACAAGACTGGACTGTAATCATACAATTTTTAGGATACTCAAGCCGCATCTTCAATTCATAAAAAATTGAACTGAAAACAAACAAAATCAGAAAATGGGACTTTCTAACAGGAAATCGTGGCTCTAACCAATTTGAGACATTCACACTATATCCACACCAAAGAAATGGTCTAGTTCCATCCGAGTTGGTCATAATGAAGTACTTAAGTAGTTCCACCCCACTTGAACATATTCCAAAATTTTCTGGAAAAAACATTTTGGAATCCCACTTGTATCCGCTAAAATCCTATCCCAGTTGGCCATAATCCAGAACTGCCTACAAAAATCATTTCAGAATCCCATTTCCATCCACTTTTTTCTAATTTCATCATGATGGGTTAATAAATAGCCTAGACCAGTCCCAATCGACATATTCCAAAACTTTATTAAAATCATTTAAGAATCAATAGTTCGGTCTAAGTTGGCTGGTAAATTAATAAATGACCTAGACCGGTTGTCGATGGCCATATTTAAGAACACCCTCTTAAATTCATTTTAGAATTCAAATTTCATCCACCATATACCGAATTTCATCACGGTCAGTTGATTTATGGTCTAGGTTCAACCCCGCGTTTGGCCATATTCCACAATTGTCACCAAAAATCATTCTAGAATCCTATTACCATCTATCATATAAAATTTTATTAAAAATAATCAATAAAAAAATTTATATATTTTTAAAGCTGCCCGATCCTCACTGGACGGCAAACCAAACAAGATTTTCCCAAAATCCCATCACAATTGATTCCTAGCAGCTAAAAACTACACCAATTTTTATCAAAATCGTTCGTGCCGAAATTAATTTACAAAAGGCCCTGAAATAAATAATGGACTGATTAAAATTAACCGAAACTTTACAGCCAAAAATGTCGGTAATGCAGGTTCAGATGTAACAGCTGGAAATGCCGATAATACAGATCGTATTAATTTTTAATGTAAGCCAGCCAAAAAATATTGGCAATGAAGTTTTGTTTATAACAACTGAAAGTAGTCAATCGAAAAATGACGCACTTTCAAATGGCTAACTCTCACGGACACCCTAAAAGTAACGTCGCTTATCGTTCCGCAGACTACAGTGGAGTCCAGGATGTAGGAAGGGTCGGGAAATGGAACCCCTGTTCAACTGATATTTAGGTAGTTTAAAATTTTATTATTAAACGCGGTTATGTGCTAACAAGTATCAATAAATGCATGATCGATAGAGAAGCCGGTTCTAAATCTGGTTTTTACCCGAACCCGAACCGGAGCAAAAATATAAATTTAAACCGGAGCCAAATGTTAATGAAATTAAAAAGTTTGAACAATAACCGCTTACCGGAAACCATCCGTAATCAAACTATAAATTATCATACGATCATTCGTCAAAAGTTCGCTAGATTCCTTTGTACCAGAATCGTCGTAGAAAGTGTAATTAGAATCATTCAGATTGCCGAATGAAGTCCCGCTATACTTTTAGTTGTGGATCATTCCGCTGATATAAGTTTGTAAAGAAATCTAATTTTATAATTTAAATTGTTTAACTTATAATTTGTGATTTTATTTCATAAACACAATAATGAACCGCATGGACAATGTTTCAAGATTGTCGAAAGAATTTTTGGTGTCCTCAACGGAAATTTAGGTTTTGAACCGGATTACTTAATTAACGATGTGATGAAGTATGTTAGATAAAATTATTATTATTGATTTAAATTTCATCACCTCCCTTACTTCCAGAAACTGGGTGACAACCTGCTGAACAAACCGGCATCATAAGTTTCGACATCAGTAGTATTCATTTGATAAATAGTTGCCCAAATCAGTTGTATTTAGGAGAATCATTATCTTGCGGTTCCACTCTAAGGATATTACCTTTATCACTAACCAACATCAATTATTTTTGTTGTTTAATTTATTGAGAGAGCCAAGTGATCGATCTCAGGGGTCGGCCATATAAATAACAAGCGAACTTTTGAACGATTGTTGCACTAAGCTTCAACGAAAATTTGTTCTAAAAATACCGAAAGACTCCTTTGTCGTTTCATAATTATCTGAAACGCAAACTAGTAGCATCGACTATATTCTAGAGCTCCCCCAAATATTTAGTTTTAAAACTCAATGTCACCACAAAACATTGATAAATATTAGCAAAATATAATGTACAAAGTTTTATCTTCCACCTAGCCTTAGTTTAGACATGGTTGAATTACACCTACCATGTAGCTGCGACACTATAGTATTTTGTTTGTTCCTGCGTTGTTTGTTTCATATTCTTATTTTAGTTCCGTTAAAAATACTGAACAAGACTATCAAAATTTGCCAATATCTAATTTTTAAAGCTCCATTGGGCTAAATGTATTTGAAATCTCCATTTTGCCGTCAAATGACCAAATATGACAGCGCTGGAAGCAACATAAGGGGAACGAAGTATATGGCGACGATTATTTGCCGATCCAAACTACTGAGCCTGAATACGTTCAATGTAAAAATCGAAAATAATTTACAACGCTCGAAACAAGGCCAATGAGAATATACGAGCTATACTTTAGTCCAGTGTTCGCAATATATAAAACTATTGCTGCAAATTGTTAAAACTGGCAGAAAATAATTTGGCAAAGACCTATCTGGCTTACACATTCGTTCGCTCTAATTAAATGTTGGAATCGAAATACTGGGTACGCAACGTGGCGTATATAACGCCGCATAATTACGAAATTTGAAGTAAGCACTGCCATAATTGATACTCGGGAAAGAAATGACAAATCGGACGTCCCTTAAGCTAGCTGAACCCCTACAGCAGAACATTACAAGATAGTATGGATAATAATAGGCTAAAAAATTAGGCTCCATCCCTTCCAACTAAAAGAAGTATTCTGAGAGCTTTAGAAAAAATTTAGCAGAACCCATATCAAAAAATGATTGGAAAACAACTGGAAAATTAAAGGTTAAATTTAGGCTAATTCTAGTAAAATTAATAAGGCTTTATCACTTTAAAACTAGCAGAAACCAAATCGAAAATCGGACCAAACACGAAATAAGAACTCAAAACACGATCAATTGATATACAAATAATTTTAGGCTCATTTTGGCCTAATCATATGCCCCATTAAACAATTTTGGGCTCCTCTCGTTCTTGACTAAATTTCCGATAATTTGGAGCTCAAAATTTTTTAATGTGGCATTTGATTAGGCCATCCATAATGAGCCTAAAGTTATTTGTATGTCAATTGATCGTGTTTTGCGTTCTTATTTCGTTTTTGGTCCGGTTTTCGATTTGGTTTCTGCTAGTTTTAGACCTGAAGTTTGGCCAAGAACGAGCGGAGTTCAAAATTACTTTACCCATTTCATACCGCCCATAAAATCACTGGAACAATTTTAACGATTTTTAAAACTTTAACATATTTTGATTCACTAAATATAGTTACAAGTTTTCATCCAGATTTGGCTGGTATTTTCGGAGATATGGAATGTTCCATAAATGGAACAACAGTAAAAACACTATTTAATTTATTTTATTTGCAAATAATTTCAAAATTTATGTAAATACAGGTTATTATTTTTTGTTGTAAAACTGCAGTGAACATTTTAAATGAAGTGGAATGTCATGGTTTGAGCATCGGGCACATTTAAATATAGTGTTCCTTTTGCAGACACGGTAGCGCTTTTTCTTACTGTTTGCTATCTTTATTATGTCATGCCACTGATTCGATAGTCTAAGAGTTGTATCTAATGACATCCCCGTCATATGCCCAATTAATTCAGTAGCATACAGTAAAGTTAACTCTCGACGTAAGGCCAATAATGGCATAGGTTTTTCAGACACCATCTTATGTAAGCACCAGGCATTGGAAACTGCGGCATCCAAAAAATTCACAAATAAAGGCCACCGCCATTTCTTCCCTTTAATTTTTATGCGATATTGGGAAATAAATCTATCGAATAAATCGACTCCACCCATTCCTTTATTGTAAGCTTTCACAATTTCAGGACAAGATATTTGAATATCGCGTTTTTGTTTCTGCAAAAATCTTTTAGCATGGACAACGGGTTCAGTTATCGCGAACAGTGCCCGTTGCAAAATAGCCATCATTGTTCAAACGTGCCATCAGTTTATGCGAGCTGAAAAAACGATAAAAATATACACAAGGGTTCTCTGGCTGTTCAACAATTTCTAAAAGATTGCGCACTACATTTTCTCCTAGTCCTCTTTCTGGATTGAAAGTCTCGAATTTACCGCCATATGGAAAAAATATATATAAAAATCCATCTGCAGAGGTCATGCATCAAATCTTGTAACCAAATCTAATAGGCTTGGCACGAATGAACATTTTGCAGCTATGACGTCCGTGATATGGCCACATTGATTCGTCTATAGATAAAATGTGTGAAAAAATTCCAAATTTCGAACAATTACTGAATATCATGCATAATTTTAAAATCATAATCCAAAGATACCGACCAATATAGGTGTTCTTGAGGCACAGGATGGTGTCCAGAAAACAAAAGGATTCCCAAAAAACGTTTTAAATATGAAAGAGTCCAGTTGAAGTTGCTAACATTTTTTTGATTAGCATATAGGTATATTACTTTGTTGTAGTATCAAGTTGTATACAGTACAGATTCATCAAAAAACTCGTGAAATAATTCAATTGGCGTTTTTTCAGCTAGTAGCTTTTTTAAATGTTCTGTTCTCTCGAATTCAATATTTTTCGGTTTTTTTCATAATTCTATTATTTGTGGTTGAGGCAAACTCCACTTACTGTTGTATATATGTAGGTATAGTGTTACGGTGTAATAGTTTAGTCCCATTGACTAAATCATCTTCGTCCCAGATAGCATCAGCATCCAAAATTGTACCTGCAATATCATGAGGGAAATCTTCGATTATATTATTCACGTCCAGGACATCTTCGTCCAGAAACTCTTCGTCACTTGTTCCTCCGAAATCAGCAGGAGGTAAAATAGAAATATCTGGCAACTCGGGTTCATCCTCATTTTCATCCTGCCATTTCTCCTGCCATCTCTCTCGCCACAGCTTCGGCCAACATGTAAAATTTTTTCGTCATCTAGAAAAAAAAAGTTAGTTACTACGGTTGTTCCATTTTTGGGCACAGAAAAAGCTTAAAATATAGGGTAAATAAACTTATTTTTCACTTACTTTTAATTATATCCTTTTTGGGCAACTTTCAGGTTGAACTAATTCCCAAATTTAAAGCAATAAAAAAACCCAACATGCAGACTAAATTTCATTGACACTAAATTTTATAAAAGGGGAATCCCAAAAATGTAAATCATGTGGTATATTATTTTCATATAGTCCTACTGTAATATAGATGTCATTCCTGTAAGGTAGGGAATAAATTCGTTGGAAATTAGGTGTAAATTTATATGTCCAAAATTGGAACAACGGTAAAAAACGGGTGAATTGGGCATTTAATTAGGCCGTAATGGGCGTACAATTATTTGTATGTCAGTTGATCGTTGTTTGCGTTCTAATTTGAGTTTTGGTCCGGTTTCCAATTTAGGTTCTGCTAGCTCTAATGTGATAAAGCCTTATGACTTTTCTAGAACTAGCAGAATACAAATAAATAAATAGAGCGTAGAATTAACCGTTAATTTTTCAATTGTTTTTAAATCATTCTTTGATATGGGTTCTGCAAAATTTTTTATAAAGCTAGCAGTATCCTCGTTTTCTGCTGTATGGGTTCTGCTAGCTTAAGGGACGTCAAATCGGCAGTATCGAAAATAAAGGCGTGGCTAATGAGAGAAACCAAACGATAGCTATACAGCTTTTGGATTCGGCGTGAACTTTGTACACGAAAACAGCACAAGCTTTCCGATAGAGAACTGAAGAAAGACAATGTTTGGCACTTTTGGTGAAAGAAAGCCGTATAGTATTACAAGAAACTTTTCGGCTTACCTCAGATACGTGGCGGCAAATTCGCATGTATTTAACGTTCATTACTGGTATACTATTGAAAACATTGTCGCTACTTTAAACAAGTGATATGTTCTCTACTGATTGAGCCACCAAATCAAGCCGTTTGGTAGTAATCTATCCCTCAGAAAATGACGCCACATTCGCAAAGAAAAAATTATTTTGGTAATTGACTAAGAAAATCTTTCACGTTCATCGCACGCTCATCGTATGATAATGATTAAGAGTATTTTATTCAAGGCATTGCCCATTACTAGTTATACATTTTTCCATCTTTCATGTAATGCGTGGATGCCATGCCTAAAAAACTATTCTTCTTTTCATGCAAACCATAGTTATTGGGTCATTTTCGTACATTTCCGTAGGAAGTGAAGTGCTGTGATGGTTCATTGTCATGAAGCAAAATCAGTTTGTGTTGCCTTTTATCATATTCTAGTAAGTTTCATTTGTTGTTGGTGGCGCTCAGTATTTACGATTTCGCGAGCTTTTAGCAGCTCAAAATTAATCACACTCTTCTGATCCCACCAAATACAGGGCATTGTCTGCCGTCATTTTGCGCTTTGGATTCTCAAAATTGATCCATTTTTCATCGCCAGTCACAATTCGATGAAGAAATGACTTTTTTTGTATCTGGCGAACAACATTTTGCGAGTGGTTTTTCTATTTTTCTGTTGCCTTTCATTAAGTTTATGCGGAACCCAATTTCCCAGCTTTTCGATCTCTCCCATGGCTTTTAAACGTATGGAGATGGCTTCTCGTGACACGTTTTTCGTTTCTCACGTCAAAATCACCACTTCACAACCACATTTAAGTGGTGACTGACTGTAAATGTTGTTATTTATAAATAATAAAAAATAAAGGACTCAATACAACAACAACGTTTATAAAAGCTCATTATTTATTCATTTTCCAAGTTGATGATCACACAGTTTTAAGGGGTTTCTTGAATCCTCTTTTGAACCTATTAAAGTTTGAACTTTTCTCTATTTTGCTGTAGAAAAACATTAAAAAAGCTCATGGCTCATAGTTTAGTGGAAAAAGCTCGAACAGGGAGGCTCCATTAATCTAGATGGCTCTGGTAAAACTTACATTTTTTGACAATTGGACGTTCACTGAGTAACAAAGTAGAATAGCTTATTTTGATAACTTGACCTATAACTGCAGAGGTTGTCGTCGACACAAAATAACTTTTTTTACCACGTCGATGTTAGATCGTGTTTGCCATAGTAAAGGACAAGAAAATGTTTTTGAAAAATGCAAAATTTATTGAGCTTTTCAAAATTAGTATTTAAAGTGACATACATGTCGTTCATTGGGTTGTATTGGATTATAATTTGACATTACTAACACTACACCAGATCGACAACAATTTTGTGTAGTGAACGCACCCACGCAGCCAGTGTGAGAGGCTCCAAAGTAGGTTTCGATTGGGTAACTATATAGAGGGTGGTCAAATTTTAAGGGCCGATGTTGGTTTTGAATAAAACACAAATTATTTAAGAAATTATTGTCAATTCTTTTTATTATGATAATATGGTATGGTTCAATTATGTATGGAACAAAATATCGGCCAAATGGCCGCTGCGACCAAATCCCCTCGCGGCATACCTCCACCCGATGGTCCAAATTTTCGATGACGCTTAGGCATAATTGAGGTTCTATGCCGTTAATGTGCCGAATTATCTCATCCTTTAGCTCTTGAATTGTTGCTGGCTTATCGACGTACACCTTTTCTTTCAAATAACCCCAAAGAAAGAAGTCCAACGGTGTCAAATCACATGATTTGACGGCCATTGAATTTGTCGCGCAAAAGTGCCATTGTTTCGTTAGCTGTGTGGCAAGTGGCACCGTCCTGTTGAAACCACATATCGTCCACATCCATATCTTCCAATTCGGGCCATAAAAATTTCGTTATCATCTCACGATAGCGAACACCATTCACAGTAACTGGCCCAACCGGCCTCATTTTGGAAAAAATACGGCCCGATGATGCCGCCAGCCCATAAACCGCACCAAACAGTCACTCTTTGTGGGTGCATTGGTTTTTCGACAATCACTCTTGGATTATGATTCGCCCAAATGCGGCAATTCTGCTTATTGACGAATCCACTGAGGTGAAAATGTGCCTCATCACTGAAGATGATTTTCTTCGAAAATTGATCATCCACTGTTGCCATTTCTTGCCACCATTCTGACCATTGACGATGTTTGGAATGGTCAAGAGGCTTTAGTTCTTGAGTCAATTGCACCTTATAAGCGTGTAAATGCAAGTCTTTATGCATAATGTCACATCAACGACGAGCGTGAGAGGTGCAATTGTTGGGCACGACGACGTGTTGAGGTGGACGGACGGCTCTTCAGCCACACTATCGCGAACAGCAGCAATATTTTCTGCTGTACGAGCTGTACGAGCATGCACTGGTGTTTTAAAATCTTCTACAGACCCGGTTTGCTCAAATTTTTGCACGATTTTTCCGATTGCACGCACATTTGGACGATTAAATTGACCGAAAAAATCACGAAGTGCACGATATGCATTTTGATTTGAACGCCCATTTTCATAATATCCCTGAATAACTTTAACGCGTTGCTTAGATTGTGTATCTTTCCATGGTTCAAATTGAGTTAGTCTGAAATTGAGAAATGTCAAATTCAATGCAGAAGAAAACTTGACGTTTAGGTGTGGTTCACATTAAACGTCGGCCCTTAAAATTTAATCACCCTTTATATCCGGTACACATACAATCTCATTTGATTGAAAATCACCCACACTACTTATATTAATCGGTTCAGTTTGACACAAGACAGACAATAAAAAAGGACATTTGATGAGGCTTAAACAAACTCAACATCGGACCAACCCTTTTTTGTTGTTCTTATAATTCGATTTTATTTCTTGTCAACATTAAATTTTCTTATCACACCAATAACATGATAATTTTTATTATGACGACATTTTTTGGTCATCGAATCTTTTATCGAGCATTCACATTTTTTTTGTTTTAGGCGCCAAACTAGAAAATGCTAGTCACTTTTTATATTTAGGATTTTTGTTGTTGCGGTCGGTACATTTCGATAAAAGGTCTTTGTACATTTTTGATGTGTTGACAAAAGGTGAGAATTTTTGTCTCTTCATTTTCCGTTTGCAATCAATGTCGCCAAACCATTTACAAAATGACATAATTAAGCAGAAAAGAAGGGTCGAACGGGCCTCCAGAAATTATTATGGTCGTACTGTATACATGTAATTGAATATTTTTTTTTGTTTTGTGTATTTAAAATTTTAGCGCAACGCTAAATTGTTGTTATTACTCGAAGAAACTTAAATACTATATACTATGAGGTATATGCACACAAAAGAACGTAACGTTTAAGAATGTTTGACTTTTAGTTTTTACGTTACAACAGGTATACGATACATGGATTATATTCAATAAGAAGTCTTTATATACAGATTTAGAGAAACGTATATAAATCAGATGCGGTGATGTGTGTCGTAACTGGAATTGGTACGTTAGGCAGGAGCTACAAAAAAAATAATTATACAAAATAGATTTATGAGGGGGCGCCTGCCAGTTTAACGATTATTTTATAGTTCTCGCCGGAGTAATCGGCCGGCGCATTTGGGGTTCATTCCGCGTGGAAAACAAAAGCAATTTTTTGGGTTCTTAATTTGACTTCAATAACCTTAAGACGCGTTGTATAGTGCAGCATCGGTACATACAAAATATACATAAAAAATCCAAATTTATAATCTGTATCTGTAAGAAACCAAATTCTTCTTCTTCTTTGCATCTTTGTTATATAAAACGTCGTTCTGAGCTTTCCTTAAGATGCCTTGTATTTTGTTTCGTTTTTTTTTCATCTAATTGACTAGACCGACACTTGTACTTTTGCCTCGTAAATTATACCATAAAATACAATAAAAAAAATAAAATAAAGAAATAAAACAACATTTTTTATTTTCTTAAATAATTAATTAAAAAATAAGAATTTTTTGTTCTCGTAAGATTATATTCGGAAAGATGATTCTGCTGTGTAGTTTTATAAACATATGCAAATTTTCAATGAACCTTTTGTTGGTCTACTAGCTCATAGCTGAACGTTCGCGATGGTAGAATGTACAGTACCCCTCCAAGATTATGTCTATCTGTTTATTGAACAATGTGAATTTCACACTTACAATTTTCATTATAAACTTTAAGAAAAACCTGTGTACTTTATGAAGAAGGTAAATAAGTAAAAGATGTGAAATAAAATCATCATTAAAAGAAATAAAACCGACCGACAATTTGTTTATTGTAAAATAAATAAAATTCTGTTCGTCTTTAGGATTTATCATTATAACGGGTGAGGAAAAAATATGGAATCCGTACAAAACGTTTGAATGAAAAACAAAAAATAGGGGCTCCTTTTAAAAAATGTATCCAGTGACACCAAACACGAGCTCTCCACAACGCGACTCCTATGGGAGGGCGGAATTCTACTTTTAATTCCTCAATGTACAACTTACGCACGTTTCTCGTATTTTTGTCATGGTTAGTAATAGATGGCGCTGTAATCGCAAACAATTGGGATTTGAATTTAGGTTTGCTTTGTTATGAACTCATTGTAGTAAAAACGTTAGCTTATTTTTCACGAATCAAAAAAGTTTCGAACAAAACTTACGTACTCTGAAGTATAGAGTCCGAATCTGCAATAAAAATGGAGGTTCCCAATTAAAATTTTTTACGAAAAGCATTTAGTTAATCATAAGGTATTCTTACAAAAATTTTGTCCTGGTGGTTTTCGGAATGTTAGAATGCAAGAATTTTTCTCTACCTTTCTAATTGTCAGATTTTAAGTTAATGTTATGATTTTATTTTGTGAAGGTAGTTTATCGATGATCGGGTTCCTTAAGATTCTATGGTAGGTCGTATGATATTTTGAATTTATTTCAACTCAGTTTTCTTTTTGAATTTTTCATCATGATTGATAGATTGAGAGCCTAGATTTAAGTTCAGTCTTAGACGATAAATACAAATATGATAAAATTATTAAGAATCTAAAGATTTCTGTGAATATTTTAAAAGTAGTTCCTAGTAATCCAGATGGGTGCTCTAGATCGTACCTCCCCCTTACCCAATGACTTGCTTGGTTCTTAGGCTTGGTTCTTCTATACAATTCTTCAACGCTTCTTCGCTTTTTTGCCCTAATTGGCCACATTCTAAAAATTTGTAGTGGGTGGTTTGGAATATGGAATAATACAAATATTTAAGATGTTTGGAGGATTGGTTAGATTTCAAACAGCATATAACTCAGCATAGTGATTATAACTTTATTAACCACAGCCAAAGTTTCTTTATGAAACTTCGGTCTATTGTGTGACGTATCAGAGGTTCTGTTTCGAGATTTTTTTTATTCTCTCTTGCGATTTTGGTTTTCAGGGCTTTCCGGAAATCAGCTAGATCTTCCGTTAGTTCTTTATATTCATTTTATAGACATCTGACAATTTCAGTTATTGTAGAATAGATCCCTTCCTTCGCAGGTTTGTGAACGAGTTCGTAGTTTTACTCTTTTAAACGCGCCATTATTGTTTTAATATTTTTGTTGCTGAAAGGAAACGTGAGAGGTTGGTGGTCTAGCAGGATTTTAATTTAGTTCGCTCCGTACGAATAGTCGCTAATACTGATCATAGCCCAAATTATCACTAATATTTCTTTCTCATTGATTACATAGTTCTCCTCTGTCTCTTGTTTAAAGACTTCTAAATGGTTGGCCACTTTCATCAGGAAATATCAGTATTTCTGATAATGATATTGGCTTGTTAAAATGTTGAAATGGTTTCGCTACTCTTGCAATTTCTTTAATGAAATGAATGAATGAGAAATGATTTTAATTCTTTCAAATTCTACGGGTTTTTAGATTTTGGTTAGTAACCATTTTGTTTGGGAGTGCTTGCTTTTATGCCTTGGTTAAGCCGTTTTTAGTAAATTTCAGATTGATTTGTATCTGCTCTGATAATATAACAATATCGTTGATATATTCGAAGGTGATTTTACCAACCAATTTCTTTTACATAACATCTATAGTCCTCTGAAACATAGATGGCGCATTTTTATATTCAAAGGGAAGTATCAGAAATTCACACTTCTATATTCATGGTTGAGAGCTTATTCACAAGACTTACGTATGTCACACTCCTTCAATCCCGGGCTAAGATTGATTGTCGTAATGAGATGATGATTCAGTCAGTAACCATCTGCGTTCCGTACCAGAAACGCACTGCTTTTCTTCACTATCCAGATTTATGAGTTATATGGGGGTCGTAATCGATTATGCCGTCCAACTGATTTTGCTTTCCCCGCCGGTCGATCTAATTTTGAAATAACCATTGGAAAGGGCATCACGTTTTTAGCTAATTCAGATCTGACGAAGGTTTTTATTTGTTTCGTTTGATATTCTGTGTATGCGGTATGCTAAAAAGGCACCCCACATACAATTTAATTCTGCGAATCCCTCGGTTTCAAGTTGGGTTTGTTGCGCGTTAACCGATTTATGTCCATTGTTTTTAGCATTTTGGGAGTCCATCTCCGTTAACAATTAGGTGGTATTTTGAAGTTCTGTAGTTGAATTTTATAGTCCTTGTTGTACTTCGTCTTCACTGCCTCCCGCGAGATTATTTCTTCATTGGTGTCTACTCCGGAGCCTATTTTATGGTACTGTTTAAGGAACGTAGAAAATCTAAGCCTTGACGATGTTCCAATTATATCGATGCTACCCGCGTTTCCGTATTGCATAATGCGTAATAAAAATTCTCCGCGTGTTTGTCTTCTTGCAATAGCCATGAATTAGGGTTCGCTTCGTGAATATGGAGGCCAGTTTGTTGGGCTGTTATTTGCAACGGGAGAGGAAATTCTTTATGAGAAACGATACTATGACCCGAGATGCATATGTCGTCTGCGTAAACTAATATTTAACTTGATTTGTAATATTGGGTCAGCCTACCGCACCGTCGGTCTGACGTTATTTCGATGCGAAGGATATTCTTTTCGTGTCATTCTTTCAAACAATCCTCAGAGAAAAAAATTTGATCGGTTGTCGACCTGCCTGGACGAAATCTGCAATGGTAGTCTTCCAAAATACGCTCGTTAAATTGATAATTTGTTAGCAACTACGTTGGCTAGTACTAGTAGCCGGAATTAAGCAAACCTATTACGTGATAGATTTTTGAATTGAACCGATGTCCTTCTTTATGTACTGAATATATCAGTGGTATCTTCCATTCGTCTGGGATTTTCTGATCAAATTGTCTTAAACAAATACGGTAGAAGAAGAAATTGCCGCCGATCTTGAGCATTTCGATACCTCATCATGTATGCCTCGTAAGATGGAGCGAGTGGTGGTATCAATGTTGGTTGATTGTTTGAGGAAAACGCCTGTCTGTTTAAGAGTGACGAAACATAATTTCGCCACACTATTAGAACTGCATTAGTGTTCATTTGTAACTCCCCGGGTGCATTGCGAATACCGCTACTGTGTGGATGGAAGTCGGTTACGATTTGTTTTACCGAACGATATCTGCCTTTTAAACGTGCAGTTTTAAATTTAAGCACTTGTTGTTTGTGCCGTTCGTCGTTGTTTGACTGCTTTGTTGGTTGAGAGAGATATCGTGTTCGCGGGAATTTTGAACGATTTACTTCTAGAATGGAATTTATATACCAGAAAGTGGTCGATGTTGGCAAAGCGTTTGGTCTTAATATTTTTAATGTAAGTAAAATGCCTTTTAGACCTTTGAGAATGTGGTCGATTTAATTGACTGTAACTCCATTATTTGCTTTTCACGTGTTTTATGGAATCGTTTATGAGGGAAGTCTGTGCTGGCTACTACCAAATTATATACCAGAGCTAGCTCAATGGTCCGTATCCCGTTATTATTTGATGCAAAGTGTAAGTAGTCTGGGCCGATAGTATACGATGACGAATACTGTCTGTACGTCCGATTTGCGCATTGAAGTAACTCAAACAATCTTTACATCGTGTTGGAGAATTATGTTTAAGACCGCTTCCTGTTGGTCCTTTCTACTCTTTGGTTTGATCTGGTTTTACTTCCTTTAGGGCTGTACGTACAGTTCCGTTGTGGAAGTATAAATCCTATGAATCGCAGACAAACCACGGAGAATAAGTCCTAAACATCAACAGGGATTACAAACCATTGGTTCAAGATCTGAATAATGCCTAAAAGACCTCTACGCATCCGTTGGAGCAGCATCAAATAATCATCAGAATCTTCTGACGATCTAGGTAAAGTGCTGCTATAGATAGCCAAGCGGCTTACCAGTTCACCAATAAAATCGCCTTTGAAGCTACTGAAGGTAGACATACCCAGAACACTCAACTATCAGGCTCATTGTTCCTAAAATCATATCTTCAGAAGAGAGCCAAACAACTGATCACACATTTCTGAACAATCGGCGAAAACTACGAGGCAGGAATTTTATAGACAAGGTACAACTACAAATGACTACTGGCATATATTTCCACGCCATACCATGCCTGGAAACCATACAGCATCCATCAGCTGCTAATATTAGAAGTCTACACGACAAGGTAGTTGAAATGCCAGAAGTAACAAAAATAACTTTGTATTGTTAAAAAATATAATATGGAAGCTGCCATTTCCAGTAAATCGATTTCGACCAAAAATCACTGGGGTCTGCCGAGTTTTAGGAAACAGACATTTAGTTATAAAACTCGAGGTCTAAAATTGACCTTGCCGCTTAAATTTTAGAAAATTGATCTGAACCGATATTATTGCAAATTTAATTCAGAATGTTTTAGTACATTGTCGATTTTCTAACAATTGAGATACTTTTGCGGACTGATGTTTGCCAAATATCACTGAGAACTCCCAATTTATGTAAAGAGCTTGTATGTCATTCCGATCAATCAATCCGTCTGGATGTATAGGGGTCGAATTTTTCTACTTAACTTTCATAATATTTTACAAATCCGAGGAACCTCCTATGGAAGATGTCACTTCCGGTAGACCTATTCGGGTAAAATTCACTGAAATCTCCCTATTTAAAAAAAACGCTTAAGTATGAAGTTTCATTCCAATCAATCAGTCCGCCTGGGCTGTGTAGGGCCGCATTTTTGATGAAAAACAGTTTTATTGTGAAAAAACGTAATTTCCGTTTAAATAATTGAAAAATATTCTGGACCGACATTGTTGCAAATTTTATTTAGATTCTTGTAGTGCATATAGTCGATTTTCTCACAATTGACATACTTTTCAAAATACATGCAAACAACGAAAAAGCTCCTGTGAAAGAAGCACTTCCAGTGGACTGATTTTGGCTAAATATCATTGGAATCTCCAAATGTATGGTAAAAAATTAAGTATGAAGGTGCATTCCGATCAATCAATCCGTCTGGGATGTAAAGGGGACCGAATTTTGGACGTTGTGAATTTATTATGAATATCGTTAGAATTGCTCGGTTCGTCTTCACAGTGGGCGGGGACCAAAAATGTTAATAAAACGTCTGTACCATTCCATTTGTCGGTCGCATATGTCGACTCCGCCCATGTGCTATTATAATTCTCAGTAATCAAAGGACACTCAATTTGGATATATTTTTTTGTTGCTTGCACCAAACTGGAGTGCAACCATAAATGATAGATATGATGGTAACACATTTTGTATCCTTCCAGTTGCTTTATTTAAAAAACTAGATGCTTTATTCAAAGCATCTAGTTTTTTGAATAAAGCAACTGTCGAAAAGTATCGAACAAAATACACGAGGCTTCCAGTACGATTAATGGACGTAAACCAAGATTTATGTGCTTGGGTGATTCGCCATGATAAATCTCGAACTTCAACACCAAATCAACTGACGTCATGATCACCAAATTTTTTAAACCCACCGAGCAAGGCTTGTCTTTCACAAATTGACGAAATGAAATTCTGCCAGTGAAAGGTAGCATCTGCTAGTCAATTGAATACATTCCCGTTTCTTTAGGAATTCCATGACACCGACCTCTTACAGCATCTATTACCGCCTGCTACTTGCGCTTTCTCGACATACCACCAGATAGTTTAGATAGCCCTATAGCTTTACTTCAATATAATTGCATCCGGGGATTATTCTTTGCCTGGTTGTTATGGGTCTAAACTCCAACCAACTCCAAACTCGTGGCTGTCGAAGTTGTTACTTTGGCAGAGAGTAAACCCATGACGACAGTGATCGATAATATTGTTTCTGACAAGTCTTGCTTCTTGCAGTGTAATTAGATCGAGATTCTACTGATATGCCTGATCGATGTGTTGGTGGAACCTCAGGTTGGGTTGTTAGCCAACGTAAACCCCCTGAAGACGAACCACAGCCAAGGGTATAAGCCTCAGCCTATCCTTGTTACGAGGAAATTAGTGGTAATTGCCACCAGGAGGCATACAACGATGGCGCAGGTGATGATACTTGTGAACTCCCTCTGTCGTCTCTTCAACCTGACCACCAAGTCATAGTCCTTATTGCTTTGTGATAAAGTCAGTTAGTTATGACTTCCGAGGAAGTCCTATGAGTTAATGTTTCGTCGTGCGAAATTTGATTCATGAGCAGTTCCAGAATTGTAGACTTCTTACGGAAAAATCTCCGTTTATTACCGTGATAAGCACGTCGAGAGCTCACTTTTGAAATATATTTTTGAGAACGTCAATGGTATCGATCGAATATTTCTCGAACCTTCCCAATATTCTCTGAGGTAAACTGTTGTGTTGATGTGCCAGTGTCCTCAAGTCTCTGTCCTCAATCCAAGAGTTTAGTCATAGGGTTACATTCAAGACACTGTACCTCCTATACACAGTCCGGCATTTCCCTTATTTTGCTTAAATCCGATTTTCAAATTTGCGAAATCTCCAAGGTTTATTCAACTACTCCCCAAGCGAGTATACCGACATTTTGAGTTTCCAGAAAAATTGTTTTGAAATTAATGCAAGGCAGCACTCCTTTTTATTCTAATTAACCTTGAATATATCTTACAGTTCAAGGTCTATAAGACTTCAGACACAGCCTTCATACAGTATTATTGATAATTAGATTTCGGAATGCTATTGCTGACACGATCAATTGGCCATGTGATTATAAATCGATATGACCTAACGTATTATAGGAGACCCTTTACTTGATACTGGAAATATGATTTCATATTTCCAGAAGAAACTCTCACTACCTTTGAATTGTGGGTTGCAGCAAAATAAATCGGCTTGTCGCCGATAATATTTTTCAACAATTATTTGGCACTTACATGAGTATTAAGTAAGATTTATTTCTTCATAAAATGAAAAAAATTATTAGTGAATTAATTTAATTAGTGATTTGGGGAAAGGTACACAACCTAGTGTGAGAATACAAACATTCTTCGAGGAGGTTAAACAGAGATAAATTTGTAGTTTAAAAATTAGATATAAACTCAATTTTATTGCGGTTCTATCTAAAATCATTTGCGAATCCGTAGAGTAAACATAAAAATTTTATGTAAACCCATTAAAAATGGCGCTAATTTTATTCAAAAAAAACTAAGCAAATTGTCCTCAAAAGAGCACATGTTATAGGTGCAATAAAATAAACCTCGAACGACCTATCATTACATCAAACCACCGAGGTAATATTCTTAAAAAAAATTAATTAAATTTTTTAAACAGCGCAATTAAATTTTTCGAGACCCACCAAGACGTTTTTTTTATGTGGAAATACCTTTACCTATAAGTACATCATTCAGTAGTGCCTCGCTTGGGTATAAAATGAAGCCTTTGGTATGTGACAATAAATTTTTTGTTCAATGTCGGTGTACCGCGTAAATAAAATAAGCAAGAACATCCGCGCACAACACAAAGTCACCACAATATACGAATTAATAAGAAAAAAAATAACGAAACAACTTTCAAAGTGGACCGAAATCTCCATAATACAAAGAAAAACAATTTTTTGTTGTCGAATAAAATCATTATCACACTTATATGCAAATGATCTAGTTTGTTGTTGTTGTGATTGTCGTCGTCATCGTCGTCGTATAAAAAACCAAAAACTAAATCTTAAGACGAATAATGAACCACAAAGATGATATGATAATGATGATCATGAATGCGGCATACAAAATATATACAAAAGGATTTACAGCAACAACAACTAAATCAATAAAAAGGCGTGCCCCATTTTCCCAACATTATTTACAGTATAAAAAAAATGTGCACACAAAAAGTGGAAACCCATATAACTTTTCCAGTCTTTTTTTTTTTTGTTACGAGTTTCTTCTCCACCACCCCGGATTGCTATAAAATAAAAAAAAACTTTTTGGGGTGAAAAATACGCTAGAAAATTGACAAAATATGAGAGCTTTCGGTATCACAAAAAAAAATTTTTGCATTTTCATATTTTTCTTTGAAAACAAATCGGGAAAAATTTTTGCCCATCAACTTTGTTGCATATACGGCGATCCAAGGTACAGTGAAATAAATTATTTAATTAATAATGGCGTCGTATAGCCAAACAGACACACGCACACACACACAAAAAAGGTTTTTCCTATTTTTAAACATTTTGCCTTACATATGACATACATACATTGTTTCTATAAAGTTGTTGGTCAAATGAAATGAAAAATCGATCCATAAAAAAGTTTTTGTTAGTTTAACTAGCTTCCGGTTTTCCGCACAACTTTATATACCGTTTATTGTTATTGTTGTATTTTTTTTTTTTTTGATTAATTGTGTGTGTGTGTGTTTGCTGAAAATCAAAATATAAAAGCGAAGACGAAACTTTGCGTTTGGGGAGACGACGACACATTCTTGAATAAGGGTTGTTCAAGATTTATTTTCGGTATTTTTTATTTATAAGTGGAGTATTAATTTATTGCAAGACATTTTTCTTATTTTTTGATTTATTAGGATGCGTGAAGGATATGTGAAATTAATATTCGAAAATGTCGTCGGTATGTATATGTAGAAAGGAAGTTTTGGGTTATCGAAGCGAGCAAAAAACTTTTTCTTTTGACCTTAAACATAATTTTAGATCTGTTAACCCCAGTGTTTGTTGTTGCTGTTAAGAATTTTAAAGGTAACTGCCATTAGCGAAACGGTCTCACCTTGTATTAAAGCTACTTGAAAGAGTTTCTATGACTCAAAATGTTTATTCATACAAAATTATACTGTCCTAGTTATTTTTAAAAGAACCGTGCTAAGCTTAAAGCTCTTAAATTTTTTCAACAGAAAATTCAACTCATCACTTTAGCAGACTATTTACCTATAATCTAGAATGGTTTTGTGGCATCTCCGATATTTTAAAACTTTGTTAAAACTTGTTTTAAAGTGCCATGTTAAAATTTAAAACCTTGACAATGCAAATATGAACCTGTCGTATTTTTAAAAGCTTGAGCTTAATTTGAATAAACTATTCGGTTTCACCACCTCCATTGTGCTAGACCTCACTTTTGGAAAATTTAGTTTTTCTATTTTGAAACTGCAATACGGATGTTTGAAGGCTAGCAACGGACAGTTAAACATATTTGACCGAACTGAGTTTTACATTATAAAGCAAATTTAACTGAACGGTGCAGTTAGCAGCCCATGCAATTTTTAATTTTTTATAACTTTGTAGAGTGGTCCGGTCCAACAATCATGTTTGGAACAATCGTTTTATTTGGCGGTAATTATTTGAACAGGTCTTCAAAGAGGTATACTTATTTATTTTATAAAAAGCCCAAAAGTGCCTTAGAGATTCCTTGGTGATGTGTGATGGAAAAATTTAAACTTGAAAGCTCTCAGAAATAGTCGAGGCAATGAAGCACAAAAGTTCGGAATTTTTGCCATAAAGACGGATCGGAATGCGGTTTTTTGCATTCGCTTCCAAAAATTATTTGTAAAAAATGTACCTACTTTGTACCTGTGACAAATCGGAAATTGCATTGCTGCAGCCAAAAATGCTTTAAAAAATGCATCTTTTGGAAAATGTAAAAACTTTGTAAATAAGAGTCAGAACTGGCTCAAATCGAATACTCGGAGGTTTTCGAGGTCGCCGATCACTATTATGATGTTCAAATTGACCCCCCGAACACCTGGAGCTCAGGAACGCCGATGAACCTCATCTCCGTGGAACTTTCCAGAAAAGCACGCGGGGAACGAGAAAAACTCGGCGCCCGCGGGTTTTTCGGGTCGCTGAATTCAAATATGGCATCGGCGAACACTTATTGGAGGCGTGTTTTTTGATGCGCTACATCAGAATTTCACGTCGAAACCGACCCTCCCACCACCTGGTGCACCGGAACCTGAACCGCCTGAACGTCGTCTCCGAGGGTTTTCGAAACACAATTTAAAGAAAAAACGTCTTTGATCAAACGTAGATTAACGACCTTGATCAAACTATCTTGTAATGGGAAATTACCTTTTAATATCCACTAAGTTAGTATTTAAGAGGAACAATCTTAAGCTACAAATTTAAAGTTGAATAATTACGATTGTCGGAAATTAAGGGTAGTAACTTTACAGAGAACTCTAACATAACTTCAAGCTTTTAAAATTAGGAAAACATAGACTTGATCTTTAAGCTTTGAACATGGTGTACTCGTTCTTAAATAGCTACACTTAAAATCAATATCAAATATTTGTCACATGTTTACTAGGTCAAAAGCTCTAAACTTAGCATAATGAAGCTTAAATTTTAAAAACTTTTTAAACTTATAAGCTTCACATGTTAAATAGAAAACTTTTCATTTAAGCTTTTCAGAATAGTAATATATTAAAGCGTAAATTGGATAAGCGATCGAGGTAGAACTGTTAAACTAAACTTTTGAAACCTTGGTTTAAAACATAAACTTTTGAAAAAATAGAATAATTTAAAATTTATTTGAAGATGTTTACAACATAAATCGCAATAAATTTATTAATTTATTAATTAAACGTTCGTGCTTTTTAACTCAAATTCTTGTAAAAGCTTTAAATTTAAACGAAATTTAAAACTACAGATGCATTGTTAAAAGTCTAGCTATGACACATTCTAGCAGTTTCTTAAAAACCGAGTGTGGATTGCCAAAATTATTAAATTATTTCTCTAGAATAAAACCATTTACTCTTCCATGTTTTGAAACAACATGCTTTACCTAAAAAGCTCATACATTTTTTAAATAAATTTGATCATTGTCAAATTGTTGTATCCTTGCTGAGTAGATCATCTACGTCTACTAAAAAGTTCTAAGGCAGCTAACTAAACGCAATTTGATAATAAGGATTATACGCTATTAACTCGTTAAAAGTTGAATTAGAAATCTGTACATTGAAAGGAAGCTCGGTTTCCTTATTTTATTTCATGAATCTTACTGAAATAAATACTGATGTCAGTATAGTATTCAAATTATTCTCAAAGCTTAAATTGAGTAAAATAGGAGATGAACGAACAAGAGCTTTTTGAAAGCTTCACAGAAAGCCAACATGAATTTTATTTAGATTTTACTTGATCTAAGCAACGTGAATTGAGAATAAGCTCTAAAAATAGAGCGTTAAAAGTTTAAACTTTTAAGCTTTACGAACTTGGAACACAGCTCCGATTTAAAGTAAAAGCTTTTCAGATTATTAATAAAGCTTAAATTGTACTAACAATTATGGCACACCTGTGTAAGCTCATTAAGTAAGATTTTTAAATTATACCTTGGCTTAAAATATAAACTTTATAATCTGAGTGTTAAGCACTAATTATTATTAATTTAAAAGTGCAATCTTCTTGTGATATTTTATACGAATTCTATTCTATTCGAATCAACAAAATCGTGTTCTATAGTATTTTTATAGTTTTCAATTAAAATTCTTGTAAAAGCTTTAAGCTTAAATATTTAATATAATTATTAAAACCACCATGAGCTTATCTGGGCGCTTTTTAAAAGCTGAGTGTTAAACCCACCTTTTATTTAATTTTCCAAGTTATGAAACCATTGTCAAACTTATGAAAGCTGATCATATTCCTTAAAAAATTGTTAAATTATCTGGTCTATTAAGGTAAGGCTAACTGAGCTGTTTTGAAAATTTTAATTGTAAGGTACGAACTCGGTGCAAGCTGGATGCGAGATCAATGCATAGGAAAAGCTTGGTTAACGATTATAAATATTGAGGAATGTTTAATATTTAAGACAAATGAAAATCAACATTATTAAAGTTTTTCAAATTATTTTAAATAAGATTTTATTAAAGCTATTAAAGCTTGAATTAAAATTTATTGTGTAAGCTTAAGTGTAAAAGAGTTTATTTTGTTTCTTGAAAGTTCCGCACAAATTCAAAATAAGTTGCAATTCGATATACTTTTGCAAAGCTTTAATATAAAATAAATATTTTTGTTTGCTGTCCAATCTCTTTGGGAAATCCATTACACGGCGTGTGAACTTTCCTAGAGATTTCAATGTAAAAAAATTCAATACCCATTTTTTGCTGACGCAGAAGACTATTTAAGAAACCTTTGGTTTAAATAGCTGGATTCAGCAAAATTTAACAGCCTATAGATAGTCTTCCCGGACTTTTACTAGTGTCATATTCTCGGCCAGAACAAATTATTTTCTTTCCGATCAGCTTGTTTCGCTGTTTTTCGACTAGGGTGAAGCCAGATTTATAGTTCAGGAGATATCAGAAATTAATTTTTTTGAAAGATAAATTGGTGTACTCCTGAATGTTCCTGGTGTTTCTAAACACCGACTATCCTAACGGATACCTATTTTGAGTAAGGCTCGATCTATTTTAAAAGAAAATAAGTCCTTTTTAAAAAATTCAATGGTCCCAGAAACTTATAAATGAGGTTTTTTGAGCATTTTCAAAATTTTCGAGTACCGAGCATTCCTGAATGTTCCTGGTGTTTTTAAATGCCGGCCGCCCTAATGGAAACTGATTTTGTGTAGGTCATGATCTACTCTAACAGAAATTAAATCATTCTTTAAAAATTCTGGCACTTAAGATTAACGAATTTTGAATATTATTTAGAGGATTATCGTATATCGAGCTTCCCTGAAAATCCAATGAAGCTCGGTATACGATATATGGTCGTCGTAAGAAATAAAATGCCATCATGTCCACCAGCAATTGTAGCTGTAGTTTTAAGTTTAGTATTTGAGTATGGTGAAGTAGGGTGTTACCCGAAAATATGGACAGTTTTCTTCACAACCGATATTTGCTCGGGCGAACTCAAAATTACATAGACTGGTTTGAGTCTATCGATAGAGACAGATTGTTCCTTGTCTCTGATTTACAATACAAAGTGCTTACAAGTTTGGTATGAATATGTCGTTTTAAATTGCGGTCCGGTGGGATGAGTTTGTTCATCTTGGAGAACAGTTGATCTATCACTGTGCCAGTGGTAACTTGGGGTGTAAGTGGGTCTTTCACAAAAAATTTCCCAGGCAATTTGATGGTTTAATCGTACACCAGTTTTGCTGGTAAACATTTTAGGATTTTTGACTGTTGCTCAGATTCTCAATATTATGATTGGGATCGCTGTGCTCCAGTTGCTGGTATTTGTACGAGCTTTGAGAGCTGCGCTCAATGAATAGTTTGTACTCGAATTCCGTGCGTTGATCGGTCGTTATGCTGACCGGTACGTCGAATCTATAGGAGTTGTATTTTATGCAATAGGCTTCTAGCGATCGAGTGATCCTACAATATCTAAATGGGTGTGCCCAAATCTACCTGGTGTAATTGAGAAATTCCCGTGAGGTAATTTGGTGTGACGTTGAACTTAGCATTTTTGGCAGGATCAACAAGATTTAACCCACAGGGTTATATCTTTGTTCGTACCGGGTCAAAAAGATTTTGCAATGACGAGTTTGCGAGTGTTCTTTCACTTATATGTGAAATATTACGCAGAGAGTCGAATATAGTTCGACGTAAAGACTCTGGAATGTAAGGACGATTGTTGACTTATTTCACGGTAAATTGTCAAATCTGCTCTGGAAATTTATCTAATTTCCATATGGAAGTGCGCCGATTTGTAGAACTGTTTATGTTGTAGGTCTGTGGCGTGATTGCCTAAAGGGTTGCATTCCGCTTAAGAGGAAATTTCTCTAGTAAGCGGTTTGTGGTTGGGTGAAAATAGTGAATTCCCCATTGAGCTGAACGGATGCGTTATGACATTCTTCAGATCAAGAAAAATGTTGAATTTTGGTAGTAATTTACCATACCAAAAATGGTTATGTTTGTTTGACGCTTTGTGTTGCTGAAAATTCTATAATTGCATTTATTCGTCCTTCCGTTGTCCTTCGATTCGTCCTTCGAGAATGCCATTAGCAGTACTCTTGTGACTGAAAAAGTCTAGATTCGTTCCAAAAGAAGTAAGTGTTGTTTCTCGTCTTTTACGGCTATATGAGAAAGTCGTTAATATACACAAAAACGAAACCAAGGTCTCTCACGATTTTGTTGATGAAGCGCTGGAATGTTTCTGCAGCATTTCTGGGTCCAAATGGCATTCGGGTGAAATCTAACATACCATGTAGTGTGATAATTGCAGTTTTGTGAATGTCGTCAGGAGCAATTGGAATGAAATGGTATGCTCTGACGAGATCGATTTTTGTGAAAATTGTGCAACCATGCAACTGCATGGAGAAATTTTGTTTGTGTGGGATAGTCCCCAAATGGTCAAATAATGGTTCTGAAGTCCCCAAATGGTATCTACACTTGAAATTGCTGAAGAATAGGGTTGGCAGATTTCGAGCTATTGCTATGTGTTGGAATTCTTGGAAAGCTGCTTCGTAGCGAATTGAATCAAGTCCTTTTCTCAAGTCTGTAGTCACGATGTGCTTTACCGAAAAAATTGTTGATTACAAAAAATATTGGTAAAGGTGAGTTAACGCGTGCTGATGTTGCGTCGATTTTAAAAAGCTTGGTGGATAGACCAACCAATTTACAATTTTTTAAATCCGAATTTCGTTAACAAATCTGCGTCAATTAAAGGACGGTAGGTATTGGCAAGAATAAATGCGTGTTTGACGGTACGTCTTAATCCAATGTCAACGTTTAGTAATTTAGTACCATAAGTGTTTATTGTGGTACCATTTGCTGCTGCTAGAACTAAATCGGAATTACTATTTGTTTCGTAGCAATAGTATTTATGGTATGGGATAGCGCTTAAATCAGCACCGATGGAACGTGATTTTGTTTACCGAATCTCGTAGAAAGAAGCGGCTTTGTTTGCCGCTGCAACCTTAAGACTTTTTAGTTTGGGGAACCGGTATTTGTAGATCGCTTTTGTTGTATAATAAAATTGCATAGTGCAGTCCATTTTGATGCTGTGTTCCCAAATTTTGCGTGATACCAAAACCAGCTGTGTGGAAATTGGTATCTTGGTGTTTGTCGGTTGTTTTGCTGAAATGAATTTCTCTGCGTTGGTTGTGGTTTAGACGAAGAAAGTGTGTGTCTCTTAGGCGATTTAGAAGAGCTTGGTGCTTGCGGTTTTTCCTGTTGCGGGATCAGCGCTGCTTTATTGTAATCAGAGAGTTGCCTGATCCATAATTTCATGATCAAATTGACTAGAAATTTGTATCAGCCAATGATTTAATTCGATGTAAGATATCCGAGAGTGTTTAATCACCAATATCGATTTTGCTTAAAAAGAAGTCTCTAATATATGTTCCTCGGAGATGGAGTAGCGATCGATTAGCAAATTTGTAAGGTATTTATAGTTATTACTGGCTGCAAGGTCTTGCAGAATGTTGTTGACCTTCTTCACCTGTACTGCCGAAAGGGATAGCACTGTGTGTGCAAACTTTTTTTGTCGCCGGTGATCTTGTCCGCGTCGCACATTATTTCGACTGAAAAGTACCAAGGATTAAAATTTGTTTCCCAGAGTGCTAGTAGGAGTGCCAAATGTCTTGAAGTGGCTATTTCAGGTTGGGCGTGAACGTTTTGCTGCCGATTAACGTCTATATGGACCACATATTTATATTCACCCTGTGTATCCATATGTTTATTAACAAACATTTAAAAGGTTTTGCTTTAAGTGTTTCACACCAAAAAGTATACGTTGGTTTTCGCACTGATGTTTCACAGAAAAAAAAATGATTGCCTTGTTACAGAGACATATTGTCGGGGCTTTTCTCGAAAAAGATTCTTACAAACTGACTTTGAACTTTCATTCGATATCAAATATATTGGCCCTAAGGCCATTTATAATATTCAGTCGCCAAGGCCTGACGAGGTAATTGAATTTTTCATGATCTTATCAGATCGAAACTGGATTATGGTTACTTCTGTTACAAAACTTCATATAGCAAATCTAGCTTCAAAAATAATTTGATCAAATCAAAATGGGAGGGGGGGGGTGCTAATAGCATTAATTTAGTATTAAATTTGGGAATAGAAATATTAAAAAAAATCTAGGAATTGAAAATACTTGACAATTCTCCATACACAAAGTTTTTTCCAAAAGAAAATCCTATAAAACATTTTTTTGTCTGTTAGGAAATAATTCCCGTGTATAAAATGTAATCCTTCCGAATCATTCTGCACTAGAAAAATTAATAATTGCAATATCAAAGAATTTGAGTCATTATAGAATTTGACGATTACAACACCAAATCTCGTATATCATACCGCTTCTGGAATACTCGCGAAAATGCCGGAAATAATCTTTGAATAATTTCCTAATAATTACTGAACAGCTTCCACTACTGGAATATTGCCGAATATATCTAAAATATTCCTACACAAATTTTCCTAAAACCCACTCTCCAATATGTTCGTTACACTCGTAATTATATACCGATCGAACATTCTAGATTCGCCCGGGTTTAATCGTATTTAAGGTTCTGTTCTAGACTAATATAATCTGCAATACCACAAAAATGTCATAAATTTATCTGCAATGCTACTACTTAAACCTAGATGTCAGTAATCTCACAAAAAAAATCTTTATTTTTCTAAACCGCGAATTATGAATCAAAACTTCCAATTTAACCCAAAATAATCCAATTTAATCAGAAATTAAGTGACTAAAATGATTCAACAACAATGCTTGAGAAATCCAAATAAATAATTTGAAGTGGTTTTACAATTCGATATCGTAAAATAATTCAAGATTGATGAAGAGTTTTCTTGGTATAAAATTTTTCGAACGATTTGTCATTTATTTGTGTAAAATTCTATTTTATACCAAATACATTTATATATCGTAAACCTAATAAAATGATCCACTTGACTATAAATACCGCATGCATCATGTATACCAACCTAGAGGCGCACACAAAAAATCGGTTTATGTAACAAAAATACAAATTTAACATAAGAAACACAAAAATCTGCCATCAAACCAAAATACAAAAAAAAAATATTTTGTATTGACTCTCCTCGTCAATAATATTTACAACAATTCCAAAATAGAACCACACACAAAATTTTTTACATTTTTTTGGCAAATTTTCAAAATTTTGGATTTTTTTTTGTGTGTGTTTATTATTTACAACCGCAATATACAAAGTGTTTAGTCTAGACAAATACCACAATAGGTCAATCGATTTGGTTTTTTGCATTTCACTATTTTCAAAATCAAATATTTTCCCTCATCTACTTTACTTCAAATAAAACGATTTTTCTACATTTTTTTCTCTTTGTTGTTTATTTATCTATGGTATATACCTAGGCTAGCTCTATAGAGAGTTAATATTTACTATTTACAATGCTATATAAATTAACAAAACCAAAGCGATAAATATACCGATCGTCTTCAAGAGATTTTGAATTCAGTAATTCACACTTACCGCCGGTAAACTAAACACCGTCGGTCAGTCGGCGATATCAAAATATTATAAAATTCAAGCGAAGAAATTCCTTATTTTTTTAAATCAAATTCGTTGAATCAACCATAAAATTCTCAGAATTTTAAATCAAATTCTAGGAAAGACCTACATGTGTCTATATACAAAAAAAACTGTAGAATGTGATCCTTGTTATCGAATAAAAAAATTAAGATAACAACACGGACGGAGGATCTCTGATATGTAAAAACAATAGAGCTGTTTATCTTTTCTATATATACGAGTATATATTGTCTTGTCTAGCCTCTTCACAGTACATAAATTGTTGTTGGTCAGAATCATTACGGTGTTCTTCTAAACTTTTGTGTATTTTATGATCGAATAACTTCTCAACTCAAGACATAAGACGGTAATAATAACCAAACGTCTTATGTAATGGCTTAGACGCCGGTATTAATTTTATTTTTATTACACACTTTGAATGGGATTTTGTGTTTATAAGGAAATTAGAAAAAATTAGAATGAGATAGGAATTCCTGATAGTGGGTAAAAGGAGTTTTGTTTGCGTACAGAACTAATTAATTTTGATTTTCTTTTGCTGTCTCGATTTGATGGATTTGTACAAAAATTATGTTCGATTATGATCATTAAACGATTAAACACGATCGCAATTCTAAACTTAATATTTTTAATCAGCGCTGTCCAACTATCGTGCCGCGACCCGCTAAACTTGCTTTAAGTGCATAGTACTGCGAATTTCCTAAACATTTCTTACATATGTGATTGCTTTTTAAAATATTTCTGCCTAATTCAGTTTTTCAATCAAAAAGTGATGGAATATTTTAAGTTCCCTTTGAGAACTTACAGTTCTACTCTCGCTTGCTTGTTTATCTCCTTTAAATTAGGTTGGCGATAGGAATAGAATAGCAACACGCAATGTTTTACGAGCAGGCTGAGAAAATATTTTCCAGTATCACAAATGTATTAGATTGATTGAACCGGATTTACAAGCGGACCTGGACAGATTTTGTGACTGGTCCATCAGCAACAAGTTGTTTTTGATTGTAGGTGAGTGTAAAACTCCTTCGAATTACCGAACTCAATCTCCGATATTTCAGCCGAGCGTATCCGAGCTGGGTGTAATTTTCTCTGCCGACCTAATCTTCACAAGAAGGCGTCTATAGACTATGTTATGCTTTATTACACGTAACAGATATGATTAGTATGGTCCGGTCGCCATTCTATCAATGTCACTCGGACATAATAGAGAGTTTGTACTTCGACGTCTACCTTGTGCCCAAATTCATTAATTCTTCCGCCTTATCAGGATCGTTGAGATTTGTTAAAGTGTGTGCTCCAGGACGTCTTATGCGTCGGCTAGTTGATTTCTTCATACTGACTCTGTGCCCACAGACTACGGTCTATCGGAGCCAGACTTGAATATACAGAGTGGCTGATGAATATAGCTACATTAAGAAACTCAAATAACTTTTTGATTAATTCACGTAATTTATTTTTTCTTGATTCATTTGAAAGATAATTCATTTTTATTAAGTTTTCGTAATTGGTTTTAAAAATAATGGAATTTAAATGGCCACCACGCACGTTGACGCATGTGCGACATCTCAGCAAAAAATTATTCATTACTGCCTGAAGAGTTGCAGCGGGAATTGCCTCAATTATCGTTCGAATAGATTGCTTTAAACTTCCTGTTTGCAATAACCCCACAAGAAAAAATCAGGCGCAGTAACGTCAGGAGACCTGGGGGGCCAACGGAATGTGGAGTTTCTTGAGATCTGCCTATTGGGGAGTTTTTGCTGCAATTCTGTCATAACTGGCTATGTGAGGAGTTGCACCATCTTTTTGACACCACACAGAGTTGAAAGTGATTTTCTTTCGGAGTAGTTCTGGATAAAAAAACTCTTTCAACAATTTTAAGTAACGGTCTGCAGTGACCATAACAGCAACACCGTTCTCTTCGAAAAAATAAGGCCCGACAATGCACTTTGATGAAACTGCACACCACACTGTTATGCGAAGTGGATGTAATTCCGCCTCATGGAATATCTGTGGGTTAGAATCACTCCATATTCGACAATTTTGTTTATTAACATTGCCGTTTAGATCAAAATGGGCCTCGCCAGATGTATAAGAAGTTGGCCCGAAATTTCCATCCCGAAAAGGTTTTTTTTCATAAAGTGTGTGTCTTAGCTAAATTAAATAAAATAATTCCAATAAATACATAAAATATTTCCATAAAATTCCATTCCAAAATCGACTTTGTATATACATTGGAATTAAATCCTCCTTTCTATGCCAGATTGGCACACCTAACTTCATATGCCAAGGGAGGGGGTCATCTCTGAGTTGGCCACAAGGAAATTTGGTAATGAACAAATTTTCATCGGAAGAATGTATAGAAAACTGTTTTCGAGATTGATCAATATTCACCATTAATCCTCGTGATTTTCGAACGGGCATCTGAATATATGTTCTATGCAGATTGGCACACCTAACTTCATATGCCAAGTGAGGGTGTCATCTCTGAGTTCGCCACAAGGAAATTTGGTAATGAACAAATTTTCACCGGAAGAATGTATAGGAAACTGTTTTCGAGATTGATCAATATTCACCATTAATCCTCGTGATTTTCGAACGGGCATCTGAATATATCTTCTATGCAGATTGGCACACATGACTTCATATGCCAAGGGAGGGGGTCATCTCTGAGTTCGCCACAAGGAAATTTGGTAATGAACAAATTTTCATCGGAAGAATGTATAGAAAATAGTTTTCGGGATTGATCAATATTCACCATTAATCCTCGTGATTTTCGAACGGACATCTGAATATATGTTCTATGCAGATTGGCACACCTAACTTCATATGCCAAGAGAGGTGGTCATCTCTGAGTTCGCCACAAGGAATTTTGGTAATGAACAAATTTTCATCGGAAGAATGTATAGAAAATAGTTTTCGGGATTGATCAATATTCACCATTAATCCTCGTGATTTTCGAACGGGCATCTGAATATATGTTCTATGCAGATTGGCGCACATGACTTCATATGCCAAGGGAGGGGGTCATCTCTGAGTTCGCCACAAGGAAATTTGGTAATGAACAAATTTTCATCGGAAGAATGTATAGAAAATAGTTTTCGGGATTGATCAATATTCACCATTAATCCTCGTGATTTTCGAACGGGCATCTGAATATATGTTCTATGCAGATTGGCGCACATGACTTCATATGCCAAGGGAGGGGGTCATCTCTGAGTTCGCCACAAGGAATTTTGGTAATGAACAAATTTTCATCGGTAGAATGTACAGAAAATTGTTTACGGGATTGATCAATATTCACCATTAATCCTCGTGATTTTCGAACGGGCATCTGAATATATGTTCTATGCAGATTAGCACACCTAACTTCATACGCCAAGGGAGGGGGTCATCTCTGAGTTCGCCACAAGGAAATTTGGTAATGAACAAATTTTCATCGGAAGAATGTATAGAAAATAGTTTTCGGGATTGATCAATATTCACCATTAATCCTCGTGATTTTCGAACGGGCATCTGAATATATGTTCTATGCAGATTGGCACACCTAACTTCATATGTCAAGGGAGGGGGTCATCTCTGAGTTCGCCACAAGGAATTTTGGTAATGAACAAATTTTCATCGGAAGAATGTATAGAAAATAGTTTTCGGGATTGATCAATATTCACCATTAATCCTCGTGATTTTCGAACGGGCATCTGAATATATGTTCTATGCAGATTGGCACACCTAACTTCATATGCCAAGGGAGGGGGTCATCTCTGAGTTCGCCACAAGGAATTTTGGTAATGAACAAATTTTCATCGGAAGAATGTATAGAAAATAGTTTTCGGGATTGATCAATATTCACCATTAATCCTCGTGATTTTCGAACGGGCATCTGAATATATGTTCTATGCAGATTGGCACACCTAACTTCATATGCCAAGGGAGGGGGTCATCTCTGAGTTCGCCACAAGGAATTTTGGTAATGAACAAATTTTCATCGGAAGAATGTATAGAAAATAGTTTTCGGGATTGATCAATATTCACCATTAATCCTCGTGATTTTCGAACGGGCATCTGAATATATCTTCTATGCAGATTGGCGCACATGACTTCATATGCCAAGGGAGGGGGTCATCTCTGAGTTCGCCACAAGGAAATTTGGTAATGGACAAATTTTCATCGGAAGAATGTATAGAAAGTAGTTTTCGGGATTGATCAATATTCACCATTAATCCTCGTGATTTTCGAACGGGCATCTGAATATATGTTCTATGCAGATTGGCGCACATGACTTCATATGCCAAGGGAGGGGGTCATCTCTGAGTTCGCCACAAGGAAATTTGGTAATGAACAAATTTTCATCGGAAGAATGTATAGAAAATAGTTTTCGGGATTGATCAATATTCACCATTAATCCTCGTGATTTTCGAACGGGCATCTGAATATATGTTCTATGCAGATTGGCGCACATGACTTCATATGCCAAGGGAGGGGGTCATCTCTGAGTTCGCCACAAGGAAATTTGGTAATGAACAAATTTTCATCGGAAGAATGTATAGAAAATAGTTGTCGGGATTGATCAATATTCACCATTAATCCTCGTGATTTTCGAACGGGCATCTGAATATATGTTCTATGCAGATTGGCGCACATGACTTCATATGCCAAGGGAGGGGGTCATCTCTGAGTTCGCCACAAGGAATTTTGGTAATGAACAAATTTTCATCGGTAGAATGTACAGAAAATTGTTTACGGGATTGATCAATATTCACCATTAATCCTCGTGATTTTCGAACGGGCATCTGAATATATGTTCTATGCAGATTGGCACACCTAACTTCATACGCCAAGGGAGGGGGTCATCTCTGAGTTCGCCACAAGGAAATTTGGTAATGAACAAATTTTCATCGGAAGAATGTATAGAAAATAGTTTTCGGGATTGATCAATATTCACCATTAATCCTCGTGATTTTCGAACGGGCATCTGAATATATGTTCTATGCAGATTGGCACACCTAACTTCGTATGCCAAGAGAGGAGGTCATCTCTGAGTTCGCCACAAGGAAATTTGGTAATGAACAAATTTTCATCGGAAGAATGTATAGAAAATAGTTTTCGGGATTGATCAATATTCACCATTAATCCTCGTGATTTTCGAACGGGCATCTGAATAAATGTTCTATGCAGATTGGCACACCTAACTTCATATGCTAAGGGAGGGGGTCATCTCGGAGTTCGCCACAAGAAAATTTTGTAATGAACAAATTTTCATCGGAAGAATGTATAGAAAATAGTTTTCGGGATTGATCAATATTCACCATTAATCCTCGTGATTTTCGAACGGGCATCTGAATATATGTTCTATGCAGATTGGCACACATGACTTTATATGCTAAGGGAGGAGGTCATCTCTGAGTTCGCCACAAGGAAATTTGGTAATGAACAAATTTTCATCGGAAGAATGTATAGAAAATAGTTTTCGGGATTGATCAATATTCACCATTAATCCTCGTGATTTTCGAACGGGCATCTGAATATATGTTCTATGCAGATTGGCACACATGACTTTATATGCTAAGGGAGGAGGTCATCTCTGAGTTCGCCACAAGGAAATTTGGTAATGAACAAATTTTCATCGGAAGAATGTATAGAAAATAGTTTTCGGGATTGATCAATATTCACCATTAATCCTCGTGATTTTCGAACGGGCATCTGAATATATGTTCTATGCAGATTGGCGCACATGACTTCATATGCCAAGGGAGGGGGTCATCTCTGAGTTCGCCACAAGGAATTTTGGTAATGAACAAATTTTCATCGGAAGAATGTACAGAAAATTGTTTACGGGATTGATCAATATTCACCATTAATCCTCGTGATTTTCGAACGGGCATCTGAATATATGTTCTATGCAGATTGGCACACCTAACTTCATACGCCAAGGGAGGGGGTCATCTCTGAGTTCGCCACAAGGAAATTTGGTAATGAACAAATTTTCATCGGAAGAATGTATAGAAAATAGTTTTCGGGATTGATCAATATTCACCATTAATCCTCGTGATTTTCGAACGGGCATCTGAATATATGTTCTATGCAGATTGGCACACCTAACTTCATATGCCAAGAGAGGAGGTCATCTCTGAGTTCGCCACAAGGAAATTTGGTAATGAACAAATTTTCATCGGAAGAATGTATAGAAAATAGTTTTCGGGATTGATCAATATTCACCATTAATCCCCGTGATTTTCGAACGGGCATCTGAATATATGTTCTATGCAGATTGGCACACATGACTTCATATGCTAAGGGAGGGGGTCATCTCTGAGTTCGCCACAAGGAAATTTGGTAATGAACAAATTTTCATCGGAAGAATGTATAGAAAATAGTTTTCGGGATTGATCAATATTCACCATTAATCCTCGTGATTTTCGAACGGGCATCTGAATAAATGTTCTATGCAGATTGGCACACCTAACTTCATATGCTAAGGGAGGGGGTCATCTCGGAGTTCGCCACAAGGAAATTTGGTAATGAACAAATTTTCATCGGAAGAATGTATAGAAAATAGTTTTCGGGATTGATCAATATTCACCATTAATCCTCGTGATTTTCGAACGGGCATCTGAATATATGTTCTATGCAGATTGGCACACCTAACTTCATATGCCAAGAGAGGAGGTCATCTCTGAGTTCGCCACAAGGAAATTTGGTAATGAACAAATTTTCATCGGAAGAATGTATAGAAAATAGTTTTCGGGATTGATCAATATTCACCATTAATCCTCGTGATTTTCGAAAGGGCATCTGAATATATGTTCTATGCAGATTGGCACACCTAACTTCATATGCCAAGAGAGGAGGTCATCTCTGAGTTCGCCACAAGGAAATTTGGTAATGAACAAATTTTCATCGGAAGAATGTATAGAAAATAGTTTTCGGGATTGATCAATATTCACCATTAATCCTCGTGATTTTCGAACGGGCATCTGAATATATGTTCTATGCAGATTGGCACACATGACTTTATATGCTAAGAGAGGAGGTCATCTCTGAGTTCGCCACAAGGAAATTTGGTAATGAACAAATTTTCATCGGAAGAATGTATAGAAAATAGTTTTCGGGATTGATCAATATTCACCATTAATCCTCGTGATTTTCGAACGGGCATCTGAATATATGTTCTATGCAGATTGGCACACCTAACTTCATATGCTAAGGGAGGGGGTCATCTCTGAGTTCGCCACAAGGAAATTTGGTAATGAACAAATTTTCATCGGAAGAATGTATAGAAAATAGTTTTCGGGATTGATCAATATTCACCATTAATCCTCGTGATTTTCGAACGGGCATCTGAATATATGTTCTATGCAGATTGGCACTCATGACTTCATATGCCAAGGGAGGGGGTCATCTCTGAGTTCGCCACAAGGAAATTTGATAATGAACAAATTTTCATCGGAAGAATGTATAGAAAATAGTTTTCGGGATTGATCAATATTCACCATTAATCCTCGTGATTTTCGAACGGACATCTGAATATATGTTCTATGCAGATTGGCACACCTAACTTCGTATGCTAAGGGAGGGGGTCATCTCTGAGTTCGCCACAAGGAAATTTGGTAATGAACAAATTTTCATCGGAAGAATGTATAGAAAATAGTTTTCGGGATTGATCAATATTCACCATTAATCCTCGTGATTTTCGAACGGACATCTGAATATATGTTCTATGCAGATTGGCACACCTAACTTCGTATGCTAAGGGAGGGGGTCATCTCTGAGTTCGCCACAAGGAAATTTGGTAATGAACAAATTTTCATCGGAAGAATGTATAGAAAATAGTTTTCGGGATTGATCAATATTCACCATTAATCCTCGTGATTTTCGAACGGGCATCTGAATATATGTTCTATGCAGATTGGCACACCTAACTTCATATGCCAAGAGAGGAGGTCATCTCTGAGTTCGCCACAAGGAAATTTGGTAATGAACAAATTTTCATCGGAAGAATGTATAGAAAATAGTTTTCGGGATTGATCAATATTCACCATTAATCCTCGTGATTTTCGAAAGGGCATCTGAATATATGTTCTATGCAGATTGGCACACATGACTTCATATGCCAAGGGAGGGGGTCATCTCTGAGTTCGCCACAAGGAAATTTGATAATGAACAAATTTTCATCGGAAGAATGTATAGAAAATAGTTTTCGGGATTGATCAATATTCACCATTAATCCTCGTGATTTTCGAACGGACATCTGAATATATGTTCTATGCAGATTGGCACACCTAACTTCATATGCTAAGGGAGGGGGTCATCTCTGAGTTCGCCACAAGGAAATTTGGTAATGAACAAATTTTCATCGGAAGAATGTATAGAAAATAGTTTTCGGGATTGATCAATATTCACCATTAATCCTCGTGATTTTCGAACGGGCATCTGAATATATGTTCTATGCAGATTGGCACACATGACTTCATATGCCAAGGGAGGGGGTCATCTCTGAGTTCGCCACAAGGAAATTTGATAATGAACAAATTTTCATCGGAAGAATGTATAGAAAATAGTTTTCGGGATTGATCAATATTCACCATTAATCCTCGTGATTTTCGAACGGACATCTGAATATATGTTCTATGCAGATTGGCACACCTAACTTCGTATGCTAAGGGAGGGGGTCATCTCTGAGTTCGCCACAAGGAAATTTGGTAATGAACAAATTTTCATCGGAAGAATGTATAGAAAATAGTTTTCGGGATTGATCAATATTCACCATTAATCCTCGTGATTTTCGAACGGACATCTGAATATATGTTCTATGCAGATTGGCACACCTAACTTCGTATGCTAAGGGAGGGGGTCATCTCTGAGTTCGCCACAAGGAAATTTGGTAATGAACAAATTTTCATCGGAAGAATGTATAGAAAATAGTTTTCGGGATTGATCAATATTCACCATTAATCCTCGTGATTTTCGAACGGGCATCTGAATATATGTTCTATGCAGATTGGCACACATGACTTCATATGCTAAGAGAGGAGGTCATCTCTGAGTTCGCCACAAGGAAATTTGGTAATGAACAAATTTTCATCGGAAGAATGTATAGAAAACTGTTTTCGAGATTGATCAATATTCACCATTAATCCTCGTGATTTTCGAACGGGCATCTGAATATATGTTCTATGCAGATTGGCACACCTAACTTCGTATGCCAAGTGAGGGTGTCATCTCTGAGTTCGCCACAAGGAAATTTGGTAATGAACAAATTTTCACCGGAAGAATGTATAGAAAACTGTTTTCGAGATTGATCAATATTCACCATTTATCCTCGTGATTTTCGAACGGGCATCTGAATATATGTTCTATGCAGATTGGCACACCTATCTTCATATGCCAAGGGAGGAGGTCATCTCGGAGTTCGCCACAAGGAAATTTGGTAATGAACAAATTTTCATCGGAAGAATGTATAGAAAATAGTTTTCGGGATTGATCAATATTCACCATTAATCCTCGTGATTTTCGAACGGGCATCTGAATATATGTTCTATGCAGATTGGCACACATGACTTCATATGCCAAGGGAGGGAGTCATCTCTGAGTTCGCCACAAGGAAATTTGGTAATGAACAAATTTTCATCGGAAGAATGTATAGAAAACTGTTTTCGAGATTGATCAATATTCACCATTAATCCTCGTGATTTTCGAACGGGCATCTGAATATATGTTCTATGCAGATTGGCGCACATGACTTCATATGCCAAGGGAGGGGGTCATCTCTGAGTTCGCCACAAGGAAATTTGGTAATGAACAAATTTTCATCGGAAGAATGTATAGAAAATAGTTTTCGGGATTGATCAATATTCACCATTAATCCTCGTGATTTTCGAACGGGCATCTGAATATATGTTCTAAGCAGATTGGCACACCTAACTTCATATGCCAAGAGAGGAGGTCATCTCTGAGTTCGCCACAAGGAAATTTGGTAATGAACAAATTTTCATCGGAAGAATGTATAGAAAATAGTTTTCGGGATTGATCAATATTCACCATTAATCCTCGTGATTTTCGAACGGGCATCTGAATATATCATGGGGGTCATCTCTGAGTTCGCCACAAGGAAATTTGGGAATGAACAAATTTTCATCGGAAGAATGTATAGAAAATTGTTTTCGGGATGATTAATAATTTATCTTTAATTTTTCATTGATATTTCATACAGATTAAATTTATTAATATATTGAAGTGAATCTTTTTTAATGCAAACTGTTGTATAATTCTATAATTTTATCGGGCTGATTTTTTTTTTTTAATTTAACAATTAAATTTTCGGGATGGAATTATTTTATGTAATTTAGCTAAGACACACACTTTATGAAAAAAAACCTTTTCGGGATGGAAATTTCGGGCCAACTTCATATACATCCTCGCCAGACATAAAATGACTGTTTAAGACGTTTTCGTCCTCTTCCACCATTTGAAGGATCTTCTGGCAAAATTTGAGTTGAGTTTGTTTGTTATTTGAATTTTATAAGGGAATAAGTTCAAATCTTTGTGCATAATTGTCTGCAGTGACTGTCTGCTGATACCCATTTGAGCAGAAAAGCTATTCGTCGAAACTCTGGGATTGTCTTGTATGGCAGCAGCGATAGTTTCCTGCATCCGTACTGAAGGGTTTCGATGATAAGCATTTCTTGCGATTGACCCATGTTTAGCAAAATTTCTAGCATCTGCTAGGAGGAGTGCTGCTAAACGTGCGCCTATATTCTCTTTCTACCGAAACCACGGACTCCAATGCGTGATAGCGGCAGACAATTCAAATTCTTTTCTCAGTGTCCCAATTCTCCATTTTCGTTAAATTTAAAAATCAATCTATTTAATAAAAAACAATTGGAACAGATTAATCACATAGAAAAAGTTATTAATTTTTTTTTTGGTAGCAGCTTTCATCAGCCACCCTGTAGCTGCTTTGTTTTACTGATATTAAAAATTCGTACTCGAACGTAGTGCCGAACAAGTTGGAAACATAATATACGGTTTCAAAAGATTTTATTCTAACCTAACCAATAACGTAACCGGGAAATTCGGGGATTACGATTATGGTTACTGTTTTGGAATGCTTCAGAATAACTTCATAATCACGTAAAACCTATTCGCATATAATGATCGCCACGAAAAGTTTTCAGAGCTTTCGATATTTAAAAATTTTGTGAAACAGAGAGTTCAAAAGCTTTTGGAGTTTTGTATAGATTTTTGGCAGCTATGTTCGAACCATAATTTTGGTGAAAATTAATTTAACGATCGCCATCCTTTTTTTTTGATAATCCATTTTACGTGTCAGAGAACATTATACAACAAACAGCATTATTTTGTTGTTGTTCTTTTTTTATATGGAGGCAAGAAAAATTCGTTTTTATAAACAATAATAATAAAATTTAAAAAAATATGCAATTTCATGTCGAACGCTGACAAACAAAACATATACGCGGATGGGTGTTATCTTGGCGGCGATCTTTAAAATAAAAAAGAAAATTTCAACCAAAGATAGTTTGCTCCTTTTTGCTAATGATAAAACGCATTAGCCTTTTGGACATTTTTTATTGTACGTTTTATTTATAACTAAAGAATATCAAAAAAAAAAAAAAAAAAAAAAAATTGTTACAAAACCAACAATAAAAATCTCTTCACCACCTATACTCACGTACGTACTCGTATATACGTTTTGCGCGATCATTCGATCTTCTTATTCCACTTTATTCTTTCTTATAACTTCTGTGATTTTAATTTTATTATTCTTTTGTGAATGACGCGTCCATATTATTATGATGGAAGAGGTATATTCATTTTGTTATATATGAACTTGATCATCACAGCATGATACCTCTCAATCTTAACGATCTTCATTGTGTAAATGTATCAAAATGGCGATCTGTGTTTTTATCTACCTATATTACGACTCATACATAATATTTGTCATGTCTTGATTGGGTTTTATTTCATATTGCGGTATAAAAAAATTGTTATGAACGTGGTCATATAAAAAATTCATAACTTGATGTACCAATTTTTTGCATAATGTTTGTCTCGACACAGTGCAATGGTAAAAATGTTCAGTTGCAATTTTTTTACAACAATTTTATGTTTTGCTAAATTTGATTTGAAACTACATATAGTTAGATTTTATAGATTTTCATCACGTTCGAATCCATGTACGTGACTATACGGGGATAGACACCAACGCGATGAAAAGTAGGCGCGCGCTTTAACAATTTTATGAATGAAATGCGCTAAAATGGTGATTCGAAAGGAATTTCTGTATCGATGTATAAAACCGATAAGATCTGATTTTTAACTTGTTTTTAATGTATGGAGATAAAATTGTTTAATTTTATAATTTTTATGAAACGTAATACACACCTACTCCATACATACCCATGTCATGAACATTTGTTCAATCAAAATCGAGACACAATGACGCAATAAGTTAGATATAACCTATGGGACGAGAATTGGTGGAGCCGGATATTATGTAAATTGTAATATTTGAATTTAGGCCGACTGCCAAATACGTATACATTACCCAAGTGCTATTTACACCTGTTGTCGTACAGATCGCGAATCCACGTCAATAAATTAACAATTCACGTTTTTTATTTGAATTGGTGCATATAACCAATTATCGAGCTCTGGTATTTATTCAGTGGTTAAAATTTTCTTTACCATGCTAAAAAAAAGTAAAACGCAAAAAAGACGAATCTAGGACGAATAAAAAACAATTTGAAGTTCTCCATATAAAATGTTGCAGTGTTCTGTGTCTACGTGTAATTCGGAATTGTCGGCTTGTTCCGTGGACAATGTAGATTATGTTTTTTTTATGTTTTCTTCATTTTTTCAGTACGAGGTTGCCAACTCACAGTCTTTCAGTTCAAATTGCGAATTTCGATTGTTATGAAAGTTATAAATCAACTTTTACAAATCAAATAAGTGAGATTAGATTCCATCAATCTGACAATAATTGAGTGCTTTAAACCTGCACCGACCAAATTAGCCCGCCTCAATGAAACCCATACTATAATTTGTTACAATTTTTTTACAAGAAATCCCGATTTTATTACAGTTACCGTTGTCGAGCAACGAGTGGTCGGTCTAATTTATTACAAATTAATTACAATGATTAATTAGTTCAAGGCCAACCCTATAATTTGACTAAGGGTTAATTTCACCCCAAACAATTATTTATAACAGAAGCGTCGATTTTACCACCTTCAATAATTTTTTACACCAGACTGCCACCAGATTTTAGGCCAAATATTGCACTAGAAGTCTTGGGTAGGTCAACCTTATCCAAGCGTTTAATAAATTATTGTTATGCCAGGATTACACGGAATTTGCTCCAAACAGTAAAGGCTTCAAATTTGTAATTTAAATAGTTTTATTTTTCCTTTTAAAATCTCCATGTAGGGTAGTAAAGTGTTCATTACTCCTCATTTTATAGCGCAGGACCTTTCAAAATTACGATCATGTTCACTAAAATCTTCTAAGGCAAATTGGATTATCCCTATATTATGTTCCAAACACTTTTTCGTTAAAATATTTTCTGTTATATCTTCTGTTTCTAGCGTAGGCTCCGCAATTTCTGGCTGAATGTGTGATTAACTAGAAATCAGATTCTCATTTGAGATACCATGGTCATCACTTTCAATCAGTTCTTGGATGTTTCCGTTTTTTCAGTAATAACTTGTAGTAGTTCATTAATTATTTCACCTTCAACAGTTTTAATAACCACGCAGTTCCAACATCCTTCGGATATAATAAGCCTTGAAAGTTGCAATCACTCCTTGGTCTATCGGTTGCAAAATTGATGTGGTATTTGGAGGTGTAAAAATAATTTCTACAGGCAAACAAGTTTGAAGGTGTGTCTAGGAGCATTGGCGAGAATCAGCAATGTTTTTTTTTTCTAATCCATTTCTTTCGCAATACGATTTTACAGCAGACATAAATGCTCTTAATACCATTTTTTAAATAAAATTACAATCATCCATGCTTTTCGGTTTGCCATCCAAATCACAGGCATTGATTATTTAGAAATCCTTTTCATTGCCCTTGGATTTTCAGAATGATAAATGAGTAGCGGTTTCCTGAAATCCCCAGTTGAATTTCCACCTAATAATAAACGGTTAAACGATCTTTCGCGGCTTTAAAACCTGGTGCGGATTTTTCTTCTTTGGATATGAATGTTTTTGACGGCATTTTCTTCCAAACATGACCGGTCTCATCAAAATTATAAACAAACTCTTGTTAAATTCCTCTGCAGATTCTTTATCAGCACTGGCTGATTCTCCGGAAAGACTAAAATGCTGTGTAAATTTGTACGTAGTTTAAACTTTTTAAACGGTTGTGGAGCTTTCTAAAGTTCGATTTACAAGCTCTAAATATAATATCTTGGCTTATTCCATTAGGATGCCCTGGCTGAGCGACATGTTTCTCTGTATTTGATCATAAATCCAGAATGTTAATAATTCCTCCATTTCTCCTACTTGAGTATTTATTGTGCGTGTTACTTTCTTGGCAGATAATAAAGTTGTTGTACAAATGGATTTCTTAATGTTATCGGAATTTTTAAGAATGGTTCTTATAGTTGATCCAGCCAATCCTAGGCTGGAAGACAATTCGGATTGTCGTTCTTCGTTCTCAATTCGCCTAATAACATTCATTTTCATCTCCAACGTCAAGCTTTTTCTAGATTGTTTAGCACCGTTTGACTCAATATCTGGTGGCGGTCTGGTGTAATAAATTATTAAACGTAGTAAAATCAAACTTTAAATTACAAATTTGAAGCCTTTACCGTTTGGAGCCAATTCCGTGTAACCTGACACAAAAATAATTTATTAAACATCTGGATAAAGTTGACCTACCCTCGACAAGACTACTAGTGCAATATTTGGCCTAAAATCTGGTGGCAGTCTGTTGTAAAAAATTATTGAAGGTGGTAAAATCGACGCTTCTGTTATAAATAATCGTTTGGGGTGAAATTTACCCTTAGTCAAGTGATAGGGTTGGTCTTCAACTAATTAATCAATGTTTTCAATCAAACAACGCTATTTACATCAACGAAACTCTAAGCCTCATTAGGTGAATTACCTTTTTTTAGCTAAAACCGCAAAACAGGAAAAGAATTATAAACATCTGTGGGTACGGAATGCGAAGATATTCATGAGGAAAACTGATGGGAGTGATAGACTGGAAATTAGAGACAGGGAAGACCTTCACAAATTATAAATTTTATTTTTGCTTAAAATTGTTTTTCTTTTAGATGTTTGCTTCTTTTTGATGTTTACGAAAAAATCGTGATCAAATCTTTGCACATCTCAGTTCCTATACCACATTGCTCGATCTTGTGTTTTTTTTTTCAGAGGTTTGGTACCAATCAAAGTCAGTGATGAAGTTTCTAGTTATAGCATTCCTAATTTTAGCTTGGTTGACGGCTGTAACAATGGTTACTCATCGGGAGGTATTCTAGCATATGTGAGGTTAGGTTTAAGTTTCAATTTTGTTACAAAAACGCTAAAACCCGCTGATGTATTAAGGATTAATTTTGCAATCGATTGTGAGAGCTTTTGCATCGTTGGTGTATATCGTCTTCATTCTAGTTCAGTGCTAGAATTTATTGAAGAATTTACAGTTTATCTAAGCCGTATTAAAACCAAAAATTTAATTTTCATCGGTGATCTAAATATTGAGATTTCGGATTCAAATTCTGTGAATCAAAATCAATAAATATCTTCAAATGATGTCTTCATTTGGATTGATCTCTCTAATTCAAGATTTTACTAGAGTTACTGATACTTCTTCGAGTACTATTGACCACCTTTTTTTGAGATTAAATAATAATTCTAAACTAATTGCGAATGCCGAAGGTTTAGATTATAAATTATCTGGCCATCGTATGTTATCTCTTGAAATCACAAAGGGTAACTTTAAGCGATTGAATAGGTCAATAAAAATTATTCCTAAACGGAGGGTTGAACTTACCATGTTAAAAGAGGTTTTGAGGCTAGAGTTCAGCAATCTCGGGTTAAACTAAAAACTAAAAAATTCCGTCCATGGATTTCTTTTCTTTCTCTAAAATGATTGATTTGAAAAACAAACGCTTAAAACGGAAGCATCCCAGACACATTAAATTAATGCATAAAAAGTCCCTAATGACCGACAATAATGAAATTCTGGAAGAGGAACTAAAAATTGCAAACGAATTCAATAATTATTTTGTTAACGTCATTGAGGATCTTAAAGGTAGTATCACGCGTAGAACTCCAACTGCATAAGAAGAGTCGCAGCACTTGTTCCCTATAGTACAGCAGGAATTGTTTTTCTTTATTCCAACTGATGACATTGACATACACGATATCATTGCCTACGATAACATAAGTAATTCTCTGATTAAATCTGTTGGGCCGCTCGTTTCACCTGTTTTATCTTTTATTTGTAATCAAGCGGTGTTTTTCCTGAGATTCTCAAGAAAGCTGTTGTTGTACCACTCTATAAAAAAGGTGATTCCCACAAATTGGGTAATTATCGTCCAATTTCGTTACTTTCAGTGGTCTCTAAACTTTTGGAGAAAATAATCAAAAATGGTTTACTTTCATTTCTTGCAAAATGCATTGCTCTTGCGTTGCTAGAGCTTGTCAGCCGTATTGTATTGTCGCTGAATAATGATAAATCTGCTGCAGTAAATTTTATAAACATTACAAAAGCAGTTGACACTGTGCGGATCATGATTTATTATTAATAAAGTTAGATAAAGCTGCAATTTGCGGCATTGCGATTGACTTGTTTCGTTCTTATCTTTCAGATAGGCAACAAGGGGTAAACATTTCGAGCTGTCGAATTTAGAAAAGTCAAGTGCGGAGTATTGCAGGGCTCAGTTTTAGGACCAATCTTATTTTTGATTTATATTAATTCAATTTTTCATTTGAAATTAGAAGGTCATTCAGTTGGCTTTGCTAATGATGTGGGATTGGTTTATAGCTCCAAGACTAGTGATGTTAATACTCAGAAGATTAATAATGACCTTCGAATTCTTAGACGCTGGTTTGACCTACATTATATGGTCCTAGATATTGTTATATATCACTCCTCTGACTGTTTTTATAATAATTTTACACGTTCTGATTATTGTAATGTGCTTGACGTTGTTGACTCCTTTAAATATTTAGGAGTAACGATTGATAATCGATTTCGTTTTAAAAGTCAGGTGGAATTATTGCAAAGTACTTATTATCTTGTAATCGACAACTATACCTACTGCGTGATATTTACCCCGAAGCGGTTCTTAGATCCATCTATTTTGATCTTGTCCAGTCAAAGCTTCAATATGGTTTACCTGTTGGAGTGGCATATATTTTTCCAACTTAAAGCCCTTAATAGTAGCACAAAACTTTATTGTAAGAACAATATGCCATCAACCGAAACTAACTTTGTCATTACCTACATTTAGGAATTTTTTGTATTTTTATGGGTTTCATTGAGGCGGACTAATTTGGTCGGTGCAGGTTTAAGGCAGTCAATAATTGCCTATTTCACGAGAACCAAAAAACCGATAAAATTTAGTTTGCCCGACGCTAGAATGACTTTATTCACTATGATTAGTTTATTTGTGGAAAATAAACCAATTTTAGTCGATTATTTTCAAAAAAATATTTTGTTGGCTGGAAAATCCAGATGTAAGGTATTGCATATAATTATTCCATAATTATTTCAAAACAGAACTGAAAATTACTGATTTTTTTGTTATTCACGGGAGGTCCGGTTCTTGATCTCTTTCAACATTACCTTCCCGAGTATTTGAAAATAAATCATAAAACGCGTGACAATCCTGTGATATTAATAGATTTTAAATTCTGGAGATGGTTCCATTTTTTTGAATAATCCGTAAGTAGTTTCTGCATCTCATTGGGAGGTCTTGAAATGAATCATTAAAATTTAATTGAACCCGTATATGTGGTCATTAGGATCATACAAAATAGGTTTTATGTCTGTCACTTTTATGTTTGATCAGATTGTGGTATAGCGTTGAGATTCTGAGCCAGTCAAATATTTGAAAAACTCACGATTGAGTTGAATTACTTACTCTATTTTTAAACTGCATTGAAAGTTTGCTCTTTTGTAATTCATGTTTGTGTTATTGACTGGTTTTGTGCACTCCACGCATGTTAGCAAAGTTTAGTAGAGCATGAAATATTGGAGGATTCTTTGTAAAGGCAATGGCTTCCCAGATAGTGTATAACCCAGGAAACAAATGTGGAGACTAACAGTTCACAATCAATGTCAGTAAACCAGTATACGAGGTTAAATTGTGAAATTATGGCATCAACATTAGGTTTTCAAATAAATGTGTGCTCCTTGCGTCCTTATTTTCAACGTGTTTGTTCCACTGACAATCATCGGTATTTTTATTTTCATACTCAATACATTTGTCACACCGAACCTTCTTAGGAGTGAATAAGCTGGCTTTCTGTCTTTCAAAAATTCTGTGAATGCTTTAATTCCAAGATATTGCTTCTGGTTTTCATCGCACATTTTTTTATAAAATCCATATAATTGGTTTAAGGGCACGAAATGTTGATCCAGGTACAATTTGCCATTTCTGACATAATGGGCAGTTATTTTGGAAAATTGTTCAAAAATTTAATCAAAAACTCTTTTTCTCCAGAAAAAGTTTTGACACGAGAATTTCTGTGTTTGCGTTTTAGGTTTTTTCCGAATTTGGAATCATTCATTCCGTATAGAATTTCCTTAACCTAAAATTCCACTGTAAATCGACCTAGACCAGTAGTTTTGAGAAATATATCCTGACGTTCTGGTACCAAATCCTGACTAATATGCAATCTAATAGTTAAGAAAACGTTGAGTGAAATCGCGCCAATGTTATGAAAATGCCTAGTACCACGAAATTTTCAAACTAATTTAGCGATGATTTCTCTAATCATGTTAGGAGACCTGTTACATAGAGTAACTTTTTTCTCTTATCAGAGAAATTTAATTTTTTACCGCTTTTAGATGTCAACATTTGGACATTTCAAAAATACTCGACGTTGACATCTGACTTGCAAAATCAGAAATACCGGCAAATCAAAAGCCACCTGCTTCACATGCCTCTGTCAATTCAAGTCGAAACATTAATTTTCAATTGCGGAAAGATTTATTTAATGGACTGTTCGGCTTAGAGCTGTCTAAAATTGTCGGTATTTTCTTATTTACCTAATCTTCTAATTGTTTCGGTACGCTATTATACGAGATACCACTTGCAGCAATCATTTGCTTTCGATTTCGAGCTGCACGCAATCTTGTACGAATATTGCCATCGACAACTGTGTTTTAAAATTGATATATCCCCAATGAAAATGCACTTGCAACAAGCTCTAATGATCACTGGTGATGTAATTAAATCTGTATCCAATTTTATTAAGATAATTCTCGCTGTTCAGGACAAATTTCTAATGATTTTAAAGCACGTACACTTGGGCAGCATCCGCAAATTAAACATTTGTTATTTTGCATATCTAGGGTTAACAACATGAATTATGCAATTATTTAATGTTTGGATTATATGTGTTTACGCCTATCTGTTGTATTTGGCTCAATAAAATTATTTCTCGTGTATCACTTGGTTAATTAGCGTACACCATAAAATTAGCAGCTCGTGTGGTTTGCCTACTGGTAAATAAACGTACACCAGTAGCTTCCTTATTTTAAATCATAGGTGTTTATTACGATCCTGTAACATTTCTTGATACGCTATTTGTAGTATCAATTATTACAAAATCGTCGATGTAATCCACTTCGAGTATAGTAAAGAAACCCGGAAGATATTAGCGTCTTGAAATAATATTTCTGAATCTACTGCGTTAAAAAAATTAGAATTTGTATATCAAGATAAAGAAATTATCTGGGCAATGCGGACTGCCATGTACATATTCGAAACGAATACTGTATACACCTTCATTACTCAAGTTCTATCCATTTCTTAAGCAAAAGGGCGGCATTCAGATTCGGTGGCCAGACGAATTTGTTCTGTGTTAAATCGAATTTCATTACCTGTTGGATTTACAAGCTACATATGAATATTAGGGTATTTGAATGCTACTGAAGTTAAACGAAAATTTCAGCCGAAAAAAGCCTGCATTATCGACATATTTTGTATCAGGTGGTAGTACAAATTTCTGTTAATATTAGCCAAAAACTACATGTTATTGAAGTTAGCAGTAAATTTTCGCCGAAAAATTGCCGTATTTGATTGGTTTTCGGAATAAAATTTGTAAAGTGTGATTGATAGCTCGTGTTAATACTTCCATAAATTTGTGCTTTGACATTTTATTGCGTATATACTGTGAAACGCAATCCTAACTAGGAAGATAACAAAGTATATTCTGGCATCGTGGCTGAACCGTTATTAAATTATTCTCTCTTGAAATCATCACATTACTTCTGAACTAGAAATTCAATTATTATGATCACTAGAAGTTTCATGAATTTAATACGACAGACTGTCCACAGTTGAAAGAGAAATTTTGTATTCTGACCATTCCTAAACAATCAAACTGTCGAACCAATAATAAAAGGTAAAACAACACACTAAATCGGCATAAATATTTTCTGAATTTCTAACATTTGAGATCATGGCAATTTTATGGATTTCGTAGCGAGTCAAAATTATTTACAAACCAAACACCGAAGTCGCAGCAGCCGAAAGTTTAATGTGGATTACGATCAAATTTTTTAGGGTTTTGGAATTATTAGATACTTACAAATTTAGATATTTATAGAAATTGAAAATTATTATCAATATAAACTTAAGAGACCGAGCCAAACAACATTCTTAAAAATCCTCCTTCTCTCAAATTTGTCAGCTTCGGCAGGCTTCGAGGAATAATGCGTTTAAAATACGCATTTTTTTTCGTATATGGACAACCTTGTCGGTAGCTACAGCTGAGAAACTTTCGAATTTCGAAATTAAAGTTTGCATACCAATTAAGCCCAATTCGTGCTAATTATTGCTCATGGGAAAACAATTTGTACTAGTTCAGGAGCCGCGAAAGCAGGAAAATAAAATTTCATTGCCGCCTTAAAGACGTTAAAAAACCCATTTTCTACAGAAAACCACATATAATTTAAGCCTAACTTTAACATTTTCGAAAGGCGACTAAACTGACGAAAATTGTGCTTTTCACCAAAATATAATTTTCTTAAATGCTCATTCATAAACTGAGGAAAAATAAACTAACCCCTAAAAGATACTACACAAAAAACGAAATATACATACCGTCCATGTTTGTGGTAAACAACAAAACAAATATTAGAAATAAAATGCTCCATGAACCTTGCCATCCGAAAAATATAGTGGCTGAATTTGTGGTAATCCAGAATTGTTCCAATTCCATTGAACAAGGACCGAATGAACTATTTTCTTACATAACGTGTTGTAAGAACCAATGAGCTTGGCTCTTCTAATTGAATATGCAAATTGCCATCCAAAAAATATAGCTTGATTAGCTTGATTAGCACAAATTATGCCAGTACATTTTTCGGATGGCGTTTGTCTGCTAAGAATATGCATTCAGAAAAACCTAGTTCGTCTAGAAAAATTTATTTTAGATAATAGTTCATTCAACGGACTTTGTTGTTCAATAGATTTTTGCCAATTCAATCGGGTTTTATTTTTGTCTTCTTTAAGGCGAAATTTGAAATTTTAATTTCCCGTTTTCTCGGCACTTGGACTAGCACTGTTTTTCCCGTGGACACTAATTAGCGCAAATTAGACTTAATCTGTAAAAAAGGTAAATTCGGAAGTTTCCCTGCTACAGTTACCGGCAAAGACAACTTTGTCTATGGACTAGTATTTATGCTCCTAAATGTTGCTTAAACCCAAAATAGCCAACATTTAGGTAAAAAATCAACTATTTAAAAAGCAAACCAAAGCAAGACCAAATATTTCCACAGCATCTACATTTTCTGGAGATGTACTAAAAATAAAAAATGACCATCGTGAATTCCAATCTATAATTTGGAAAAAACAAAACTTAACGTTGCATATTAACGATATAGTATTTCGAGGCGACAAAGGATTACCACCAAAGAACTTAAAACCCCATATGATTGCTTCAAATATTTTGTGAATGATGATCTGGTTAAGCACATAACAGAACAATCGAATCTATATGCGTGCCAAAAGAATATTGGGACAAAATTTAAAGTCGATTCCAACGGCATGCGTCTTTATGTCTGTGTATCGCTACCCCAATACACGGTCATACTGGGGAAGACACTCATTCGAAGCGATCCGACAAGTGATGCCTGTGCATAGGTTTGAAGAAATTCGTCGATATCTCCATTTCAATGACACTTCTCTTAATAAAGATCATCCAGATTTTGATCGGTTGTTCAAGGTTCGACCACTCACAGTACACTTTAACGAAATTTTCTGTTCAGTGCCAATGCTACCTACATAGGCTTTGCGTAGATGAGCAAATGTGCACAACTAAAATGGTAGAAACTGTGTTGCGTCAATATATGCCGAACAAGCCGCACAAATGGGGTTTCAAACTGTTTTCACTTTGCGATTCCAGTGGCTTCTCGTACGCATTCGAAGTTTATTGCGGTGCTGGGGATAATAAAATTCCCGAAGTTGTGTGTTTTTTCAAAAAATTTACCAAATTTCTGTAACCATATTTGATATTTCGATAATTTTTATACGTCTATGGGCCTGTTAACATACCTACATAGCAGAGGAATATTTAGACTGTCTGTTCAAATCGTGTGCCAAATTGTAAGCTGTCGAGCGATGCGGTTTTAAGTGGGGAGAAAGCTGAACGTGGATACTCTGACGAGTATGTGGGCAATGCTTATGGAGTCGACATCTCGTCAATTTTATGGAAAGATACAAAAACAGTACGGCTTCTGTCAACGTATGTTGGCACGAAACCATTTAAATCAAGCAAACGCACCTTGCAACCACAGAAGGCTGCCAGATGGGATAAAAAAAGAAAGAAAACAGTATGAAATCGATTGTCCATACATATTTAAAGAGTACAACCGGCATATGGGGGGTGTCGACCTAATGGATGGATTATTAGGCCGTTACCATATACGGATGAGACCCCGAAAATGGCCGAACCGTATATTTTATCACCTTATTGATGTAGCAGTTGTGAACGCTTATATTCTAAACCACCGAATAAATGAAAATCAAGAAAACATTGAGGTTCCAGCATTTCGGACTGAATCATTCTGTTCCAGCGGAATGATGGCAGAGAAGAGAAACGTTGGACGACCATCTAATGCATCGCAAACACCTTACCCAAAACCAGCCGAGAGCATATCTCCCGACTGTAGATGTCCGTTACGATCAAGTAGGTCATTCGTGCATTTTTCGTGACCGATCAGGTAAACGGCAATGCAAGTTTCCAAAATGTAATTCAGAAACACAAGCATTTTGCGTGAAATGCAATATTAGTTTATGTAACTCACCAATAAAAATTTTTTGCAACGAATTTTATTGTTTTATTACGGAAATTAATTTGAAATTTTTGTTTTTTTTCCGTCGTACTGCATTATCCCGCCTAAAGGCGAACTTTGTATTTTCACATGTGGTTAAAAATGGATTAGCCTCAAAAACAATTTTTGACTTTAAATTTGTCCTATTCAACACAATTTTAACCTATGCCTACCTAATTCATGCATTAGCGGGTTAAATGGTTTATGTTCATCGTATCACGCAATTCTGTCGTTAAGGCTAATCATCGTTAATTTTGTTGTTATAAAAATCGCCATTTGTTAGTTCTTAAGCTTTGCTGAAGGTATCAGCTACAAAGTTGCTCATTTTTAAATCACAGACAATATGGCTATCTTCATGTGGTATCCACTATTTCATATTACCAGCACTATAGCCATGCTGTAATTTAGGGCCCCATTCATCTCGCGTAGCAAACTGTAGCACCTTGTGACACCTTCTAATGTTGAACTTTAGATTTGTTCGCCAAATTTTCAGATGACAGTTTGGTGAACGCTGGTATTATGAATCGGTGGGTTCACTTCGTTGGGGGGTTGAGCCCCTCCGGTCCTTATTAACATATGATGAATATCTTGTTCTCTGCAGGTATCTTGAAAACTGTTTTAAGTGAACGCTCTTCTTCGATCGATTATTATTGAAGGATTTTCGAAGTTTTCTTATATTCTTCCATTTTTGAAGTACTTCGGAAGTAGTCGTTGATTTAATAGGAGAAAGAGAGTAGTTATTTGAGAAACTAGGTGGGTGGTCTCTTGACTACAGTACACTTTATACAGGTAATTTGCATTGATTTCAGAACTCAAAATGGCTTTCTTTCATTCGATTCTAATTTGAATTGTACGCTACTTTCAATAGCTGAGTCTTCTAAGGTCAGTAATACAATAATTTTCTTTCGAAAATTTTCAATTACGAACACCCTAAACCACTAATTTTAATTCAGAAACTGAAGATGATCACAAATCCTTTCCGTTGAAGGAAATTGCGCCACTGATGATGTGTGAATATTCACACGAAATGTATTTTGTGGAAAATTAAAATAAATTTATTTAAATTAATTTAAATTGTTGTGTAAATCAAAAACTTCGTGTACCAATTTTCTTCAGTTTCTAAATTACAGCTACACAATAGTAGCGCAATTAACCGTAAGCTCAAATTTTTCTTCGAGACCGTAAGCTCGAAGCTTTCGATTTATTGACTCCTTGGTGGAATGATTCTATTGTGTATTAATCAGATCACGAAGGCAAGATGCTGTGATATTTTGTCATAAGTTGGAAGGTGGAAAGCATCTTACACTCAACGAGTTCAACGGCAATTTGTACCGTTAAAGCTCTGTGTGAAGTAGGAAAACCCTGATGTAGCGATGATTTACTTAGGATTGTACTACTTTTTATTTAGGAGCTCCGAAATCAACTCCGACGATTTCCAAACTCTGTTAAAAACTCCACTTACACGAATTTTCACAACCATTTTTACCGGACACGTCTGCTATACACAAGGTTAGTTTTAAAACTAGATGGGAACAGACGTGGTTTCTAAAATTTCACACATTTAGCACACACCGTCTTTGTACAAGAACGGGGAGGTTGAACCTCCTCCGCATCACAATTAACGTTAAAATTCCAAACACAACAATTAAAGCGTAGTCTCGTGCCTTCGAGGTGACGGCATGGTATTAACAGATCTAGTTTCTCAATAGTTGGTCAGTTTTTGATGTAGCTCGGCTTAATTTTTACTATAACCGAATGATACAGATTTTGCTAAAATTGCTATAGTACCAATGCTATAATAATTTCTTACAGTTGGAGGGAAGCACGGATTTTTTTGCATTCATTGCAGTTCGATACGCGTTTTTTAATTGCACCTGCTCTGGCAAGGTTTATTTCCTTTTCCTTACATCCGGACTGGATTAATGATAGAGAAGGAATTTTTGAGAATTTTTATATGTTTAGAATTTCTGTCTCTACCACCTAACCCACCATAACTCGAACTGTAAACAAATAAAAATTCTCAATAAGATACTTCTAATACGTTCAGCTTCCCTTACAACTTCACCACCATCAGTCAAGGTATTAATTTTTGAGCAGTAACTATTGTTCGGATTATCTCAAAATAGGCCCCACCCCAACAGTAAATATCGTAACGCAATCTCGCAATCATTCTTTAGCTCTAGCTCTAGTTTTAGGACTAAATATACGTTGAGTAGCAAACCTGCTACTTATAATATTCAAATCATGGTTGATATACGAAGAAACAGTGGAACAGTCTGAACCGGTGTATGCAAAAGCCAGATAATCGGCGGATGCGACCACTGTGCCTTTAAAATTTTGAGTGGATAACGAGTTTATAAATGAAAAATAAAATGGGTCCTAGTTCTGACCCCTGTGGAACACTAATCTTCAGAACTGAAGCACTGCTAGTAAAATCGTGCGAACCTTTTCTGAGCGGCTAAATGATTTTAACCAATTGAAAACACAAACTCAAAAACCGATATACAACAATTTAACGGTATAAGGACGTTGTGATCTACTATATCGAGCGTCTTTGATATATCTTCAAATAATGCAGCAACCGTTCTTGAGTTGTTGATACCAAGATGCATGTAGAGGATTCATGAGCTCGTAAGGCAGCTTCTGTGCTTAGATAACATGTGAAAGAAAAAAATTGATATTTACTTTCTGTCATTTTTTTTCTAATCCATGCCATCTTTTCTGGGGCCGAAGCACTCCCTGCACTTTCGCGGTTCATTTTCCGCCTTAATTTACATAATTACTGCCAAATCAAAAATGTGCGTCTTGTTATAGGACCGTGCCAGCCTATAGTACTGGACATGAACGCTGGCTCGATCCATGAGTTTTGCACGCTGGTTCTTATCGTAGTTGTATTTCTTTTAATCACAGATCGTAATATGTTGATGAAAATTTCCTTTTGCATCCTGCCCCTATCGAGATTCGAACCCGGTACCTTCCGATCCAAACGCCAAAGCTTTAACCACTGTGCAATTTGGTCGGTAATCCCTTTTCAAGAAATTAAATCTTTTTTCAAGAATCTTGGAGAATACAGAAAATAATGAAATTGGGCGAAAATTATTAACTAGATCACGATCGCCCTTTTTGAAGAGCAGAATGACAACAGCAATTTTTAACGACTCAGGAAAAACCCCTTCGGATGTGAAAACATGGTCTATGCAATTGGAAGTTACATTGATGATTCTCGTAGAGATATTAATACTTAAGATAAACCCATAACTAAATAGAATAAATGTGTACTCATCAATAACTGACGAACTGGAAAGAATATCGATATTGACGTCACTCAAGAATATTACATTCTTTGACTTAATTGTTGTTGGCAAGAACGATATGGGCTGAAGTCTATAGACGCACACGAAAGATGCGATCATAACAACACATAACACGCTTAAAATGCCCAGGCGTAACGTTTTTTATGCTTACCACCGGGAATCGATCCTTGTCAGAGTTCTGTAAATTCATTAACATTTATGATAATTTTGCTACGCTCATCCGTCCCACCAACAATGACAATTATAACAATGTTTACGATGGATAGTTTACGAATATGATCCAGTCCTGCCTCGTATAATTAAATTTGCATATAGTTTTCTAAAGTTTATAGCTTTACTCTCAGCCTCATACAATTAGACTGTCGTGATAGTCTGGAACTATCGTGACAGAAAATATTTTCGGGGCTGCGATTAAAAATGGTTATGTAGCGTGTTTCATCGTATTTTTCGACCATTAAATTTGGACTAACTTCACATCCAATCATATTTATGAATACTACTCCCTTCGATTATAGAAATTGTAACAAATAAAGCTTGTTGTTTGCGTTGCTACGGACTAATCCGTCGGCATATAATCTAAAATCTCAAATAGCCCACAAAGTGCATATACACAAAACGAGCTTGAACAATTCCGCACACCTATGAACGTACACATGCAACTCGTATACGTTGTGTCAATAAAAATTCTAAAAATGGAGTCGCCCGTAAACAGTAACATAAAAAATGAAATATTCACTCTCGATATGAAACCACAAATGTGCGCACATGCGTGTTTCCTCCCCAAAAAGTTAACCACTATACAGTGCGATGAAAACTCATAAAACATAAAATTAAAAACTATGTACGAACATATAAATCTACTATTTTACTATAATTTATGGCAGACGCGATTCTTTTTTGCGGTATCGTTATTTCTGTTGCTGCTGCTGCTGCTGCTGCTGCTGCTGTTGCTGCATGTATTTTGTGTTATTATGGCTGGAGGTTATATTTTTTGCGCGTACGTTTTGTTGGATAAGACTTACATTTTCTTATGTACACATTTTATATTCTTTGTTGTGTTCGGTACATAAGACGTTCGAGGTACCAAAGCAAAATAATAAAAAACCCCGCCTTCAAGAATTTTTTTTGAGTGTTTCGATTTTTTTTTCTTATGTGTCTTATATTCTTCTTATACATAGCGCGCTATTTACATCGTCTTAAATGGTGACATTTTGGTTTATTCTTCTGTGCACAGTATAATAATATACAGTCTGTCTACATAAATGTTTTATTGTGTTTGTTTTGTTTATTTCTAGAGAAACAACGTGTATCACATTGTGTTGGCTGTGGTGGTCAAATACATGACCAATATATATTACGAGTAGCACCCGATTTAGAATGGCATGCGGCATGTTTAAAATGTCAGGAATGTCGACAATTTTTAGATGAAAGCTGTACATGTTTTGTTAGAGATGGTAAAACATATTGCAAAAGAGATTATGTTAGGTAAGTTCTTCACATCATAAATGTATATCCGCCGGAAAATATCTAAAAAAAAATAATTTTTTGTGTGCTTCCTCTGCTTCCAGATTATTTGGAACCAAATGTGATAAATGTGGTAGTTCGTTTAGTAAAAATGATTTTGTGATGCGAGCAAAAACAAAAATATATCATATAGAATGTTTTCGATGTTCGGCTTGTACAAAACAATTAATACCAGGTGATGAGTTTGCGCTCAGGGACGGCGGGTCACTGTACTGTAAATTAGATCACGATGTCCTAGAAAAAACGTCGCAAACCAATGTTATAACAACGCTAGAAACAAATAATAATAATAACAACAATAATAATAATACACAAATTAGTAATAATAATCATTCCAGTGAATTAGGATCAATGTCGGGTAAGTTCAAGGTTATGTAAAATTTTTTTTTGATTTTTCTACTATTTCGAGTACTTAGGCTGAGGCAGGAAAGAAAGAATTAGAATTTTGGAATTTGGCCTTGCTGATTGGCCTCGACCATTTCTTAAGGACTGATTAAGTGGAACTACGCTATCTTAACTGCCTATGGTCAAATGTGGTATTATGATGCAGCGGACGCGTTTGAACTTAGACCTAACTTAATCCGAAACCAACAAAAACAAACGAAAATTTGTGTGTTTGGTTAAAAGGTAAAACAACAATGTCATTTAGGCGAAATATTGAATTTCTGAACTAATTTCAATTACAATTTATAATAAATAATTAGAGGTTCAACATTTATTAGGATGGGATGTAAGAATTTAGGATTTTCTTAAGAAATTGAATATCTCGAGTTCTTATCCTAAAGAAAATCCTAAATTCTTAGGTTAGCAAAGTCTATCAAAAAAACTAATTTGACCAAGCAAAAATAATTAGCTTTTCAAATGGTTTGGGATATACAGGGTGGCCCATCTAACGTTTGCAATTTAATTTGGCTCTAATTCAAAGATTAGAAAGAGTATACATTGCCGTTAAGTATGGAATACAATTTCATTTCTCCACGGCTGGGTTTATAGTACCTCATTCGATCAACCCAATTTTTCAGAATATTTTCGATTGTATGAGCTCCTATCTCATCACGGGCAACTTCGATTTGATCTTTCAAGTCTTGGATAGTCTCTGGATGGTTAGCGTAACACTTATCATTAACGGCTTGACACAGAAAAAGTCAAACGGAGTCAAATCGCAGCTGCGTGATGGCCAGTTTACATCTTCGTTACGGCTAATTATTCGATCCCCGAAGACAGTGTGCTAAAGACCGATTGTTGCGTTTGCTGTAGGGAAAGTTGTCCCGTCCAAATGAATTTAAAACCAAATTTCGTGCTTGTCCATTGGCTGTAGGGGCGGCTCCTAACTCATTTTCGAAAAAATTGACCAATGATGCCGTCGGTCCAAAATTCACACCAAACAGTCACTCGTTGTGAATGCATCGGCTTCTCCTTGGTTTCGTGTGGATTTTCTGAGCCCCAAATTCGACAGTTGTGCTTGTTGACGCAGCCTCCGAGATGAAAATGAGCATCGTAGGAAAAGATGATTTTTCGGTAAAAATGCTCATTTTCCTCCAAGCGTTTCGCGTCGCCTGCTCAATTAGCGAACCGAAAACATTGTGGATGGTCATTTTGCTTCAGCTCCTGCACTAATTGAATTCTGTAAGCCTTTATACTGAGATCTTTATGCAAAATTCTTATCATAGGTCTGAATGAAATGTTTAATTCTTGAGCACGATGGCGAGATCATGTTGATGGATGCTCAGACACATTCTAAGCAACAGTACGCCGGATTATCCAATAACAATTCAGTTTCACGAGCTCGCATCACAAATTGATTCAGAAGTTGCATTGTAGGCATTTCATTTTTACTGAATATTCCACGTAAATTTCTTACAGTTTGGGTAGGGGCAGACCCACAACTTTGAAAGTAAGTTTTCAATATTTCCCAATTTTGTTCAACCATGAAGCGACCCATTTCGTAAACGTCAAACATTAAACTAATTTTCTGTAATAACACGAATGACGTAAGTGTTGCCACATACGATAACCGGTAGTTAAAATTGCAAACGGTAGTTGGGCCACCCGTTAGATAGTCCTAATCTAGGACCTTTAAGAAAATCATACTATCATTCTTGATAAAGATATTAGGTCTCGAGATTTTCAATTTCTCAAGGAAATCCTAAATAAAATCCTTAAATATTGCCTAAAATGTCAATTGTTAATTTGCCTAAATGTCATTGTTTGCCATATTTACCAATACATCTACACTTTTTTTATTTTGGTTGATTTAGGATTAATTTAGTTCTAATTTCAAACGCGTATACAAGCGTGTGAAATTTGTGCTAAACTAGGCTTAAACTTAGTTCGTTCCTATGTAGGTCAACGCACTTTTTACCAATTAAATTTGCTTTTTCCAATGGGGGAAAGATCAATGTCTCAACCGATCGAGTATGACCAATTCGGTGTGTAGAAAAGGATTATCTCAACTCATTCATCGATTTCATCAGCATCCTTCATGACTCCCTGTAACTTCCACAAATACGGAAAAATTCGTGGCACGAAGTCTTCTAATTGAATAATGTCGCGAACGTCATTTGTGACCCGTCCGAATGTTAAAAATCCGGGGATAATATCAGTGCCTCACATATTGTGGCATTCATAGGGAATCTAATGATTGATAAATACTTCGATAATACTCAGTCAGTACAAAGATCTTTAACTAAAATTCCCAATTGTGTTTTAGGTCCCGATAACGGCATTTCCCTTGATTGGTCTAGGAATGCTACGATGGGATTAGACTTTCCTAAATTTCCAAGCAGGACGTATTAAGTTGAATGATTTCGCTCACAAACTGCGATCCATTGTCAGAAATAAACCGCCTGGGTAGTTCATAATGAAAGAACCCGTTGTCAATCAAAGTTATGGTACGATCCGGAGCAGCTACGCAAATAGTTCCAGTGAATAACATCCTGCACAGGTAATGGTCCGAAGATCGCAACAGCCATAATTTCCATTCGTTGGAAGACAAAACAATTAAGACAAAACTCGGTAACAAAACGGCGCATTCTCGGCCAGACATATTTCGCTTCAATCTTCGACAGAGTTCGGTCAATCCCATAGTTTCCGACGGTCATTGCGATGAGATGTGGATACTACTAGCTGAACTTCTTCTATTTTTCCTTGTTATAGCGGTAAAATACTCTTTGCACCATAAAATGTCCCCGAGAAAAATAGTTTTTGTGTTGTGTGTTTTTGTCTCAAAGGCACATATTTCGAAAATCTGCTCATGTGTTGTACACAGTGTGTCAGCCTCCACATTCACCTTTCCTACAGTATAAAAAATTATTAATTTAAATGATTAAATTAAATAACCCTCGAAAGCCAATGAATGATTTCATTGTCAGCAGCCAATTCGTCGGTTGATGGTTAGTCCGAACTATGATTTCTGTCAATGGTGCCTTATAGAGCATCCGTTAATAAACGCTTTAATTGGTTATAAGCAGAATTCTTAGCTTCACTCTATAGGTTTACGGTACATGTTTCTTTGTCAAATTGTGCAACGATCGCGCGATATCCAAAAATCGTTGATAAATTTTCGGCACCACGAACAGTTTTGTGCAAAGGTGCGAACTTGTGTTACGTTGACTAGTGGACTTCGGGTCAGTATTTATTCCATCATAGGTTATATCATGCCCTAGAAACTGTACTTTACGCGAAAAAGATGACTCGCACCCAATTTCCTCGTCACTTAAATAGTTGTGATCGTTGGAAATCTATATCCAGATCACGTAAATGTTGATTAGAACTGTTTAAAATCACAATCATATCATCTAGATACGCTAGAATTGTTACAATAGGAAGATCACCTCAAAATCGATCAACGAGTCGTTGAAATGTCCCCGACTCATTTTTCAACCCGAACGGAATTTTTTAAACCAATATCAACCAAATGGCGTAATGAACGCATGATACTGTATCAGGCCGGTTAGTTGACCTTGATTTACACTTCAGTGATTTATTCGACCTAAAATAATCTCCTTTGGTGTCTCCCGTGGTCTCAAAATAACTAAACCGATCTTTACGTGATAGCTCTGACTTTTTTCTCGTTTGTGCTTAACTTGGACGTTGCTTCTTCACAGGTCATTAAAAAAAATTCTTTAGCTCAGACTAGGTCTAATAATTTGCAATATGTTTTAAAGTCAGTTCGTTTAACTCGTTTTCGAATTTTGCGCAACAGCTGACCGTAAATCATATCAAGTTGTGTTTCCTGCATTATGTTAGGTTTGGCAAGGAATATTTGAACTTTTGCAATGAAAAGATCAGTTCGAATCACTTCACCTTGTTTCATGTTGAAAAGTTATTAAAGTATTTTGGATGTTTGTATCCAAAAGCAGCTTGCTCGCTTCGTCTTAGGAGTGTACACTAGCTTTTATTCCATCCCATCATAATTCGGCCTCACCGGTTATCAAAATGCGAAAACCTCGAAGTATCATCTGAAACAATTGATGTTTCTTTGCTGCCCAAATCAACAATAAACATATCGACAGCACCCATTTGCTATTGTGCCATTCCCATAGCTTGGATAGTCTCCAACAACCGGTTGAATTGATCGGCCGTGAAATTAGCCATTCTATTTGCGATCGAGTAACTGGTCGAAAAATTGTTGAGAAAAATTTATTTTTCTAAATTTCATGTTTTAGAGGGAATATGAGACTTTCAAACCTAGTCAGATGTAGCTTGGATTCCAACAAGAATTTTAATCGTGGTTCTGATATCTAACACTGCTTAATGAAACTCGGTTAGTTCTGATACGAATATTGTCAAATTCGGGGTTTATAGGATGGGATTGGTATTTTAAATTTTCATAATTGTTTTTAACATGAACTTTAAGCAAGCTTCATAATTGGTTCTCGTATAAACGGAAATACTTTTTTCTTTTATTCAGTGGTTCAAAGCATCTACTCAGCGCTTTTACAGTCTATACTTAAGCCAATGAAATCAGGAGTGATCTCAAACAAAATCATTTAGATACTTGAGAAGGTTAGGTTATAAGTTATGGTGGTTATCCCAAAGGTCTGGAATAGATACAATCAACTCCTTAGTCGTCCCACGTAATTTTCTCTCCTCATCTACTCATCGAACCATCTTGAGATCTCATCGAAGCGGAGAATATACGGAGAATATAGAGAGGAGCTCCTAGGAATTTCAGTCTGCTAAGCGCTAGACGGGGAAAGGTGCAAAGCAAATGGAAAAAAGTTCCTGCCTCCTCTTCTTCTTTATCTTCGCTACTAAATGAAGAGATTCCTGTTCTACTGACATGCTTACCTACGAAACAGTGTTCCGTAATAGCACCCACCACCATACTGACATGCCACCGCTTCCCGACATGCCATCGCTGACAGTATCTTGACAGATCTGGTTTTGGCCAGCTCTGCCTAGTTGTTACGCATGAGTTAATATTGGGCCATCTGTCGTTTGTTGTTCTTCTAGCTTCCCCTTGAAACAGTAGTTTGTACGTAGCGAGTGGTATATCAATATCCGCCCTGCTTGGTGGAATGAGGCTGGTTGTGCCTTGTTGAGCGAGTTCATCCGCCTTTTCGTTCCCCGTAATTTTGAAACGTCCTGGCACCCACATCAGGTGGATGTTGAACAGATTTACCATCTCGTTCAGAGACAATTAGAGACAATTCTGGGCTACTATCGACGTAAGGAAATATGATTTAAGCTTCTTAATTCAAGCCTGACTGTCCGTTAAAATGCGAAATGCCTTACATATTTACATTAGAACTCAACCAGTCAACGTCGTTCCTTAACGCGATTAGTTCAGTGTGAAAAACGCTAACATCTACATGTTCACATAAAACTTCACTCCTTTCCATCCATCTTTGAACCATCAGTGAAGAAATTAAAACCTAGAACCTCTCTAGTGGAAATATCAGTCCCAAACCTATGATCAAAAGATGGTGACGGTATGGTATAGTCGGTAGTAATTGGGATTATTATTGTTCCAATTTGCATGGAGATAGAGTGCTTTAGGATATCTAGAGCTGTGAGATTAAAAAGAATCTCCAATGCTTGAGCGGACGTGCTCCTAAGAGCACTAATACACAAGGCCTCTGTTCGCTGTACTTTCACTAAGGATTTTAGGTTACGCAGAATATTTAAAGCTGGCCACCAAATAGTAATCCCAGAAGCAATGTACAATGTGGGGCTACAAACTCCATATTTGGCCAATGACCTTTTTTCAGGAGAAAAGCGCTATTGCAGCTTTCTTTACTTTTTCTAATATGTTAGGTTCCAAGCTTAGTTTTCTATCCAGAATGAGACCCAGATAATTCGCTTTATCAGTAAAGGTCAATCCAATACTATTTAAGCTAAGGAGTTGCTCTGAATCAGTTTGTATTTCCTAGAGAAAAGGAAAAACTCAGTTTTGTGTGGATTCACTTATAAATCACAACTGCTAGCTCAATTGAAGATAATTCCAAGTCACTTTACATGCTTTCTCTTAATGTAGTAGGATATTTACCAAAAACACCAATCAAAACATCATCCGCGTAAGCAACGTGCTTAAAGCTTCAACCCTTACAGGTTTAACAACAGTTTTCAAATTCCAAAGAAAAGGGGATAATACGCCGCCTTGCGATATGGGTCTACTCATAAATCTGCTATTGGAGAACCCATCCAGGCTGGTCGCTACGACCCTGGTTTGAAGCATTTAATTCAGTCAAACTCGTCCACGCACAGAGATGAAAATGCCTGCCTAATCGCCCCTGGTCTTACGTTGAAAGAGGCCTCCTCTTATCCAGAAAAGTTATCATGGCGTATTCCTCCATCATATGGAGTGGAGTGGGAGTGTAGAGCATTTTGAGATTTCGATAGTCCATTTAGCTCAAACGAACGATACGTACTTCCAAAATTTTTAGAAGGGAGGAAACTAAACTTATAGGTCTAAAGTTTCTGGAACTGCAATGATAGATTTTCCCGCCTTAGGAATGTGCCAGAGTCCTAGTCTAATGCCATCAGATCCTACCGATTTATAGGGCTTAAAGGTATTTAAGTCCCACAGGACTTTTCTATTGATTTTAACCTGGCATAAAAGGCCTTCAACTCTATTTTCCCTTGGCCTTCGTGGCGCAGATTTGGAGCTCCCTGGAAAATGAGTTTACAGTAGCAGCACCAAGGAATCTGCACTAGTTACGATCCAAGAACCATACGGCAGTTGGAGATAACTCGGAGTGACATATGGCTCAGAGGACTCCTATATTTTACTACAGTATAGCCTCCAGGCATTTGTTTTAGCATTTCTTAATTCGTATTTTTATGTTTTGAGGACTTCATTGTACAGTCCCAGTCCTTAGCAGTTTTAATATCTTATTGGCTCTTCTAACGAGCCTCCTGCATGTTTACAGATGTTTTGAAGTCCTTTTGACCACCATGGTGGCCGAGGTTTCCCCAGAGGTCTACGAGGAGGAAACGCATCTAACATTGCGTTATTAAAAGCGTCAGACTTTAAGCTCTTGTGTTGAGTCAGGGGTTTTCAAACCAGTACCGATAATGAATTATTTAGAATAGGTCTAAAAATATCCCAGTCTGATTTTCTCCTGTTCTATAGCTAGGTTTTGTCTCTATTTTAAATTATCAGGAAATGAATGATTCTTCAACGCCTGTCATTTCACTAAACTTCCATCAAACAAGTGTAATGGAGGTTAATCTGCAGGAACCTTAACTTTGGCAAGTAAAGAGTGGTTAAATTTTAAGGGCCGATGTTGATTTTAAATAAAACACAAATTATTTCGGAAATTATTGTCAATTCTTTCTATTATGATAATATGGTATGGTTCAATTATGTATGGAACAAAATATCGGCCAAATGGCCGCCGCGACCTCGGTGGCACACCTCCACCCGATGGTCCAAATTTTCGATGACGCTTAGGCATAATTGAGGTTCTATGCCGCTAACGTGCCGAATTATCTCATCCTTTAGCTCTTGAATTGTTGCTGGCTTATCGACGTATACCTTTTCTTTCAAATAACCTCAAAGAAAGAAGTCCAACGGTGTCAAATCACATGATCTTGGCGGCCAATTGACATCGCGACCACGTGAGATAACACGACCATTGCATTTGTCGCGCAAAAGGGCCATTGTTTCGTTAGCTGTGTGGCAAGTGGCATCGTCCTGTTGAAACCACATATCGTCCACATCCATATCTTCCAATTCGGGCCATAAAAAGTTCGTTATCATCTCACGATAGCGAACACCATTCACAGTAACTGCCTGACCGGCCTCATTTTGGAAAAAATACGGCCCGATGATGCCACCAGCCCATAAACCGCACCAAACAGTCACTCTTTGTAGGTGCATTGGTTTTTCGACAATCACTCTTGGATTATGATTCGCCCAAATGCGGCAATTCTGCTTATTGACGAATCCACTGAGGTGAAAATGTGCCTCATCACTGAAGATGATTTTCTTCGAAAATTGATCATCCACTGTTGCCATTTCTTGCCACCATTCGACCCTTGACGACATTTGGAATGGCCAAGAGGCTTTAGTTCTTGAGTCAATTGCACCTTATAAGCGTGTAAATGCAAGTCTTTATGCATAATGCTCATCAACGACGAGCGTGGGAGGTGCAATTGTTGGACACGACGACGAGTTGAGGTGGTCGGCTCTTCAGCCACACTATCGCGAACAGCAGCAATATTTTCTGCTGTACGAGCTGTACGAGCATGCACTGGTATTTTAAAATCTCCTACAAACCCGGTTTGCTCAAATTTTTGCCCGATTTTTCTGATTGTACGCACATTTGGACGATTAAATTGACCGAAAAAATCACGAAGTGCACGATATGCATTTTCATTTGAACGCCCATTTTCATAATATGCCTGAATAACTTTAACGCGTTGCTCGATTGTGTATCTTTCCATGGTTCAAATTGAGTTAGTCTGAAATTGAGAAATGTCAAATTAAATGCAGAAAAAAACTTGACGTTTAGGTGTGGTTCACATTCAACGTCGGCCCTTAAAATTTAACCACCCTTTATAACATTATCAAGTACTTTGAGACGGTCATCTTTCGTATGTAGCGGACAAATGAGTGTGGTCTTCCAGTCCTCAGGTAGCTCTTTCTAGTTCCAGATCATCACGATAAGATACCAGAATAACATCTCCACGTTTTAATAATTCTGCGAAGATTTCGTCGCTACGTAATCCTTACTTTACTATGCGGGATATGAGACAAATACCTCCTTTTCTGGTGGAGCAACAGCATGGATCACTTCGTCAGTCCGATTTAGTAGATTTGGAAAGTAGGTTTGGCATACAGGGAGAACATCAGCCACGTTTGTCCTTAGTTTTCCATCCGGGTTTTTGATGGTTGAGGATCCCTAATGGACGGTTTTAGTAAAAGTTATGCCGCTTGCAAAACAGTTTCTCTGTGGCTTTCCTGGCGCAGAGATATTCTGTGTGAGAGCTACCTTTTAGAGTGTTGCGAGCTAACTATTTTTTACGCAACTTTCGTTTATTTTCGACGGATTGATGGCACTAATTGTCGAATCAATAATTACTTAGTCTTAGTAATAGCTGACCTAATAGCTTGCCATTGATCCTTGATGTTTGTACCGGTCTAAATTTTCAGTAACAGCTGACTAGTAGCTCTGCACGAAGCTTTCATTTTTAATGAATCAATATGCCGACGCAAGGACTTCTTTGCTAGTTTATTATAGCTGGATGAATGACTCTTCGCGATCATGACGTGTCATCAATTTGATTTTCCGTTCTTCATCGTTCGATCGCCAAATAACTTTTTGAATTTTGTTATGTTGAAAGGACGTACTCGTACCGTTATTGTTGCTGAACTGATGCAAGATGTACGGACCAATATGTTATATGGTTATGTGGAAAACAAACGCTAATTTGGGATTGGATTTAGAAACTGGATTCATTTAGCGTTACCTAGGCGGTACCGCGTGGGGGTATGAATCTAGGACTTTTAGCGAACAAGTTTGTAATAGTTAATTCAGGATTAGAATCGTCTGAAAATAGCTGAATGTGTAAAGTGAATTATTATTTTGTTTCATGTATTTTGACCTTCAATAAGACATAAGAACTATCTATATAGATAAAGAGCAGACAAAATAAATTTGAATAACTCTTATAAAAAAATACTTGGTTCCACTGACCTAATCTCTAACCAGATGTTCACTCAATTAAGATTTCAATAACTTTAGCAGCATCGATCGCATGATCACCTCTCTCATTACATCTTATAAATTACCATATTATTACTTAACCAAAATACACTTTTGATTATTTAGCTAAATCGACCTTTAAGTTACCCCGCTCGCGCGCACCCGTACACCATTCAAATAATACATTAAACATACACACACTTCAAATAACCGCGGCAATTTTTTTTTCTATATTTTGTGTGCCGCGTCTACTTCAGTATCATCGTGCATATCTCGATAGTGATCTACAAACGATCAATATTTCGGCTTATTTTATGTTTCCAGCAACAACAACAACAGAAAACCGACATCAAAAAATCAACAATCAAAAATTAATTAGTCGAGACAAAAATAAAATTAAAAACTTTTAATTTTGTGATGACCAAAAGCACACGCAACTTGAAATTTTTTAAATCTTAAAAATTATATTCAAATATTTAAATTTATATAAAAGTTAAAGTAAAATAAAAAAAATTCCTTTTTGTTTAAATTTTAAAAATTCAAATATTTGTCACTATAGACGAGTACGAGTAGAATCAAAAAAATTTTTTTTTTGATTTTTTCGCGGCCACATCAAACGAATATAAATCACTGTGTTTTGAAAAACTTAATAAAAAAAAATTTTTTTTTTTTAATAATAAAAACACCACCAATAACATTAAGGCAAACAACATGAACACAAAAGTTCTTATATACGTACGAGTCTATATACGTAGTTGCATGTTCAGCATTGTAACGTAAGAAACCGAAGTTAACGAAGGGCGGGCGGTAGATCGCGGGACACGGTTTTACATCAAACGCGCCAACGACAACAATTTTGACAATAGAAACTGATAAATTTTTGTTTTCTTATCGATCGGATCGATTTTCAATGCTTTAGAAAAAAAGAAAACAATAAACAAATAAGATAAATAAATAAATAAAATTATAACAGATGATCCCTTCTTTCAAACGACGAAGCCAACAACAAAAAAATCAAAACGGCGCGAGTTGTTTTTGTACTTCGCGAATTAAATTTTGATTAATGTGGTATGACTTTAGTGATTTCACGATAAGGTGTACTTATCAGTCGAGTACTATATAATGCATACACACACACATACTCAAGTACTTATAACAATTTGATTGATTTATGTTTTAAATTGGGAACAGTGTGGGATTTTAATTTTCTTGCGAGTGGGTTTGCGGATTTTATGTGCGCCGCAAGCAGCCGAATAATATGGAATCTGCCATCTTACTAATCATTTATTTTTGATTAACAATGTTTTATACGGATTGACCTTGGAATATCGCGACCAATACAAAACAAGAGCGCGGTGAATTTCTTTGTATGAAGAAATAATGCCGCCGAATGAAGATTATTTCATCATAATTCCGGAATATAATTTATGACTCTGGGATTTCTTTGAATTCATTTTGCGGTGGTTGGTTCAACTTTTGTGCTTAGTTACGTGAATCGCGACTAATGATGTTTTTATATTTTAAATGTTCTGGGCGGAATAGTTATACGGATAAAATCTCAAGAGGGTTGGTTGACATTTTAATTGGAAGGTTTGTTTAGGTATTAGTGCGCCTACCGTGGGTCGGAGCTGCTCCACTAATTCTTAACAACTAGTTGAGAAGTTAAAGGTTATTTTAATTCTGGTTCTTTATTTAAATTATTAAGGTCTATAGATCAAATTATTACATTGATTACAACAATAAAACAAAAATGTCTTCTTGCACTTTACGATCGCTTAAATCCAATTTACAACTAACTATTCTATTTTACTTTTTCTAAAACTAAAGCTACAAATCCGACCACTCAGCATTTTATATCGAGTGATTGTTGTACGATATGTGACACCTCGATCACGTTGGTGTGCAATTGATTGCATTCCATTGAAGATAATATTTTGATTGATCAGCATTTACCATGAGAAAGAGATTGAAGCATTTATCTCGGGTTGACGATATCATGGGACTATAACTCCTCATGGGGGTGGGGAAAAGTCGTCCTCGACTTTTAATATTACGCCAGCTTTCTTTAGCAGGTCGTTGTATGCCAATTTTGACTCTTTCAGTTTACTTGTACTTTGGACATTTTTTATTATTGAGCCTTTCCTCAGTAATATGTATGATAGTGCTATGATTACACACATTGATGAGAAGGACAGCCCTCCCGAAAGAGACCATATCCATTTCTGGTGATGATACTGTTTCAAAAAGACTTCTCTAAGAGATTTCTGTTTTTAATGCTATCCTGCTCGATTGCTGTCATGGTCTGGACTGATTTCATCTGGCGTACAATCTAGAGACTATGTAGAGCTCCCTGTATTTCCTCGTTTTCGGTTTTTATTTCGTAAGCCTGGAATACTTCGCTGTTAATCGTAGCTATGCAGTTTTCGATTGTTATTCCCGACACGTTCCTATCGTCCGGCCCACAATTAGTGGATAGTTTGACGTTCTTGCCATTGTTGATTAGTATTTTACCCTCAGAGATCTATCGTATTGTCGATCGGAGTGAAGTTTATGTCAAATTAACGAAATGTACACTGTGGCCTATAAGTACTTAAAATTAAAAACACACTCAGAAATTGTACTTTCAAAATAATATTTGAAAATTTTTAATAAACACAAACATTTCTGCACAATAAATCAAAAATATTTAATTTTTGTGAAAAGTTTTGAGTGAATTTTATAATAAAAATTTTTTACAACAAAACACACTACGAATCGCACAGAGGTGATCGTAGTGGCTCTGAAGTAGAACTTGACGTAAAATAAATATCTCGTTTATCCACATGCTCGGAAATCTCTGAGAATTTAGAAATTCGAGTGAGAATACCATTGAGTGTAATTCGAAAATTCTTTAAAATTTGGCAGTATTTAACTCAGCCCCTACGGATTGCACAGAGATGATCGTAGTGGTCCTGAACGACTATTTGTTCAGAATCACTGCGGTCATCTCTGTGCGATCCCTAGGGGCCGAGTAAAATAATTCCAAATGTTAAAGAATTTTTGGGTTACACTCAATGATGTTCTCTCTCGAATAACAAAAAACTCAGAGATTTCCGAGCATGTGGATAGATAAGATTTGTTTCTCACATCAAGAATTAATTCAGAACCACTTCGATCATCTCTGTGCGATTCCTAGGGGCCGAGTAAAATAATTCCAAATGTTAAAGAATCTTTGGGTTACACTCAATGATGTTCTCTGTCGAATAACAAAAAACTCAGAGATTTCCGAGCATGTGGGTAAATAAGATTTGTTTCTTACACCAAGAATTATTTCAGAACCACTTCGATCATCTCTGTGCGATCCGTAGGAGATGAGTTAAATACTGCCAAATGTTAAAGAATTTTCGAATTACACTCAATGATATTCTCACTCGAATTTATAAATTCTCAGAGATTTCCGAGCATGTGGGTAAATAAAATTTATTGTTTACATCAAGTATTAGTTCAGAACCACTTCGATCATCTCTGTGCGATCCATAGGGGCTGAGTAAAATAATGCCAAATGTTAAAGAATTTTCGAATTACACTCAATGATATTCTCACTCGAATTTCTAAATTCTCAGAGATTTCCGAGCATGTGGATAGATAAGATTTGTTTCTCACATCAACTTCTAGTTCAGAACCACTTCGATCATCTCTGTGCAATCCGTAGGGGCTGAGTTAAATAATGCCAAATGTTAAAGAATTTTCGAATTACACTCAATGATATTCTCACTCGAATTTCTAAATTCTCAGAGATTTCCGAGCATGAGAGTAAATAAGATTTGTTTCTCACGTCAAGTATTAATTCAGAACCACTTCGATCATCTCTGTGAAATCCGTAGGGGCTGAGTTAAATAATGCCAAATGTTAAAGAATTTTCGAATTACACTCAATGATATTCTCACTCGAATTTCTAAATTCTCAGAGATTTCCGAGCATGTGGATAGATAAGATTTGCTTCTCACATCAACTTCTAGTGCAGAACCACTTCGATCATCTCTGTGCAATCCGTAGGGGCTGAGTTAAATAATGCCAAATGTTAAAGAATTTTCGAATTACACTCAATGATATTCTCACTCGAATTTCTAAATTCTCAGAGATTTCCGAGCATGAGGGTAAATAAGATTTGTTTCTCACGTCAAGTATTAATTCAGATCCACTTCGATCATCTCTGTGCGATCCATAGGGGCTGAGTTAAATAATGCCAAATGTTAAAGAATTTTCGAATTACACTCAATGATATTCTCACTCGAATTTCTAAATTCTCAGAGATTTCCGAGCATGTGGATAGATAAGATTTGTTTCTCACATCAACTTCTAGTTCAGAACCACTTCAATCATCTCTGTGCAATCCGTAGGGGCTGAGTTAAATAATGCCAAATGTTAAAGAATTTTCGAATTACACTCAATGATATTCTCACTCGAATTTATAAATTCTCAGAGATTTCCGAGCATGAAAGTAAATAAGATTTGTTTGAAATTTTCGAATTACACTCAATGATATTCTCACTCGAATTTCTCAATTCTCAGAGATTTCCGAGCATAAGGGTAAATAAATTTTTTTTCTTACATCAAGTATTAGTTCAGAATCACTTCGATCATCTCTGTGCGATCCGTAGGGGCTGAGTTAAATAATGCCAAATGTTAAAGAATTTTCGAATTACACTCAATGATATTCTCACTCGAATGTCTAAATTCTCAGAGATTTCCGAGCATGTGGGTAAATAAGATTTATTGCTTACATCAAGTATTAGTTCAGAACCACTTCGATCATCTCTGTGCGATCCCTAGGGGCCGAGTAAAATAATTCCAAATGTTAAAGAATTTTCGAATTACACTCAATGATGTTCTCTCTCGAATAACAAAAATCTCAGAGATTTCCGAGCATAAGGGTAAATAAGATTTTTTTCTTACATCAAGTATTAGTTCAGAATCACTTCGATCGTCTCTGTGTGATCCGTAGGGACCGATATAAATTATTTCATATGTTTAAGAATTTTCAATGATTCTCTAGGCTGAGATTTAGTTCTAATGTTTGGTTTAATGTAAACCAATTGATTCTCTGTTAAATTAGGGGGTTCTTCTGCTTAATAATTCTATTTCTTGCCTTTTCTAGATTATTGTTAACTGTTTTAAAAATGTTGTTGGCTTGTTCTTGTATTTCTTCCGGGTTCATTAGATTACTTTGGATAAAGATAATTTCATTCGGTGTGAAACCGGTTGATGAATGAACTAAATTAGGGCTACTGACAGTTCTACTACAGGTAGAGTACTTGAAGTTGAAAATTTATCTCGGTTCGTATTAAAAATTCAATTATAATAGTTCAATGTGTTTTTCAACTTGGCCATTCGATTCCGAGAATGATACATATTCCAATTGAATACTGAGTGTACTTAAATATTCTTTGAACTGCAGTGATTGGAACGTTGTCTCATGATCTGAGAAAATAACGCTAGGAATCCCGAATTGAGTGAAATTCTTCGTTAACGCGGTGACAGACAAAAGTTTGTTCTGTTTATATTAAAAATATCGATGTGCACTCGTTCTAATGGTTTTTTAGTGCTGGGTCTAGGGGATATTTTTATATTATACGGTTTCCGATCGTACTTGTGGCTATTGCATATGCCACATGCATTAACATGTCTTTTAATTATACTACTCATCTTAGGAAAAAAGTAGGCTCGTCTAATTTGACTCACAACTTCCTTTGTTCCTCGATGGGCTCTTTCGTGTTCTCTAACTATTATTGTATTTTGACGCCCTTCCTTGGTTACGTCTTCGACCATTTCTGTAGTAAACACGAAGTGGCCGTTTTGGGAAAAATTTTCCCGAAATGTTTCTTGAATTGCTTGATATAGCTCGTCTGAAGTTTGGAAATACGTCTTCCAAAATTATTGTGTCTAGGTTTTAGATTCTGAACAATAATTGATTCCTATAGTAATTTATAGGTCGACCTGAAAAATAGATGAAATAATCATGATGTATCTGCAGAATGGATTGTTTGAAGGTCACAATCTATAATTTGGTTATTTTCTCTTCCAGATTCACGTTGTGTGCAGTTATCTGTTCCTTCGTTAAAGTTTAGTTTATTCTCTGTTGTTGGCATTCTGCTGAGTGCATCTGCCACAACATTTGCTCTTCCCTCTCTGTAGATAACCTCGTACTCGTAATTTTCCAATTCGAGTCGCCATCTCAAGATTTTAGAATGTTTTTCAGATGATTTGATGAACGTGAGAGGTTTGTGATCTGTTACCAGTGTAAATTTTTTACCGTACCGATATGGCTGGTACTTCTTGACAGCCCATATTATAGCTAGTGCCTCTATTTGGTTTGACATACCATCTTGCAAGATTACATGCTCTAAGAATTCCGTTTCTCTTTTCATAAACTCACACTTGTCGAGTTGTGTCTTTAGATTGAAAGCAAAAAGTCTTTTTAGAACAGTGCTTACATTATTTAAGTGGTTCTTTAGATCTTTCCCCACTACAACGATATCATCCAGATATACGTGGCATATTTTTCCCAGTAGCCCTTGTACCATTCTTAAGACCAAAAGGTATTCTGCAAAACTCAAAATGACCTCTGTCCGTCGAAAAGGTATTTTATTGAATCAAAGTAAAAACTGTTCACAAATATTTAAATTGTCGAATTGCATTAGCAGTTTTCGATTTGGCCACTCTTAGCCGCGATTATGGCCTTCAAACGGCCGACAAAGCTATTGCATGCAGCACGAAAGTGGCTCTGTGGTATTTTTGCCCATTCCCGGCGAAGCGCTTGCTTGAGATGATCGACACTTTGGTATTTTGTTGTCCCAACCTTGCTCTACAAAATACCCCAAACCGAGAAATCTAACCGATTTGCATCCGGTGAATTTGGTGGCCATTGGGCAGTGGAAATGCACCGCGGAACGTTGTTTGTCAGCCAATCTTGATTGACGCGCGCTTTATGACTCGGCGGCGAGTCCTCTTAAAATGTCCAGGCTCTGCGGCCGATATGTTTTTGTGTCCAAGGCTTCAACGCTCCCTCCAACACATGATCCCGATAAGTTTGAGCATTTATCTTGATGCCACGTTCCAAAAAACGAGCGGTGAACGGCTTTCGGCCGTTACGGCGGCCCAAACCATCACCATCGGCGGTGCTTGGTTTCGAGTGGCAATCTGTTGGTCAAAACTTTCAGTAGAACGGCCGGGCAATTAAATCCGGTCGTTTTGCTTGTTCACATATTGCTCAATAACGAACGGTGACTCATCGCGGAGAAACCCAAATTCGACAATTCGCCACTTTCGTGCAAGCGTAACAACTCCTTTGTTCTTTCCACTCTAAGTTTTTTTTGAGGATCGGTGAGCGCAAACGCATTCCGTAAAACGCATGGTTTTATGGAATTTCAAGACCTTTAGTCCAAGATGATCTTTCAATATGTGCTGCATCCGTTCAAGCGAAATGTTTGCCTCACGAGTCATTTTTCTGCCGCTACGACGCGGATTCCGAGCCAATTCATCTTCCGAATGATATCCGGCGAAGTTGCAGTGTGTTTCGGTCCACCACCATGGCGTTTTGCAATGCTGCCAGCGTTATAACGATTTATGGTGCGATACACACACATTTTATTCACATGCAGATGTTTTAACTTGTTAACCATCTGCGGCTGTGGTTTTCCAGCCAAATATAGAGCAATCACACTATTACGCTTGAATTCCATTGCGGATAACTTTTTTTCTGCGGATAAGTTTCCCACTAAAATGCTTTTTTACGCTTGTAAACAATGGAATGAACTGTCATTAGTGTAAATTGGAGCGCCCTGTCATCACTGGTTTGACAGCAATGACAGTTTGAAGTTGGTAACACTTCATGTCAGTCACCCGGTAGTGTCCTTAAATACGTGGATTTACCTAAATTGTCCAATATCTCCTCAATTTGGGGCATTGGAAGCTATACGACAACTATTCCGAAAATCGGTAGAGAAAAATCAAGCCTGCACTCCAGAAATCGAATCTACACCCGGGTATTTTGAAGAAAGAAGAAACATCGTGGAGACGTTCAACAAGTTCATGGAGGATATGAAAAGCCAGATAACTGAGAGTCCTTCTACATTGTCACAAATGAGCAAGTACCAACAAATACTTAAACAACCGCACACCCAAATACGGGGATTATATCAAGAAATACGCTCAGCTGAAGAAGTTATGATCAGAAACAACAGATCAAGAGCAGCTTTAAACTTAAAACTCAGATGAAGACTATGTTAGACAGGATGATGATGCAAATCATGGAATTTCATGAAGCAATTTGCACCGAATCTTCAGAAGATAATGAAGCACAAGAAAAATATTTCATACAAAACCACTATGATAACATAAAACTGCAATACGACCGGATCTCCATAACAATAACTACAGAACTAGGGGAAAAAACTTACGGCATAAAACTCATGGAAGTTCGCCTAAAAGCCGTTGAAATTCCAACATTCAATGGTGATTATATGAAATGGACCGCGGGATTTGCTGATACCTTCAAAAGGTTGTTTCACAAAAATACGAACCTAACAAATACACACAAGATGAATTATCTCAAAAACCACATAGGAGGCTCAGCACATAAATTGTTAAACCACTTAGAACCCGCTGGAGAAAATTGCACCATAGCCTGGGAAATCTAACAAAATAGATTTAACAACAAAATACTATTTGTGACAAACCTGCTACATTGTTTACTCGGTCAACCAACAATTATCGTCGAATCTGCGGCTGCCATCAACTTAGTGTTATAAGAAGCACAGGAATCAACATTGAAACATGGAATCCATTCATCATTTTTACATTATCAAAAAAAATTAGATAATGAATCAAGGGGCCTATATGAAAGTTCGCTGGAGAATCCAAAAGAATTTTAAACCAAAAACCAATTCCTAAAATTTTTGGAGAAGCGATTTCAATCATTGGAATCAATTAGAGGTAACAGATGCACACCAGCTCATCAACCAATGTATGCTGTCAAAAAAACCAGAAACTGGATACATGTCCACGATTCAAAGAATTAATTAAGCCTTCCTGAAAGAAATCAAATAGTTATGCTGCATAAACTGCGTAGGAACTGCCTTTTACAAAACCATCCAACAATAAATTGCAGAAAAAATAACAAATGTTCCACCTACAAGGGACGACATCATCCTTTATTACACTGACCAGCGCCACACCAACAACAAACAACCAACAACAACTCCACAACAGTAAACGATAGACCGACAACTATAATAACTCAATTAGCCACCAATAGAATGGAAAGAAACAATGTGGAATATCCATCAATGCACGATCATACGTTTTAACTTAGTAAAAATTGAAGGAGGGAAAAACAAACATTTCCCCGCATAATTCTAGTTTGGCGCTACCTTTGCTTTAGCTAATATCAGCTGACGTGGCGCCGATATTACTATTTTCTTCTATAGTTACATAATAAACTACGGCAGCGTAGGCCTTCAGTAACTTCAGTTAAATTTTAGATTCCTGTGTCTATTATTTCTCAATACTAAAATTTGCAATGCTACCTACGATGGGCGCAACCGGGGTTCTATCACAATCCGTATCTCGGCGCTACTTTCACTTCACTTAGTTTGATTTCCATCGGCGATGGAACAAATAAAGTAGTTCGCCTTCCGGTGAATAAACGTACTTCTAAGAGGTTTCCTGCCATAATTGCAGAGCTGCAGGTCCGATGAATTCCAAGCGTAATCGTATATGACACTTGGGTCTACTGTTAGACCACACACGACTAATAAAATGTTTAACCAAATGCATCAATCGTACACCGAGCAGTCATAAAATTATTTGCAATGCAAAGATCGGGTCGAGTTCACAGCACTCGTTATAGCCCTGTATGCTATATTGTGCAGACTATAAAATTTCGCTTTAGTTGGAATAAATTTAACTATAAAAACAACAAGGCAGCAGTAGAATGAGGGAGTCAATCGTTCTCGGATTGAGTCCTTTTTCAATAATCTATCAAAAGGTTCTCTGATATACGAATGTGTTTGATAAACGTGTCATAACAAGTTATGGCACCCAAATAAGAAGCCAAGACTGGGTACATCTGACGGTGGCGGCATTTCTATATTTACCTGTATCTTCTCTGGATCAGATTTTAACCTATCCTTATTTATTATCTGACCTAAATAGTTCATTTCTGACATCTCATTTCGCACATTCACGCATTCGTTTAAACACTTTGCGAAGGGTTTCTAAATGAGATTTCATATCATCCACAGCCTTAAAAAATGCTATCTGGACTCCTGGTGGTAATCTATTATACTGGTAGATACACTTGTGTGTGTTAATTCCGCGCAATTTTCTGTAATCCTCGTGAATTTCAACTTAAAGAAACGCGTCTGACAAATCTAAGTGGCTGAGTACGTTGCTTCCACTTAATTTTGAGAAAATGTCATCAGATGCTGAAATTGGATATTAATAAGGTTCCAATGCATCATTAAGTCCAGTATTTCTGGGCTCAGCCCAGTCAAAATAATCTACACTTGATATGATGCCCAATTCTTCAAGTTTGGTCAGCTCAGCTCCAGCAGTTGACATGTATTGCGTAGGAGTTGACGAAAAAGAGGAATTTAATCCGTCAGCTTTGAACTAGATAAAATGGAACACACACCTGATCGAATAACATCACGATATTTAATATTTGCCTTGAATTCAAAATTGAGAAGCAACTGTTGATCGGAAGGGTTTTTGGTACCGTGCAAAATTTTAACAGCTTCGGATTGTCCAATTTGTTTACATGTGTCTGTCGAAATGATTGTTATATCTGAAGCGGTGCCAAACTGTAATGTAACTGGAACGTCCTTTTTCAACTGAAATATATTTCCGGGATATTTCCAATTCAATTTTGTTGACGCAATGAACTGGTTGTACTTTTTTATGTTTCTTTTTTAAGAATCTGTTTTGGATTATCCGCGCTTGATCTTGAGTAGCAAGCACAATAACTTTCTTTATGTCCTTTAATCCTATATAAGTTCACACTAGTACATTTACGACTTGAATATGAATAATCGCGTGGGTAATGCTTACCGCCGCGACTCCAAAATGGCATCTTTGGTTCAATTAAAGATCAAAAATTTCCCACGAGCAAACCATACCCAGAATGTTGGCTGTCTACAGAATTGCATTCTGTTTCGATGGCCTCACATGTATATTACTAAATCAGTTTCCTTCCTAAATCATACTTGGTTAAGCAGCGGCTTAGTTCTATGATTAAAATGGCCAATTTACATAGCCCGCAGTGTTGTTCTAATTAAATTAGAAATTTTCATAGTAGCCGTTGAGCTCCGTTCGAATCCAATTTGTGCATTTTTCAGAATCATGTTTTCATCATACCATTGGACCGCAAAACTAATTTCTTAAAATCATTGGGTACACCATCTCGGTTGGTGAAATCGCATTAATTATGTGCAATCGTTTACGGGTGCCTTTTTAGGCAGCTCCTTTATTATTTGCCCTGTTATCAGATCTCTTCAGGAGCTTTCTTTGCTCTTATGTTCTTAATTTCAGCTTTTAGTTCTTTCAATGTTACGGGCCTGATATTTCGAAGTCAGATGTTCTGGGCGTATCAGCATTGTTTTTTAGACCTAAAGATTGAAATGTTTCTTCAAGAAGTTCAGAAACCAGGTCAGCTTTATCTTTCGCATTTCTAGCCCATTTCCCATCGTTTGTTTTTATTGGGGGAATCTGCGTTTTTGGTCGTTTTAAGCCTTTTGTTGCTTTCCAGAGGGAATAGTCGGTATCTTTACTTGTTTAAGGTGGTTTTATCTTGCGGCGCACGCGTAGCCTGCTATTTCTTTCGGGCTTTTCGTTTTTCCTGCACTAGTTCTCTTACTTCTATTGGGTAAATAATTTGGGTAGCTAAACTAGTTCCTCTTTTATTTCATTTTCACTTTTGATTGGCGCTTGAAGTTCTATTTTTCCTCTACTAGCTGCTTAAACAGTTCCCAATTTGTTATGTTATTTGTGAGCTGTGGTGAATTTCCTTTTTCTATTCCTATATTCCATTTTCACTAACCGTCATAATAACAGGAGAATGATCAGATAGTATACAGTCTATAGACTTTCATCATTTTCTAAGAAGTTGTAGCGTTCCGAAACGCCTTTAATGATGTAGAAATCTATAAGGTCTGGGATTTTGTTAAGATCAGATGGCCAGTACGTTGGTTTCCCTCCTGAGTAAAATTCACAGTTTGAGTATTGTCCAGCTGCAAATAATTCTTTGCCTTTTGGAGAGGTTAATCTTGAATCCCCGGAAGGTATTTTAAGTGACCTCCGATAATGAAATTACTTCCTAATTTCTGGAACAAGTTAGTGTGTAGTCTCTTAGTTTTTCTTTAGGTTATAGCGTGGGAGACAATATATTGCAGATATATAACAGGTGTTGTGATAACCAAATTTAACCGTCACGGTGGTTACTTGCATGGATTTTTTTTCTATTTTTAATAGCTCCATGATGATTATTATTACCCCTAAGAAATATTGCTGAGATCTGAAATGAAAATTAAATATAACGTTGGGCCAAGCACACTACCTTCATTGTATTTGACATAATATCTGCGATTTGACAAATACGACTGCATAAGTTGGTAAATTTCTGGCAATTTAAGAGTAATTTTATGTAGAAGACCCTCGTGCCAAACTTTATCGAATCCTTGGGCAACATCCAAGAAGACGGCGAAGCAGTATTTTTTCTCTTCGTAAGCTGTCCTTATTTCTGTAGCTACTCGGTGCTATTGGTCTATATGACGAGACTTTGGTAGGATGCTTGCCAGGCTCCTAGCCCATTCACGATAGAAAGACGATTTGGCGGGTTCGGTTGCTGAGGCCGTTTTAGGTATTTAGTGGCCTTCCATAATGAATAGTTTGTGTCCGAATGACGAGATAATTCCTTAAGATAGTTTTGCATATAATCCATCTTATTTTTTTGTAGTAGGCTTTGTAGTTTTGATTTTTGCCTTATGTTTAGCGTCTGGCGATCGATAAATTTTCCAGATCAACATTTAATTTCATTCTAAACGAAAAAACCCATAATAACGAAACTTTGTAATTTTGACACTAATAAGTGTGCAAATTTAATGTTGCTGGTATTTTATAGGATACATTTAGGACATAATCCACCAACATCTAATTCAATCATATTTGTTTTGATTCAAAATATAATGTTTGGGTATAGGTTAGGTTAGGTTAGATTTCAGTGGTTGCTAGTGCGCACTGAGGCCAGTTTGTGATACAAGATCATTGTGATCAGTTTCCCGGACCAAGACTGTGTCCAGTTTTTGGTTACAATTCTCGTACGAATATAGACATCCAGCAAGCTTTCCATGGTTTTCAGCAGACAAGTTGAAAAAGATATTGGTCTTAAGTCTTTAGCTGGTACAATCCCATCCGGACGAGCTGACTTAAAGGGCTTAAAACTTTTAATAGCCCATTTTATCTTCTGTGCGTATTCAGAATATACTCTGTATACAACAATTGGACGCCGCAGTCAGATCTAGGCGCAGTGAACCAAAGGCACCGCAATCGACGCATCCTCACTACCCAGGAAGTGAGTTTCCATCAAAAGATCAAGAGTCTTTTCACTAGATACGTCCATTCGCCATCCGGTTTTATCAGATAGCCTGGAACAGCTGGACTAGTAGAGAGAATCTTTCTTAAGCGCGGGGCATCCCCTTCCAATCTATCACAGGAGAGCCTCCACGAATTCCTTTGCGCCTTCCTTGTTTCCCTTTTGTATACTCTGAGGGACTCCATATAGGTCTCAATATTGACTTTCTCTTGATCTTTTCGCTCTATTGAAAGCAGACCCACAGACTTTCCGGCACTCCGCAAGTGCCGAGGTCCACCAAACAGGTTTTCGTTTTCCCCTCACCTTTGTTAATGGGCAAGCTTTCCTCATAGAGGTATTGCAAGCCCTATAGTAAGAGTATTCACCATTGAATCCAGATCACTGCACATACTGTCCTCCGGGGATTTCTGATCATAGGTGAAATAAAATTGGAGACCAGAGTAACATCCAGAACCTTCTGTCTATTGCTAATAATAAAGGTGGGTTCCCGACCTATATCACTAATAATGAGGTTAGTTCTTAAAAGAAATTCGAAATGTGACTCAACCCTGTCATTAATGTCCGAGCTAGCTCAGATGGTATGATGAGCGTTCGCGGCGCACCCTAGGATAACCCCCCCCCCCACCAAATCTGGCGGCACTGGCTTCTTCCTGTGCATGTATGCGACTGCAAGCAATAATATCCTACCCTCCGTCTCTATACAGATCGCAGTAATGTCCCCATTGCAATACTGCGGAAGTAGAAAAACGTTTATATTATTTCCCACCAGTATACAGGGTGGCTGAGATGAAGTGTTACCAAATGAAAACGCTGTAATTTTTTTAATTTTGATTATTTTCTATTGAAATTTCGTCATTTTATGAAAAACATGTTACTGCTCGATATGACCTCTTTGGCTCTGATTATTTGATTCAGTCTTCCATAGAAAGCATTGCATGCTGACCGAACTTGAGCTTGCGGAATTTTATTCCATTCTCGAACAAGAGCTGACTTCAATGCATCAACACTTTCGTATTTTTTAGTGGACACCTTACTCTCCAAAATGGACCATATGGAGAAATCCATGGGACTCAAGTCTGGTGAATATGGTGGCCATTCATTCGACGAAATCAGCCGCGGAACGCAATTTTGTAAAAATTGCTGTGTCGCTCGAGCTTTGTGTGACGGTGCCGAGTCCTGTTGGAATGTCCAACGGTTCGTACCAAAGTGTTTACGTGCCCAAGGTAGCAACGCGTCGTTTAGGATCTTTTGGCGGTACACCTCTTGGTTTACCTTGACTCCATGTTCGATGAAAACCAGAGGAGTGCGTCCATCTGCGGTCTCTGCAGTCCAAACCATAACATAAGCTGGTGATTGCTTGCGCATGGCAACTCTTGGGTCCAAATAACCGTTGGACTTGTGCTCTAACTAAACACGATCATTTTGTTTATTCACATACTGTTGAATGGTGAAAATTTTCTCATCAGAAAAGACAATTTTTGGATTCTCATCACGTTCGGCCAAGGCCTTCAATGCTCGTGTTCTTTCAAGCCTAACTTTTTTTTGTGCTTCCGTAAGATCTTGAACTTTTTGTATCTTGTAGGGCTTCAAGTGTAGTTCATTTTTCAATATGGTTTGAATGCTGTATCGTGAAACTTGTAGACGTGCAGCTAATTGATTGGCACTTTGACGAGGATTTCATTGGATTCGTTTCTTCACATTTCGTATCATTTCTTTTGATGTTGCTGTCTTTTTCGGACCGCCTCTGTTGCGTTTAGCGATGCTACCAGTTTCGTTGTACCGAGTTATGGTTCGATACACAAACATTTTATTCACATTCAAATGCTGGAGCTGACGAACTATTGCTGTTTGTGAATTTCCACCCAAATACAGTGCAATTACACTATTACGTTTGAATTCCATTACGATTTTTTTTATGAAGATATTAATTTAGAACAATTATTTGTTGACCACATGTAAAGAACTAATCAAACTTCAATCTGTCAAAAAATTGTCGCGCGAAAATGACAACTACACAAATGACCGCAGAGTGAAGTCAGTAACATTTGGTTTCAGCCACCCTGTGTATTTGATCTGCTCTTTTCCGTTCCATAAGCGTAAAAAGGGTGTACCTCTTCGCATGCAGACCACAGATCTTGTTGTTTTTGATCCAAGGTTCTTGGATTAGAACTATCTCCTCCCCTGACTTAGCAAGGCTGAGAAGTAGCGCCGCCGAAGCAGCCTTGGTGTGATGTAGATTTATTTGCACCAACCAAGCATGTTTGGGTGTAGATTAAGAAAAAATTTGAAAACCTGATACAAAATATGCTTCCTACTAATCTACTGTTCGTCAACTATACTAAAATGATACCATTCGGTAAAAATTAAACGTTTGCTTTAAAACCTTTACAATTAACAAATTTTTATTGGCCGATATTAGATTTATTACACACAGACAACACTAGGCACCAACAAAATAACGATTTATTTATTTGCACAATAATTACCAACAATTATTATTGTTATTAATGTCAAGTTTAAATGGCCCAACAATACGAGTGATATAATAAACTGTTATCGCTGTCACATAAAAATAAAACTGATACCTCGGCATTAGATAATCATAATCAATATAACGATTTATTTATTAGGAAATGCAAACAAATTGTATATCATTACACTGCACCGAGTGTATATAGATAGATAAAGTACTTGTTAGACGGTTTACGAGTTTATTACAAACACATTAATTTATAATATTACATATTTTATAAACGGTGCGCCTTTGTCTATATTGACGAGTAAATATTTTATTTATATGATTTCAGATTCAGGAAGTGAATCAGGTTCACATAAAAGTATTAGAGAAAAAAGACCGTCAGGACCATCAGATGGTAAACCGACACGGGTGAGAACGGTACTAAATGAAAAGCAGCTGCACACGCTAAGGTAAGTCGCTCTTTAATATTTACACGCTGAAATTTTCCAAAAATTCAACCATCCCATCCCATATGCTTTATACGTTACAACGTCATTTTTAATCGCTACTCGTACTCGTACACTACACTGTTAATTTAATTATTATTTTAAAAAAAATTCTTGATAGTTTTATGAATGGCATTTAATTATTTTGATGATGATGAGGTAATTTTTTTTCTGCACTTACGTTAACATTTTACCGAATGATTTAATAAAAACGAATAATTGTCAGTATGGCAAAATGACAGAAGCGTGCGCGGCAATAATAATTGTTGTCATATAAATTATTCATATATTGTACACGACTTCAAAGAGTTGTGCGATTACAAGTCGTATTATAACGTATTTTATCGAGCGATTACTGCTACATTGTATCAGGCGAGGTACAGTAAGCGAAATATGTATTTACATTTATGTCAACCTCGAACCACATTGCACATGTTTAGCGTTGTAATCACCCCCTGCTAGAAATTTGATTTCCAACTGATTATGTAACCGATAAATTGCTGTTTCGGTGGACAGTAAACCGCCGATATTACAAATTCCTCAGACCATTCTTCCAAACAGATGATTTTGGATGTGATCTTTAGCATATTTCTGAAGCTTGTAATGCTTTAATCTTCTTTTTATTAAGACTGCAGTGCCGCCGTGTGCTTTTTCATCTCGATGTTTGGTGTCATAAATGGAATAGCCGGTAATATTAAAAAAAAAATTTTGTTTTGTGAAGTGTTTTTCGGATATTAACATGATGTCTATGTTTTGTTCGATAAGAAAGGTTTGTACGTCACCCAAGGACAAGCAACTCTACGAAGCAATAAACGAGAGAAACCTAGATTATTTTTCATCCGGACATCCCAGATTATTATGTAATACGACGAATAAATAGCACGCACCAATGGCCCACTGAGTCACCGAGGCCTCGCTTCATTCGTTGACGATCCTTATTACTTCCAAATAATAGCTCGTTGTCTGCTACAAGGTTATCCAATTCAAGCTTGATAAAGTAAACTTAAAAAAAACACACAAAATATTCGGAATGTATTGTAATTTTTATTTCATTTTACAGATTGATCCTTGCCATTTTTAGTTAAACAAGATATCATTCAAATGTCCTCCACGGGACTTCTTACAGGCCTTGATTCTTTTGCGGTAATTTTCAATGACTTTTCGGCACATTTCGGGCGGTATCTCGGCCATTACCTTACGAATATTAGTTTTCAATTCGTCAAGAGTTTGAGGATTGTTTGCGTAAACACGATCTTTCGCGTAGCCCCACAAAAAGAAATCCAAAGGCGTTAAATCACAGGATCTTGGAGGCCAATTGACATCAGCCAATCGCGAAATCAAACGTCCAGGAAATTTCTCTTGCAAAAGATCTCGATTTGCTCGTGTTACGTGACTGGTTGCTCCATCCTGCTGGAACAACATATCGTCAAGATCATAATCTTCGATTTTCGTAAAAAAATAATCGGTTAACATGCGGCCATAGCGCTCAGAATTGACGGTAACGGTTCGTCCATGGTTGTTCTCAAAAAAATACGGCCCAATCACACCACCAGACCACAATGCGCACCAAACAGTGACTTTTTCCGGGTGTAATGGCTTCTCTACAATCAATTGTGGATTTTCTGAGCCCCAAATTCTACAGTTTTGCTTATTAACGTATCCACCAAGCGAAAATTGAGCTTCATCACTGAAGAAAATTTTGTTCGAAAAATCAGCATCGACGGCCTGTTTTTCCAACACCCAATTTGCGTATGTTCTTCGTTGTCCATGGTCAGCAGGCTTTAGCTTTTGTGTCAAATGGACTTTATACGGATGAAGATGCAAATCCAGATGCAAAATGCGCCATAATGAGCCATAAGATAGGCCTAAATGTTGAGCTCGACGAGGAATTGACAAATTTGGATCTTCTTCCGCACTTTCAACTACAGAAGCGATATTTTCAGCATTGCGAATGTTTCGATGATGCACAGACCTTACAATATCAGTAACAGATCCAGTTTGTTCAAATTTATTCACTGTATTCAATATGGTTTGCTTTGTAGGACGATTATGACGACCATAATCTGCTCGTAAAGCGCGAAATGTGGATACGGCAGAATCACTATTCTTATAATAAGATTTAATAATTTTAACGCGTTGGTCGATTGTTAAATGCTCCATATTCTTAAATGGCAGAATGTCAACTAAATAAATGACAGCGTACTTGACGTTTATCTTTGACAGATGTCGGTATACAGATTTCTACTTTATCAACCTCGAATTGGATAACCCGTTATCAAATGATTATATTGAAATAAGAGTTGCTGAAGAATGATGTCACATTTTAAACCGGACAGCTCCTTACAAACTGATTGTAACTCTGTGTGGGCTCGTTTAAAGTTGTCAATTTCCTCCCCAGTAGGAAGTTGAATTGTATTGAACAAGTAATGTCCATTTTGTCGCCACAATCTCCAACTTGCCCAATTCCTCGAAATGTATCCCAATGGAATGATTGGACGGCCTTATTTCGATGTTGGTGCTCACGAAACGAAATAGGCAGCACACTGAAAGGATGACTAGTGTCATGTGGTTTATTTTTCCTGTCGTTTTTCGGTTCGACGGTGAGGTTGTTGCCTAGATACCGGCTTGTTGTTTTGAGTTGTAATTGCACTGGCCTTCCCGGTGGTTGTTTCCTTGAGCGATGCAATGGCCCTCGTAGGTAATATCTCACTTGGATCGTCGCTAATAGGGAGTTTGCGTCCTTACACTTTACTGTTACTATTCGTACCAAGTCATCTTTTCCGGCGTGAGTTGTCTGTGATCCGTCCCAATTTCCATCGGTTTGGGGATAGTTGATCATCCTTCACCAATACTAGACCATTTATTGTCAAATTTGGCTGGGAGGTTTTCCACTTGCTCCGTTGTTGAAGTTGGTGAATGTATTCAGAAGACCATCGCTTCCAAAAGTCTTGCGCCATTTTTTCGACCATGTGCCATTTCGTTTTTAATCCTATGTTGCTGGTTGTCGCTTCCGGCATCGCCTTAAGAGCATCTCCAATGAGAAAGTATCCTGGTGTTAGCGCTGTTGTATCCGTTGTGTCGTTGGTTAGTGCAACCAGCGGCCGAGAATTGAGGACCGCTTGAATCTCCTATGACTCTCTTAAGATGAAATTTCACGGATTTTATTCCCGCTTCCCATATTCCGCCAACATGTGGGGTATGAGGTGGTATGAAGTGCCATGTCTTTTCATCACTGGCTAACATAGCTGCCTGCTACGTCGTCGGGTAATGTGGTCATAGCTGAACTGTACGTCTTCTTCATTACGGAATTTTCACCCACAAAATAGGTTCCGTTGTCAGAGACTATATCTGTACAAAGCCCTCGTCTAGAAACGAATCTTTTGATGCCTCTGTTGTTAGGCTGCTCGCCATCTCAATGTGTATGGCCTTGGTTGTCATGCATACGAATAGGGCAATGCATCCTTTATAGGATTTGTTACCCCAACCCTTGGTGGTTTTATTTGTAGCGAAAGCAGGTTATGCATTTTTGTATCACTTTTTGTTTTACAGCTCGTACAGCATCGATGATCCAATATTTCTGTCTCAGCATTGCAAGGGTAAGCTGTTTGCTGGCGGCTGTCAGATTGGAGTTTTGGAGATGTCCCATCACACGGAGTAAGCCTTCGCCGTCTAGGAAGGGGTTTAATGAACCTAGCTTACTGTCCTTTTCTAGGCTTCTGTCCTTGCTCATGCGGGCGATTTCTGGTCCGAAATCTCGCGGCGTGTGTTATTTTTATAATTGTTGTTTCTGCTGCCTTAAGTTCATTACCGGTTAGCCAACCCTTGTTCCGATTTTCTTGTTTGCAGTTCTTTATGAATCGTAGGCAGTATGCGACCGTGTGCTTGATTTTGCTGTATGTAGACAGTCTGCTAAATAACTATGCAAGTATATATGTGCGGCCTTTTTATTACCGTCGCCAGCACTCTCTTTTCTTCCAGCTCTGCTTATAAATCTGATGGTGGATCCGCAACGGGTTATTCAGTATTCCACTATGGTGGCATAGTTGTTAGGAAGCTTGGCCCATGCCACCATAAGTTGTTGTCAATGAGCTGTTTGGGTGTTATGCCACGTCAGGCAGCGTCCGCGGGATTTTCGTGAGGCTTCACGTGATGCCAAGTTGCTGTTGGTAATGTGGCAAACGTTTTGAAGCAGCTTGGGTCTCCTTTAATCCACCAGAGTGTTATTGTTGAATCTGACCAAGCGTATGTGTAAACGTTTTCAAACTTCATGGTATCTTGAACGTGTTTCATTAATTTTGTCAATAATAAGGCTGCATTTAACTCGAGGCGAGGGATTGATAGCTTCGTTTTGATTGGTCAACACATTATAGCTGAGCTGCTGGTTTAACGTTGTCATCCACTGTCCTACAATAAACCACTGCCGCATAGGCGTGCTTTGACGCATCAGCAAAACCGTGTAGTTCCGTTTTGCATCTAGACGTTGTACTGAGCCATCTTGGAATTTTTAATCTTGATATCTCATTCAGGTCATCTTTGTAGTTCTGCCATTTGGCACTTATTCTTTCTGGTAGTTGTTCATCCCAGCTTATTCCAATTTTCCAAATATTACTCCAATTTTCCAAATATGATCTTGGCCATGATTGTTGTTAGCGACAGCCATCCTATGGGGTCAAAGAGCTTTGAAGAGTCAGATAGGAATGAGCGCTTGGTGTGCTGGTTGGCCAGCTGCGGTCCGGCTATATCGAATTCGAAAATATCTTCCGCCGGGTTGTATAGTATTCCCAACGTTTTAATGGTGTTATTTAATTTTATTTGAATATTTCCGTTGGCTTGTTGCTCTCTAGGAATACTTTGCAATATTTTGGGAGAGTTGGATGCCCATTTTCTCAAATTGAATCCACCTTGTGCTGTGCGGGCTTGCAGTTCTTGCAGCACCAGTAGAGCCTCGTCAATTCTGTCTGCGCCAGTGAGTAAATCGTCCATATAGAAGTCGGTCATCATTATTTTAGCTGCTTTTGGGTGAGTATTGGATCCTTTCTTGGCCAGTTGAATCGATGTCCTTACTAGAAGCTTGGTCGTTGAGCTGCCTGGTTTGATAATGCCATGATGAGGTATGTAATACATGTTATCGACGCGCTCAACTTCTGGTGTTTCTTGTATTAACTCCATGTGATTCAAATCTATATAGTCTTGCATGAATTCGTAGTCCGGATCTTTGACAAATCTTCTTTCGATTTGCAGAAGTCTGGCTGCTGTGCTTTTCCTAGATTCTCCAAGTTTGACGTGATCGTCCTTAAATGGAATTTTTACTATAAATCGTCCATCTGTGTGTCGAATCGATGTTGATTAAAATGTCTCCTCAACTTGATTTTTTTCTGCTGTAAGGCTCCTTTCTTCAGGAATACTATCGCAACCTCTATAAATAATTTTAGTTGCTCTTCGATTGATTTTGTCGTCACCATGGCTCTTCTTACTCGGTTGTCCATGTTACTCATGCTGCCGATTACAACCCATCCGAACTCTGTGTTCTGCGCCATTGGCTCTCGGTGACTACCTTTGATAATGTTGTAAGCTATTATTAATGGATAGTAATCTGCGCCTAGTATGATATCAATCGGTTGAGATAAATTGTAGTGTGGACCTGCTAGTTTTATGTTGTTGAGATGGGTCCATTTGCTATTGTCGATATCAGCTTCTGGTAGTTGTTGAGTAATTTGTTTAATACCAAAGCTTCCACGTCCAAACTAAATTCTCCATTGAATCTTGGCACCGGCTTTATGCTGATTGTATGTTTGCAGATTCCTGCTTCACTACCGCCAATGCCTGAAATGTTCACCTGTGTTTTTCTCTTTTTGATGTTTAGCATATTGGCAGCTCTCAATGATATTAATGTAGCTTGGGACCCTGAATCAATTAACGCCTTCATTGTGGTGAGATGACCAGTGTCCGTTGCTACTCTAACTATTGCTGTTGATAGTAAGAGTAGTAGCGTGTTATGTGACGCTTTACACACGATGCATGGTTCTGCCGGACAATATTTGTTGTGGTGACGGTTTAAGCAACGCAAACAGAGGCTTGCAGCATTTATTAGCCTTGATCTTTCTAATGTTGACATACTTTTGAACTGTTGACATTGATCGAAGTTGTGTCGAACCTTACAACTATTTACCCAAGATGTTCTGCTTGCTGTGGTTGTATAGGCCCGTTTTAGCGGTGGTATATACTGTGGTCGGCTTGTCGTTTGTTTGTTGCTGCCCATGGCTTCTAGTGATTGAAATCTTCTTTCAAGGAATTTGAAAACTTCTTCTACCTGTGGAATATCTCTGGGTTTTTCTATGGATGATTCATAGAGCCTGATCGATTCTGGGTCCAGTTTTTTCATTAATATGAAGTTTACGAATGCTTCAAAAGACGAACTTATGTTGAGCCGATTTATGTTATGCAGAATTTCTTTTGCTGTATCGTGCAAGTTCCTTACCGCTTGTGCGGACGCCATTTGAATTGTTGTCGGTGATAATAACGCACTGAATTGGTGCACCTGTTGTTGTTAGATGAGATGCTCCTTTTGGTAGATTTGCCTTCAAGTACGTCATTTTGATTGCGTCCGATAGCTTATTGTTGTTGTGGATGAGCTCGGTGAAAATATCGTTGAAGGAGCTCCAATGCTCATAATAACCATGAAATGTTGGTAGCTCTTTCTTGGGCAATTGTACCTTGGCTTCTCCAGCCTGGTTCGAATTCTCTTCTTTCCGGTTGCGCTGCCATCGCTATGTTGTTGAGTCTACTCTATCCTTAAGAGCCTCATAGTAGTTATTTTGGATTGCCCCCATTTCTTGGGATAATTGAGCCAGTTTTAGCTTTATGAACTCCATTGGAATGTTGTTGTCGTCCAATGCTTCTTCAATCGATTCTAATTTTCTGTGCATCCTCCTGTAATTCCGGTAATTCAAATATTCTTATAACATTTGTCTCATCTCATATCCAAAATGAAAAATAATAAGGCACCTGGTAAGGACGGCATCTGTGTTGAAGTGCTAAAGAACGGTGAACGGAGAATCCCAGAAGAGTGGAAAATAGCTCCATTTTGTCCAATACATAAAAAAGTAATTGTAACCGGCTGAGTTGTAACAACTGTCACGGGATAGCTTTTCTCAACACCGGCTACAAGGTATTGGTCACCGTAGTCGCAGACAAGTTATCTAATTACAGCGAGTGCATTTTGGGAGACTATACCAATACGGTATTCGTCCAGGCAGGTCGACAACCGATCAAAATTTCTCTCTAAGCATTGTGGTAGAAAAGTGTTACGAATAGGACATCCCTTTGCATTCTCTATTTATAGATTTTCAACAGGCTTATGATAGCCTCCAGGGAAACACTTTGTGGGGTATCTTGTCACATTTGGAAATCCGGTGATAGTCGACGGCAAATTCTCGAAGGCTTTCGAAATAACATCAGGATTTCGACGAGAGGGCCCAATAGCCCAAATTCTATTAAACCTTTCGTTAGAATATGTCACTCGCCAGCTCAACATATCACAGCGCAGCTGTTTATTATGCGGACGTAAAATGCATCTTGGGTCGTAAATCGTGTCTTCTAAAGAACAGCTGCCCCGGTTGAAAACAACAGCCCAACAAATCAGCCTCCATATCAAGGTAGCGAAAACCAAATACATATGGCTATCGCGGGAAGACCAACACGTGAAGAATTGTTAACAGGCGGTACACAGTACAAAAAAATCGATCTAAAATATGCAAAACTCACAATATAATAACACGAATCGCAGCAGGTTACCGATCATTATACGCTACCATAAACATGATCAAGTGTCGCAATATATCTCACAAAACAGTAGTCACTTTTGGTAGCGAGTTTTGGACGCTAACGCTTGAACGCTTGAACACTTTTTAGTTGTCTTGGTTCATCAATTGGAATATCATTTTGTAACATATTGCGCTTTCATTTAAATATTCAATGTTCGTTCGAAATTATTCTAGTTAGGTCCGAATGAACTAACATTATGTACGCCTTCAAGACTTAATTCAATATTTAAAATTTGGACTACAGTTTCTTCTCTGTTGGAGTCAATGGTATAAATTTGCTAGGCTTCGTACCAGAAACTCTGTGCTTATTCTTGCGTAATTTTTTAAAGAATCTTTGTATGTGGCCCACACCTAAAAATATAAAAACTATGTGAAAGGAACTTATTAACATTGCCCTCTTAATACAGCCCTCTATAACCTTTACTGGAGGATCTTTACTGGAGATAAGCTCAAGTTCAATTTCTTTCAACAACTTGTTGCTTTTAGTTTTGGCTTGAGCAGTTTTAGTGCAATATCCCTATTATTTTCCATAATCTCAATACGAACAACAAATTGCTTCTGTTTTGTGTTAACTACTCCTACAATTATAAATAATAAGGTGTTTCAATACCGTTGTCCATAGTCGAAGTCTTTAAAGTACTTACTGGGATCTAATTGTTCTTCTTTTCAGGATACCGTTCTTTGCAGTCTGCTTTCCACGGTAAGCATTTCAAAAGTGGTGACCTAACGACAACACCAACGCTGTTCCCGGAATTACTCAACTTTTAACATCAGCAACTCGACTAAATGCTGGTTTTAGCTCATCTCGGAATATTGAGGTTTTTCGATAACCTCGCGCGCTTCGAAGCTCCAATAAACGAAGCTCTATTTATTTCATTCCAACTTTTACTAAGACTAATTGGCTTGTCCACTGTATCCTTTGAACTGAAATTGCTCAATTTTTCATTAGAAAATTGAGCTAAAGTTTAGCGTCATCCATGTTTTTAAATTTTCATGTGAATCCTGTGATATTGTGTTTTACCCCTCTAGAACTAGAAATATTTGCTGGTGGCATAATTGGTTAAGCTGGGCTAATTGATAAGCTAATGGAACCTTTCTTGGATTTTTATCATCTTGATAAATCGTCCTCTAGCCACAAGGTAAATTGTAGCTGATTTCATCGTTATTTTCACTTTTAAATTTCTCCACTAGCTTTTAAACCGTTTTAAACCCGTTGTCGTTCGACTTTCCGTTTCCCTTGTGGATTCCACTCCTAAGAGCTTTTTGTTATGCCATTCGTTGACTTCCTCATAGCGTGTAACCAAACCATTTCCACTTGCGCTTTTTTATTTCGGTCTTAATGCTTGATTCGTTCGTCTACTATCTCAGCATTTGTTATGTTGTTGGAAGAGATATGCATCTCAGCATTATCCAGACATTTATTTAAAAACGCGGATTGCACTCACGGTTTGCACATTCAAGGCTCGGGTGTTGCGAGATAGGACAGCTGTATACCAGAGATTTTGTAATATGTTGAATGTTGTTCTGGCTTCTTGGCTAATATACATATATCGATGTGCAGTTTGGTGGGTTTAGCCTTATCGTCTTACTTTTTCTGATTTTTATTTTGAGGCCAACCTCCTTCGCTAGATATGAAAGGTTCTGTACTTGCTGTTGCATATTTCGCTTAGTGTTGGTTATGTTCTTTGCGAGCTATGCCATTCATCTCATCAATTGTGCTTCATCTGGTGTACATTTCAGTTACACGTCGTACGCAATGATAGACTGAGCGCATTTCCTAGTTGCTGCAAACCTCCATATTTTCAGTGTTTTCTCTACAACCACCCCTTGCCATTTTCTTTCTTCATTTTTTATGTCGTGTAATGTTTCAGCTCCGACGTATTTTTGATGGCCTCTTCATTGGTTTGGGGGCGATAAGCGCTTCACAGAATGTGTTTTATTTTAATCGATTGGTGTTAAATTTCTTCGAACATGCTTTTACAGCGGCCGGCTTAATTTGGAACTCAGAACTGTGATGTTTATCAGTTGGGACATATTATGGTCACTGTGAAGTTGCTGGTTTTTGACACAGAAATTTATGAGTCGTTACCCACCGTTATTACGGAAAGAATGGTGATGTTTCTATTTTTGAATGAAATCTTGCTACGATTACAGGTTTCACCATTCCATTAGTGCCTTCTTTGCTTAGTTGTTTGCTCAGTTCCCTTCGCGTGGGTGTATGTGACCTCTGATCTTCTAATTTTAATTAACGAAGGCCGAAATTTACAACATTCTACCGTTTCTTTTTTTTCTAACTGTACTAGCCTTGATGCTTCCGTTAAAGTTCTGGATGTCTCAATTTCCGATTCGTGTCCGAGTTTGTATGTATTATTTCTTCTAGTATTCGTTACTGTAATCATTTTTGATTTCGCACTAATTGCCGATGAGAGGGTCAGTTCTTTTCATTCCATTTTTCACTTCCTTCTAAAATGTTACCAAATGATCACCTAAATTTGTACTAACACGAAGCCTCCCGGCTCCGACAACTCCCAAAAAAACGATTAACCCTCTTTGGGGTTTCTTCCAATTGTTTAGTGGAATGCGAATATTTTAAAACAAAGTGTTAGAGAAAAAGTTCGTGGCCTTTTTTGGGTGACATTGAAACAAAGAATTTTCTTATTTCAAATGAACTTTATTAAACCAAATATGTGCCATTTTGATCGAAGACCTTTTGCCATTTTTCTGGAGGAGCAATGATCCCATCACTGTAGAATTTTTGTAGTTTAGAGGCAAAAAATCGGGACAACTCATTTTACCACGCCTCTTTTGAATTTAATGTAAACCATTAAGCGGTTCTGCATGGACCGGAACAAATGGTAGTCCGATGGTGCAAGGTCAGGTGTATATGGTGGGTGCATCAAAACTTCCCAGCCAAGCTCTCTTAGTTTCTGCCGGGTCATCAATAATGTGTGTGGTCTAGCCTTATTATGATGGAACACAACGCCCTTTCTGCTGATCAATTCTGGACGTTTTAACTGAATTGTTTTGTTTGCCTTAAACGTGTTAGTTGCTGACAGTAAAGATTAGAATCAATCGTTTGGCCTGGTGGCAGCACCTCATAATCCACGATTCCTGTCCAATCCCACCAAACACACAGCATTACCTTTCTTGGCGTCAATCCTGGCTTTGATACCATTTGGAGAGCTTCACCTAGTTTTGTCCATGATCTTTTTCGCACAACGTTGTCGTATTTTATCCACTTTTCATCATCAGTAATCATTCGCTTTAAAAATAGCTCGATTTCGTTCCGTTTCAGCAGCGTTTCGCACATAGAAATCCGGCCCATTAAATTAACTATTAATTCATGTCGTACCCAAACGTCAAGCTTTTTTTTAGTCTTCTTCAATTTTCTGCATGATTTCATCGACTTTTCCAGTGGTTGGTCGGCTAGAGCGAAGTGAATCTTTGACATCCATATTTCCAGAACGAAAACGCTTGAACCATTTCTTTGCTGCTGATTTTGATAAAGCAGATTCTCCATAAACAGCACAAATTTATTCGAGATCCTGAGTACCGGGAAAAAGGCCACAAACTTTTTCGCCTACCTGTTATATTGCGATTGTGTTGTTGCACCCGTTTGGTGCAATCTCAATACGAACAATAATACGACAAAATTCTAGTTGATGCGGTTTTTCACGTGTTTGGTGTCGCAGCACCACGGTGTCACATCACCATCGAAACGTTATATAAATCCTTGTCAAAATCTTTAATATTCATTAATAATAAAAGGCAACGAATGGAACGAGATGGCTTTTTTAAGAAAACAACTTTAACACACACATACATGCATACATACACACAACCAAAAGACATGGCAAATTTTCTACTTGCGCGCGCTTATCACATCTTGCAAGAAATGGATAACAGAATGTTTTACAACATTTTATAGAACAACTTACATAAATTATAAGATATTGGTTTTGTCGTTTTTATGCTAACTGTTAATACATGTTTCGAATATATATACACACGGATGCGGGAAGATGAGAAAAACTATATACATAATGCTTCAAGAAAATTGCAGGTGTATTCTACTGCTAACTTACCTTCTCTTATCAAATAGCAGTTTTACGTCTTTGATTTATTTAGTTTCAGTTGTAAATTTTTTTAACGTTCTTATAAGATAAGAATTTGTAAATGGTGATAGGAATGCATTAGATTACAAATTTCAATTGGTGCGCGGTTTTTTAAAGAAGGGGTGTTTACGATTTTTACACAATATTTTGGCGATATCTTTTTTCCCGGATAAAGTTCGCAACATTTGATATTTGGCGAAAAGATGGTGTTTTGATTGAATTATCAGCAAAAAAATGGGTTGAAATTTTTACAAATACTGGTTTGAGTTGGGTTATAGTCTTCTCTTAAATATTACCTACAGGTAGTATTTCAAATATGAAAGTAAATCAATTTTTGTGGTCTACAATTATAATTTTCAATAATCTAATTGCAAACGTCAATATCGGTGAATAACGTTCCATAATTTTGTGGTATAGCCTACTGGGGAACACTATGTGTGACTCAAATTATGTTAACCACTACTATAACATGCATCTCACTTCACGGTAGCTTATTCACTTTTAATAGGGAGCGGAGCGGACTGTACAAATATAATTGAGCCTTATGCTCCTTAAAATAGACAAAATTGTACTAACTATTGTGCTAGTAGTTTCGATAACCTTCTCGGATTTGCAGCACTGTATAGAAGACTAGAACCTTTCACAACCGTTCTTACAACTTTTTACCATTTTTATCGATCTGCACACTTAAGTCGAACTTTAAGAAATCACTTCAGAAAACCAAATTTGGAAATATCATCTTTTCGGTATTTGACTGTGGAATTTTTTGTCTAAATGTCTGTAAAGTTGGACAAATTATATTTAAAGAAGTAAAATGGATATTTTGATATGTTAGCATGGCAGAATCCTTTATACAGCAGTCGATATTCGTATAGCGCAGCCCTTTTACAATTTAAAACTGTTTATTTAGCAACTACTTTTGCACTACTTTTACACAATCCCAGAGTTTGTGAACAGTTTAACTTTAACAAACCCTTTTCTATTGAATACTGGTATTACACGAAAACACTAATCTCATTCACCAACGAACTCCAGAGTTGTGCACTTTAAAACAGTTTTTTGGTCTGAAAGAGTTCTGCCGTAATTTCGCTTTGAATATAATTAGATGTCTAATAGAAGTAGCTTAAAAATACTTTATGACCTTCCGAACATTGGCAATAATCTGACCAGTGCCGATTTTTTCCCAAAAGTAAAAGAATTCCGAGTATTTCAACATTCAAATCATGAAACCGACCGTCTGGACTCGTCCAGTATCCCGGATTCGTAATTAAGATCATTACTTGGTGGCTCTAGATCCAGGCCCTAACTCGGCCTAAGAACCGAAACCATATAGTTCGGAAACTATAGCCAAACGACTTATAAGATAAAACTTAGCAGAAGAATTAACTTCTGATTGCTTTACACGAACTATTAAAGTCAGGAAAACGAACGGACTATAAAACTTATGAACGTGGAATCGTTGATTGGGACCGTCTCTATTGCACCAAATATGAAATTGAAATTGAAATTCAAAATCAAATTCAAATTCAAATTCAAATTCAAATTCAAATTCAAATTCAAATTCAGAAATTGAAATTGAAATTGAAATTGAAATTGAAATTGAATTTCAAATTCAAATTCAAATTCAAATTCACATTCAAATTCAAATTCAAATTCAAAAAGAATTTGAAATTGAAATACAAATTCAAATTCAAATTCAAATTCAAATTCAAATTCAAAATCAAATTCAAATCCAAATTCAAATTCAAATTCAAATTCAAATTCAAATTCAAATTCAAAAAGAAATTGAAATTGAAATTGAAATTGAAATTGAAATTCACATTCAAATTCAAATTCAAATTCAAATTCAAATTCAAATTGGAATTGAAATTGAAATTGAAATTGAAATTGAAATTGAAATTGAATTTGAAATTCAAATTCAAATTCAAATTCAAATTCACATTCAAATTCAAATTATTTGAAAGAAAGAAATTGAAATTGAAATTGAAATTGAAATACAAATTCAAATTCAAATTCAAATTCAAATTCAAAATCAAATTCAAATCCAAATTCAAATTCAAATTCAAATTCAAATTCAAAATCAAATTCAAATCCAAATTCAAATTCAAATTCAAATTCAAATTCAAATTCAAATTCAAATTCAAATTCAAATTCAAATTCAAATTCAAATTCAAATTCAAATCCAAATTCAAATTCAAATTCAAATTCAAATTCAAATCCAAATTCAAATTCAAATTCAAATTCAAATTCAAATTCAAATTCAAATTCAAATTCAAATTAAAATTCAAATTCAAATTCAAATCCAAATTCAAATTCAAATTCAAATTGAAATTGAAATTCAAATTGAAATTCAAATTCAAATTCAAATTCAAATTAAAATTCAAATTCAAATTGAAATTGAAATTGAAATTGAAATTGAAATTGAAATTCAAATTGAAATTGAAATTGAAATTGAAATTGAAATTGAAATTGAAATTGAAATTGAAATTGAAATTAAATTTGAAATTCAAATTCAAATTCAAATTCAAATTCACATTCAAATTCAAATTCAAATTCAAATTCAAATTCAAATTCAAAAATAAATTGAAATTGAAATACAAAGTCAAATTCAAATTCAAATTCAAATTCAAATTCAAAATCAAATTCAAATCCAAATTCAAATTCAAATTCAAATTCAAATTCAAATTCAAAAAGAAATTGAAATTGAAATTGAAAATGAAATTCACATTCAAATTCAAATTCAAATTCAAATCCAAATTCAAATTCAAATTCAAATTCAAATTCACATTCAAATTCAAATCCAAATTCAAATTCTAATTCAAATTCAAATTCAAATCCAAATTAAAATTCAAATTCAAATTCAAATTCAAATTCACATTCAAATTCAAATCCAAATTCAAATTCAAATTCAAATTCAAATTCACATTCACATTCAAATCCAAATTCAAATTCAAATTCAAATTCTAATTGAAATTGAAATTGAAATTCAAATTCAAATTCAAATTCAAATTCAATTTAAAATTCAAAGTGAAATGCAAATTCAAGTTGAAATTGAAATTCAAAAAGAAATTAAAATTGAAATTTAAATTGAAATTGAAATTGAAATTCACATTCAAATTGAAATTGAAATTGAAATTGAAATTGAAATTGAAATTGAAATTGAAATTGAAATTCAAATTCAAATTTACATTCAAATTCAAATTCAAATTCAAATTCAAATTCAAATTCAAATTTAAATTCAAGTTCAAATGCAAATTCAAATTCAAATTAAAATTGAAACTGAAATTGAAATTGAAAATGAAATTGAAATTGAAATTGGAATTGAAAATGAAATTGAAATTGAAATTCAAATTGAAATTAAAATTCAAATTCAAATTGGGATTGAAATTGATCAATTTGGAAATTGAAATTGAAATTGAGATTGAAATTAAAATTAAAATTGAAATTGAAATTGAAATTGAGATTGAAATTGAAATTGAAATTGAAATTGAAATTGAAATTGAAATTGAAATTGAAATTGAAATTGAAATTGAATTTGAATTTGAAATTGAAATTGAAATTGAAATTGAAATTGAAATTGAAATTGAAATTGAAATTGAAATTGAAATTGAAATTGAAATTGAAATTGAAATTGAAATTGAAATTGAAATTGAAATTGAAATTGAAATTGAAATTGAAATTGAAATTGAAATTGAAATTGAAATTGAAATTGAAATTGAAATTGAAATTGAAATTGAAATTGAAATTGAAATTGAAATTGAAATTGAAATTAAAATTGATATTGATATTGGTTTTGATATTGATATTGATATTGATATTGATATTGAAATTGAAATTGAAATTGAAGTGGAAATTGAAATTGAAATTGAAATTGAAATTGAAATTGAAATTGAAATTGAAATCCAAATCCAAATCCAAATCCAAATACAAATTCAAATTAAAATTCAAATTTTGAAATTTTAAAATTTTGAAATTTTAAAATTCAGCCGAAAACGCATATTGAAATTAATTTGGCTTGTCGTTGGAAAAGCATTTTTAAATGTCTGTCGTGATGTTTCTGGGTTTGCATTGCCACAAGAATGCCGTCAATAAAAACCAAAACCAAGTCAAAATCACGGATGAGGGTGCGCGGAAATACGCGGCAATACTTAATGCAAATGGCATTCGGGTGAATTCGAAGAGGCCAAATGATGTAGCGATTGCCATCTTGTGAACGTCATCACGTTGTCGCCGATAGTCCCCATACGATCTCCAATCGTTATCTTTCTTCTTGATTATATTTAATGGACTAGAGACGGAATATTTCGATGGTCGATAGATCCCTAATTCCAGTATGCGCTAAAATTCTGTGAATGCAGGTTTATGGCGCACCAGATCGATAGTCGCCATTGTAGAGTTATATGTAGATTACCTGTCGTGACGATATGATGCCCTGAGCCGAAAATAGCGATTGACGTTTTGAGATTGTACGCGATGTTCAAATTTGAGTGAATGGCCAAGTTCAAAAATCATAGGTTAAGTTAAACAAAAATGTTTTATCTGTTAAGAACATCCTACACCGGAAATGGATATTTATATTTTGAGTTGGTAATGATAAGGGCATACTATGGTGAGCTCATCAGTGCCAACCGTATGTTAGGAATGGCACAATCTTCTGGCTTCGATGTGGTCCCATATAAAGTTATATTAAAATCGTCTATAACATCCAAGGCCTTCTGAGCCAGAAATAGTGATTGATGTTTTGAGATGATACGTACGTTTGTTCAAATTTGAGTAAATGGCCGAGTTCCAACATCTCAGGTGAAGTTAAATAAAAATTTGTATCTCTTAAGAACTTCCGGAAAAAGAAAGGGGATCTCAAAACATCAGTTACTATTTCCGAACCAGGAAGGTCTTTGATTCAAGATCAATAGATGAGGACACTGTTAAATTGCTAGGCAGTTTCATGTAAAAGTATTTTGCTTTTTTCATTCTACTACTTAAACGTCAGTGGTATGCACCATAATAAATTCAAAATTTTGAAAATTCGTTAACAAATTTCTTGATAATTAATTCCGCGTTAGTCTTTTAAACCTAACCGAATTGTGGAGCAATTCTTTTGGAGATACAGGAGTGGAACTGAATTTCAATGAAATTGAAATTGATCCCCATCACAATTTAACAGCATTATGGCCAAACAATCGGCTGGTGGTTTTCTTGCCAAAATTATTAATATCAGCCGTTGCACTATAGAAATTATTTGCTTTCGGCTAGCAACTTCTGGCTAACTTTAACAGTGTAACCATTAAAGTGCTTAGAAGATGATAAAAGAGTGGCAGATGGCTGATTAACCTTTACTAATTATAAAATTCATTGTACTTGATCGCATCGGGTCAGATCCGTGACGGGCGTATTAAATCCATCAACATCACCAGCTCTAACAATAGTTTTGTGTAATTCACGACATAAAGGCCCTTACAATGTTAAATACTTATATCGATTCGTTGCACTCAAAAGAAATATACCGCGTCTTATCCAAATATTATTTTTCAAAATTTACGCGCGGGAATATTTCACCGTGTTTGTATTTGTATATTCACACACATGCACGGATGATAATATGTCATCATGACATAATTCCCATAACATGCTAACTTTCAAATCAATATGTATACAGAGAAATGTACACCGTACCGAGTAAGCGTATAGATATTTCTAACTATTGATTTTATTAATTATGATCGAATGTTAACGTAATAAAGATAATTTAATTAACATCAAGCATGTAAAAAATGTTTTTTTTTTTCATGAGAAATTTTTTGAGTGTAAAAACCAAAGATCAACGCTGGTGATCATGCATCGTGATCAATTTATTTTGAAATGTAATTATAGAAAAGTTTTTTCTTTCTCGTTTTGTACATAGGACATGTTACAATGCAAATCCACGACCTGATGCGCTAATGAAAGAACAACTAGTTGAGATGACTGGACTATCGCCGCGTGTCATCCGCGTATGGTTTCAAAATAAACGATGTAAAGATAAAAAGAAAACGATTCAGATGAAATTACAGATGCAACAAGAAAAAGTAAGTAGATACTATCGATTGGGGATGGTGGTGTATATATAGAGGACGGTTTGTGATGTCGAGTGTCACAAACCGTCCTCTATATATATACGCAAAAATTGTTTGTTTGGTGAATAAATGAAAATCAATTTGCAGGATGGACGAAAGTTAGGTTATGGCACAATGCAGGGTATTCCTATGGTAGCGAGTTCACCTGTACGGCACGATTCACCATTGAATATGCACGGACTAGAGGTAACAGCATATCAGCCACCGTGGAAAGCACTATCCGATTTTGCGTTGCACGCCGATCTAGATAATAACGGAGGCGTGAATACGCATACGTCAGCGTTTCAGCATTTAGTTAATCAGGTAAGTGTCACATATCGCACAATCCGTTATAATACACTTTGCAATATTTATATCTAAATATAATTTAAAAATATTGATGTTTCAGATGCACGGTTACGATATGAACGGTATGCCGCCGAGTGGGCAACTGCAGCAGCCGCCCTCATTAAATTCAAATAATCCGCAACTCGATGGGAATTCCCATCATCCCGACAGTACCGATTCGTATGTAACATATTTAGAAAGTGATGACAGTATGCCTGGTAGTCCGTAATCGTAATTTAAAACCAATTAAACGTAATTTAAAATTAAAAAAAAAATATATAAACACACAACTAATTTTAAATTTTATTATAATTAATTTAACAACAAATATATATTTTATTTTGTATTATTGTAAATTAATTAAATTAAACAAAAAAAATATATAAATATGTATACATCACATCACACACACACACATAATATACACCAACACAGAGACACAAACATAATTTGAAATTATATACATAATTATATAACAATAAATTTAATTAATAAATAATTAATTAATTAACATATTCGAATATCATCGATCGATTTATTATTATTACGTACATCTAAATATTAAATTAATTAATTTCAATACCAACCCAATATACATAAAAAAATCGGCTCAAAAATTAAAAACAAAATATTTATATAAAATTTAAAACAAATTAATTTTAAATTATATAAATAAATAAATAAATATTGTATAAAAAAAATTATAAATAAGAAAAATTAATAATTAATTTATTTCATGTATTATTATTTAATTTTATAATTAATTATGTATAAAAAATTATGAAATGGTTGATTTGATACAGTTTTCGGGGGGCGTTCATTACGATCCACTCAAAAGCGTGCGCAGTCCCCCAAATTAGAAATAATCATCCGATCCCGCCATCTTGTAAAAAATACACCATTTCGTAAACAAAAAAATCTCCGATTTATTATTTAATCAACAATTTTTATTTATATAAAAAATAATTAATTTGTTAATATATTTTATTATTATTCTATTATTTTATATAACAAAATAAAAACCAATGTAAAAACGAATTAAATTTCAATTTTAATTTTATTTTTTATTATTATTGTATTTAACGCTCATTTCTTATTGATTTTGTTATAAATAATAAAAATAAGGAAAAAATTTAAAAAAAACAAAAATTAAAAAAAAAATGAAACAAAAATACAAAACAGAAACAAAAAACACAAAATCGTGAAAATATAAAATTTGAAAAAAAAAATTGTTTAAATGTTTAATTTACAGAGAATGGAGATTTCTCGATAGGTGGCAGATCACATGTTTTATAAATGGAAGTTCGCAATGTTTCCGCTGGGTGGCGGTGTTATCCTAATCCTTTTGAAGAAGACGACAAATCCATATTGAATGATTTAGTATGAACTGCAAACGTCGAAAAATTTTGGAGATCATGATGGAATGATGAGTCCATAAGCTGAACTTTTCAATGCTCGAAGATTCTTTACACTCGGATACATGATGATGATGTGATTTGAACATAGAAAGTTGATTATTTGTTTTTATTGTGACGACTCGCACTAGCCAGTAACTGGATGAATGTTAATTATCCTTCCCAATAACCACTAATTCATCAGTAAGTTGTTGTATCTTTGCTGTAATGATGGCAAGTACTCAAGCTATCACCTTTTGCATTTTTTGTTTGCTTATGTCAATTTCGGGGATGTCAGTACATATTTGGATGACCGAGTTGCAAATGGGGTGGCGTCTGAGGATCGAGAGCAGTTTAATTAATCCTACAGAAAAGTTAGGAATTTAGGATTCCCTACACCTCAGTCTAAGGTTAAATTATATTGTTCCTACTCGCTTTAAATGTAACTTCGTGAATTTTATTAGTGCTTTCGATATGTCATCGGTGGAGAAATGGATGGAATTTATTACCACGTTGAGTGGTTTCTCGAACCCGCTTTAAAGCTCCAATGTTCTATTCTACAAGTGAGTAAAAGTTTGCTAAACAAGCGAGATGAGTATTACAATCAGTGTATGAAAGGACGAATGACATTGGCTTTAAATTTTTTTTTATTTAGTCTTCAATCGAGTATGCGCCCTATCGGGGGCTTTCAAGTCACAACCAAACGCAAAATTGTCAAATCAAATTAGTGATGATTTCAATATTTATGATGCCAACAGTTGGCAGTCAAGAAAGTCGTTTTATTGAACGGTAAGGTAGCTAATCAATGATGATAGAACAGTAATCCGCCAAAAATTGCGTTATTGTTTTAGATGGAAGTATTTATTAATTTAAGGAATCTATGAGCAATTTGGACATTGACATATTATTGGTTTCGAAAATTGTCCAATTGAGACACCTGTGACACTATTCAGGCTTTCCATGGGAATAGGAAATTGGGAAAATATGTTAATACCATTTTTTGTTTAAATTGTATTTTTCTGGCCTACTTCAATAATAAGTGCCAGGGAAGCTTCTGTTCCACAAAATTTTTATACGGAAAATATTTTCCCATTTAACTTTGTTTCGAAAATATTTACTCCAAAATTATTCCATCAGTTAGGCCAAACAAATACAATTTAGTCAAAAAATATGAAAATATTTGTTGTACAAAAATATCGCTTCGATTGATTACTCATATTAGATACCGCAGAGTGCTCAAAAGAATATTTGCAGCTAAAGAACAACCAGTTGCAAAAACACATGGTTGTGATCGACCAGCTACACACAGAAATCATGGTAGAAAGCGATGAAGATGAATGGGTAACGTCGTATTACAAAAAGGACTTCCACGGCACCTTGCTGGCAAAGCTGGAAGCAACGATTATCAGATTACAACAGTTCCAGAGAGGAACATCAACAATAACAGGATGTCCAAAAATCAAATTACCGACGTGTCAAATTTCGCTGGAGACTATGAGAATTTGAGCTCGTTCAACCACATATTTGCTGAACTCATTCACCGAAACAACATGACATTTCGGATACAGTGAAAATGTCATATCTTAAATCGCACTTACAGAAAAGTGTAGCGCAACTTATCAGCCATCTATCAACTACAGTCGAGATACAACAACCCACGACTGCTGGCTGCCAAATATTTAAATTCATTGCTGCCACTTCCAACGATACAAGTTGCAACTACCGGGGCATTACGAAATCTCCACGACTCCGCGAAGGAAATGTTACACAACATAAAGCGGCTAAATTTGAGCTCACCATTTGAGTCATTTGTCATCCTGATTAAAAAAATGAATCAAGAATCTGCCAGGCTCTATGAATCAACGGTATCTAATCCAAGGGAAATACTAAAAATATCAGAGTATTTCGATTTCATGGAGAGAAGGTTCCAGTCACTAGAAGCAATCTGCCACTACTAAAACGTATACAGGTCGCCACGATCAGCCTTCATGGATAAACGTTAAAACGTGTAGGGAACTTAATGGATTAAAACAATGCGAGCAATTCTGGAAAATGCCAACGCTAGACAGAGCAAGGCAAGTAAGTGATTGCAACCGTTGCGTACATTGCCGCGCACAACATAAAAGGGGTCAGTGTAAATCTAAACATGTATGGTGTGCAATGGACACCATCATACTCTTCTGCATTGCAACAACGCAGCATCTTCGAGCAAGCGTATAAGTTAAACTTTTCTGATCAATCAAACGGGACCTATGTTATTACCCACCGCCTTACTCAAAGCAACACAGGCAGAGCGGGTTCCTAATTTAAAGGCCTTGATAGACTCAGGGTCCCAAGCCACCTTAATATCATCAAAGGCCGCTCATCTATTGAATGCAAACAAAAGAAAAACCAACGTGAATATTGTTGGCATAGGTGGGAACAAGGCTGGCGTTTGCAGACACTCCATCAACATCAAGCTAAACCCAAGATTTTCTGGAGATTTTTCTATGCTTGTTGGTGCTATGGTATTCGACAAGCTCACTCAACAGCTTCACGAAACCAACGTTAACAAAAGTAAATAGAAGCATCTGGAAGGAATATAATTAGCTGATCCCCACTACAATCGCTCGCAACCAATCGACTTTGTGATTGGAGTGGATTACTATCCGGTAAACATCATGAGCTCATGGCTCAAAATACTGAATTTGGATGGGTCATAATTTGCAATCTGGGGAATAATGAGCATCAAATAACAACCACTATGGTGACAGCAAAGGCACAATATAGTCTAGCAGCACTTATCCAACAGCGTCCAAGGTCCTGTCCTCGGATTTGTTGTCCTCGGCTGACTGGAAGTGATACTCTAGAGGAAGCATTTTCAACCATAAAGGAATTAAGGGAACTTTCGGAGGAAGGTGGTTTGAACCTGAGAAAAGGGACTTCCAATTTTGAGAAAATTTTGGAACATTTCCGTGTGATTCAAAAATGTCTAAAATGTTTCCGCCACAAGCAACATATGCTAGAACAACGAATGGGAACTATGCCAGCTGCCAGAGTGCAACCAGAGAGTACTTTCGCAAAAAAGGACGCGAATATGCCGGTCCCATCCAATTGAGAACGACAAAAGGAACTGGGCACAAGGCCTACAAAAGATATAAAGCTCTCTTCGTATGTATGGTAACTAAGGCGATTCATATCGAAATAGTACGGTGTCATACAACGGAATCCTTCATTGCTGCCTACAAGCGTTTCGTTTCCAGGAGAGGATTGTGTACCGCTATTTTCTCCGACAATGAAACCTACATTGTCGGAGCAAACGCTGTATTAAAAAATAAATATCGCACGGCCATGACAGCATTACCGAGTGACATTGTAGTTAAGTTAGCTATTGATGGAACCCATTGACACTTTATTCCACACTTATTCAGGTATAAAATCAGTAAAATTTCATCTCAAGAGGGTTATTGGTGGATAACTGAACAACTCATATTGAAGCGTGTCAACTCTCTAACTCTCGGCCTTTAACACCACTCACAAATGATGTCTCTGACTTAGCAGTGATAACTCCAGAGCAATTCTTAATTGGTGATTCATTGAAGGCGCCACCATGTGCAAACATCAAAACTAAGGGGTTGAAAACAAGATGGCACCTGGCCGAACAATTAATACAACATTTCTGGAAACGACGGTCTTCGGAATGTATTCACCAACTTCAGCAGTGCACCAAGAGGGCAAAGACCCAGCCTAACTTGTTGGTAAATGACTTAGTATTAATAAATGATGATCAACTACCTGCTACCCGGTGGAATTTGGGACGGTCTCTTGAAACTCACGCTGGGAAGGATGGCTTGGTTCGAGTCGCCACAGTAAAATGTCAGGACGCAACGCATAAAAGGCCAGTTACAAAATTATGCAAGCTACCGATCGAAGTTCAACTGATAACAACAACTCGGCCCCTAGGCCGAGCAAAACAAGTAGGGACGGCATTTTTGGACTTTCACAAGCCACCATCCAAATAAATTCGTTCAATCAGTCTACCGGGATACACTTTGATGAATTAGGCAAGCTTGAGATAATGGCGACGAAATGGATATTAGTCGTTCATTACAACTTAATCTCTTATTATGGGAGGAAATTGACAATTTTAAAAGGGCCCACACCGAAATGCAGTCGGTTTGTATGAAGCTGTCCGGTCTAAAATGAGACGTCATTCTTCAGCAACTCTTATAGCAATACAATTACTTGATAGCAGAAAACGAGCTATTGTTCGAAAGCAATTAGGACCGTAAACGAATGAAACGAGGTTTCGGTGACTCGGTGGGCCTTGTGTTAGGGGACATGGTTGTGGTTCTCACACAACGAGACAGTGAAAAGTATGAATCCCACTTTGGAAAAATTAACGATGATGAGAATTATCTTTCGGCGCTCATCAAAAATCAAACAACTATAATCGATAGCACCATCAATCGAGTAAAACATAATACAAATCCCACTGCAGTATCGATAAACAACTTGAAAAAGGACCAACATCACTTGCAACAGGAAATGCTGCAATTACAAGAATATATAACATACGAAGACAGAGTGCGATCAACGTTGAAATTACCCTGCCACTTTCATTCATATGGGACTGTAAACTAATATTCATAGTTCCAGTTCCCAATATCAACCATGGCAGCACTCAAACAGAAATCATTAGTTCCACCGATTACATAGCAATGGACAGGCGGCGTGAACACTTCGCATTATTAACCAGAGACGATTTCAACACGTAAGGTATCACAAATTATCAACACTCCTGTCAAGCGAGCGCAATGCGAGGTAGCGATACCACAACGAAAGGATGGACTAGATACCGTATGCAGCACAAGACCAATAAACTCTACTAATCACTGGATAAAAATTCACGCCACCAACCCATGGAATTATGTAAATGTATGACGAGGACGTTACCTTTCAACTCCAGAACGTTCATCACGTTCACCATTACGCGATGATCCACATTTTGGAGCGTCGTAGTAATAGGAGCAATTTGGCTTGTCAACAAATTAAGGGGAATATCTCCAGTCACAGGCTCCCGTCTCCATTAGCGCGAATATGTCGAAGCAAGTTCAACATGGTATTTTATAGAGGTTAACAGCACATATTTCCACATAACCAGTGGTAATCCGATTAAATAATTATTTTACTAAATCAAAACAAAGGCTTGATTTATCATTTTTTATATCAGATGGTTTTGATTTGAATCAGCCTAGCTTTCCATGCAATTTCAGATTCAATTATTGTAAGTTTGGTTGTGTTGTCTATTCAAAAAGCTAAATCCATCAGTCAAATGACGTCAACCTATAATTGTTCGTAATTGTCGCCTCTACAAATAGAACTGCTAAATTTCACTAAGTCTCTGAGAAATTTGTCCTTCTAACAAACATCGCTGTGCATAAAAAATTGTATTGGGCTAGCAATCTTAAATGTTGTGTCCATGAACCCATATTTAAGATTTTACAGAAATCTTCAGTAACAGAAGTTAAAAATATGTAGATCATTCAATGATCTCTGGCGATTGACTGGCGGGATTACAAGTGATTGTTGACGTTGCCTACGAGAAGTTGACGATGTCTACGCAATCACGTAAAAGTTAGTAGATTACGCGTGCCCATCTGTGAGCATCACTTGAAAGTCGCTTACCAACTCCTGATGTACTGATTTGATACCTAAGTATATGAAACAAGCATCCATAACTCTTTTGACCTCTGCCTTTTGCAAATTGTATTGCCACCGGGTCGGACGGAAAAAACATCTCCAGTTTTAAAAAACCCTCTAGATGTCCGATTTCTTATTATTTGTTGTAGACATTTTTCTTTCAATTTACTTACTGTTGACTTGTCTGAAAATCTTCGGAGCTAGCAAAGATACAAGACATTTGTACTTCAAATTTATTTTTATTTATCTACATAGTATCCTTGTAAGTCTATACACATCTCCCAGCGATGTTCCTATCTCTTCAACCCGACCAAATAGTACTCGGTGTTTTTCTCTGCAAAATATTTGTTTACGAAGGTGATGGCCTCCTTATTTGACGAAAATCCCTGTCTTCTAGCGTGACTTCTAGCTTCGAGAACAAAAAAATGTTGTGTGGGTCTAGATCTGGTGAATAAGGGGGTGGTAAAGCGGTTCAAACCGTAATTCGTCAATTTTCGCCACAGTAACCACTGAGGTGTGAGACGGCGTATTGTATTGTTGTAACTTTACCGCCATTTATGGCTTCAGCTTGTTTAGTAATGATGCGTAGTATGCTCCTGTAATGGTTTTCCCTTTTTGAAGATAATCGATTAAGATAACACCATGACTGTCCCAGAAGACAATCGCTATCATTTTCTCACCCGAAGGAACAGACTTTGTCTTTTTTGGAGCCACTTCCTCCTTGGCAGCCCACTCTTTTGATTTTATTTTTTATTCTGGAGTGTTCCTGAACAGTTCATCGTCACCCAAGCTGGTACGGACACGGTGGTAAATGATCTATACAGCGTTCAACTCGTCCTTGATTTGCGCAGAATAGGCCTGGGCCTTTCAAAAATAAACACTAGATTTTTCCCATTTTGACAAAAACACGCACATCGACTGCGCGTGTCCAAAATGGCTCCTATTTCGGGGAGTACCTTTCAACGCATGCGCAAACACATTCTCCACTTTTGTTGACGAGAGCTGCCATCTTCATGTTGAGGTCGGAAACTTTTCAAACAACCCTCGTAACACAAGATTTTAAAATCTTATTGGCTCTAGTTTTACTGTATTAAGTATTTAGAATTCCTTCGGCCCAGCATGTTTGTTGTCTTTATGATTATCTTGTAGAATTATTGAATAAAATTTTGAATTCGAATGAAGGATTGTGGGATGTTTCTCGGAATTTGGAGCAATACTATTTTCCAGTCAACCTCTCACACTAGTTATAACGTCATTGGAGAAGCACAGAGGTACCTTCAGTCCCGGACCCCTTTATTTTAGTACTGTTTCCAGCAAATCGGAATATAAAGCAACTAACTCTGGACATTAATTGATTGCACCATTCATGATAACACGCTGTGATAGTTGTCCATGCGAACACGTTTTCGGTCCTTTTTTCAAGGTTGATATACCCCGTTATTTGGAGTTCTGAGATTCTAATTCGCTTGGAGTTACAGTGATTAATTGAAATGGATGCAATTTGCTTTAAATCGTTCTGAATGTTTTCTAATATAGATCTCTTTTTGGGAGATAGGGCGGATCATCCCATTCTAGTTCGTCTCCTCCATAGCATTTACATGAAAAAATTTTGGCCACGACGACTTGAGCTATATAGCCCAGAGGGTCAAATATACGACTGATTTCGGACAAAAAGGTTCTCCTCGTGAATTTGGTTATGGTTGGTAGCTTGAATGTGAATACAAAACGGTCAATTTTAGAATTCCATGTGTGTCCCAAAAAAAACTTTAAAAGATTTCGCGGATTAATAAAGTTTCTTGGTATGGACCTCCAAATTTTTTTCTGGAGCTTAAACCATTATTTGGTTACAAGTGGACCCCCATTTGATGTCTGCTTCTGTCATTACATCATCCACATACATGTCATATTAAGAAATTTTAGCTGTGAGAGATGAAGTAGATTTGTATTCTGGAGCTGCTAGTTTTATGACTCTGGTAGCCAAGAACGACCTGTTATTGTGTTCAACTTAAAATGACGGATGGGTTTGGCTGGATTGGTTCTTCAAACAATTTCTTGATCTTGTCTATCTTCTTCGGCGGCGAGAATCTTAAAATTCGATGCAGTCATTCAGAGAAATTCCAGCACTTGTATTCGCCGTTTCATTGCGTGTGAGAAGGTAGGATCGACCTGATTGGGTAAGTGATGCCATGAAGAGGAATTGTATTACAAATCGTTCTCTTAAGTTTCTTAAAATAATCTTCACAAAAACATTCCTCTGGGGGCTGGATACATTTAATATTGATATTAATTTGTTGTCGTTCGTCGCATGAAGAGGTGCTTGCTCATCTCAAAACTATCCACCCAAATTTTAGAATTTGAATCTTTGAATCGTGTGGGCCGATTAGCTAAACTGAATCCTTTCAAGTTTATCTTTTCTATATTCACAGATTGTCATGTTATCTTGGACTCTAATAATGCACGACAACAGCGAGTTCACCTCGTGAGCCCACTACTTTCACCAAGGCAGTATGAAGAATTAATGTTTTGTTGAGTAAAATATTGAGGCAAAGTGCAATGTTGAAGACTCTAGAATTTGTGTTTTCTGCAAACTCTTTTCTCCCTTTGCGGTCAATGTTTGAAAAATCTTACTGGTAAAGTGAGTAGTCCTTATCCTGGCACATTGCACACTGGAATTGGAATGTACTCTTCTCGGACGAAGCAACATATGACTCAGACCCGTTTTGCTCATAATGCCTTAGATTCATCATCTAGTTTGCCCAGAAAGATATAGTTGAGCCAGGGATTGTGAGAATCGGCGATATCTCCCAGATATCTTAGACCTGGAATCAGTTGGTCAGAAGTATCCCAAACCTTTTTATTTTGGATGCATTGGAATTACCTATAGGTGGTTGTTCGACGATGGTGATTTTATGACCTGATTTATTTTCTTTAAACGCACGTTTAATAGTGGCTCATTGTTTCTTTAGACCGGCTGATCTGCAGCTTAAAAGCCATTACCTTTTGATGAAAGCTGTTAGGTCACTATGGGAGATTTTAGGTTTAGGATCACCTACGACTATCTTAATCCTTATTTCCAGCTCATCATAAAAAATTTTTTAACCTCATCTGTGTTGTCTTCGGGAGGTGTGCCCCATAGTGGTTGTTATGTTAAATCTGTATCTTGTGCACAAGTTATTAAGCACTAACACGTCGAATTTCTAATATGTTCGGGGTTCTAAATATTTGACTATCTCCAGGTCTTAATAGTAGCTATTCATTACTATTCAAACCTCGTTATCGACAATTTTCGGCAGTATGAAAACTTGAAACGGGGTTCTTCTTGACAAGATAATCTAATTTCCCAAGTTAATATCAACAACTTCATTCTTAATCATTCTTAATCATTCCTAATCGGCAACATACCCGTGCTTTGTGATTAGCTTTGCTACTACACTGCGGCACCTCAATATGAAAAGATGTCGCTCTGATTAACTTAACTAACAATGAAACCTATCAATTTAGAAAGTATAGTGTCAACGTTCTCGACCCGATCCCGCTCTGAAATGCTGAACAAGACGTTTCTCTAAAATCCCGCCATTTTTGTCATCAAGTCTAATACTTGGATAATTTCATTCGCCATATTTAATTTTGTCATAATTCTACTACTAGTGTTCTGTTGGTGATAGGCAAGATGTTACAAGGGTACAAGAAATTTCCTCTGGGATGGGATACTCCGCTTCTGTACTATTAAAATAACTCCGAACCATCAGGACTAGGTCATCAGCAAGACTGATGTTAGTGATGTGTGTATTAATTTTTGACGATTGCTTCTAGTCACTGCTTTAGAAATTGTTTCGGTATCAAAGGAGGTCTGAATCCACTCCTTGCTTGTATTGAATTTGATCTGAATATAAGTAGAAATCACGTGAGGCTGATTGAACTGTATGATATATAACCTGATGTCATTGAGGGGGAAAAGTATGGCTGGCACCCAATTTCCACCTATGAGTATTTATAAGTTGGATGAATGTACCACCCAGAGGTTACTTCAGAGGTGAACTGACCTTAATAAAATTTTGTAACCTAAGGATAGAGCCTTGTGTAGCTGGTATAGCCAACTGGAGCTTGTAAATATTTTGGCAAGAACTTCTTCAGCTGTTTCTTTCTTTTATACACCTTAGCGCTGTGTTCTCTATTCTTCAGGTTCAAGTTATAACTTTCACCATAAGGCATTCCTAGCTAGCGCCCTTGAATCGAATCAGGGTACAGTTTGTGAACTAGGCGTCTCTTATCGTGTGGGAATTTTCAGTGCTACCACTCAAAATTGTATTAATTTTTGTCTACATACAGCTTAAATTATACTGAAGTCAGTGGGTGTAAACTTGCCCCGTGATGTGTTTGAGTGTTAGAAAGGTTTCAACCTTTCGAATTATTTCGTAATTAAACCTAATATACTAGTGGTTAGGGAAGGCTGTTTCAGTCGTTACATGTCAGTCAATGATGTTACTGGAAATTCCCAGGTTTGAAACGGTAAGATCCAGAACAAAGTTCAGAAAGTTGGTGCTTCTTCAGTCTAGAAGAGTTTTGCGGTAATTGTTGATGCTATATGCACATTCACTGATGTACCACTCATGTCGAGTTTATAGAATTTGTTGGTTAAATAGGTTTTATTTTCGCAGATCTAACCGCGATCACTTGAAAGCGCTTGTATACAAATTCAACTTTATGCCGCAAGAATTGGCTTCATTAGCAGTTGCTGCCATCGGCCTGTGTACGTTGACCTGCACGCACCTCAGCTTAACGTGGTAGATGTAGACATGCTATCTTCACTTGTGCGGGAATTGGGCTAGACGATTCAGGGCGGTTTTGTCCATAGTTCCGTCCTTGCTATAGGAGATGCTAGAGCCCGAGCTTGATACCGTTGTTGACGGTTTTTGACGACAACTTTAATGTGGTGAACCATTTCGAGATGTTGAATAGGGTCTTGGGTAATGAACAAAACTCAACCATTTCTAATCACCACTGCTCGAGCTATTTTATATTGATCGGAACGCAGCTCCGGAAACTTTCCCAATTATCCACGCGTTAAGTAACAGATAATTATCTGACAACCGAAATTAGTGTCGATAGCTCTTCATAAGTTAGTAAGCGAAATACAATGTCGATAGTGGAATCTGGAAACAAATGCTATACCATTCCACTCTTTGTCAAGATGATTAAAGTTCTGGCGCTTTTACTTCTCTAATTTTGATCGACCTCAAATTGTATCATTGACAGAAAAGATCTATTGGGTATAGGGTGCACTACGAAATCTACCCCTGGCGTTTGCAAAAAAGCGTGTCCTAGATACCGATGGAAAGGTTTAAGCAAAAGAAGGTGGCTTTTAGCTGATACTGAGCCATACCTAGAAAAAGGTATGGATAATTTCTTCGTATAATTCCTCTTGTTGTGTTATTCTGCTTCATTCCTCTCGAGCTCCGTTGACTTCAAAACATCTTAATATGCGATGTATTGTGCCAGTAGCTGTCATTACATGTTTTAGTTCCAGTGGTATTCATCAAATCAGCATCTATTCTCCAGGTTAAGCGCGGCTGAAGCGGACGTCTGCCTTGTATCAAGCGGCTCGCCTTACCAACGTATTTAAGGTAGGACTGGATGGCATAAGATACTTAAACAGTACATACGCAACCGAGACATATAACAAGTGGGTTGAGCACCAGACTAACAACCTTCTCTCGGATTGTCCACTCTTTAAAAATGAAAATATGGAAAATGCTTGAGACCTGGAGATTGCCAAAAACTTTCGAATTAGGCAAAAAAACTACACTTTAGACGTGATTGCACTATTTTCAAAACCATAGCGTATAGCGGCTAACGGCAGAGAAATGGGAGTTCGCTTTCTCAATATGCGGATATCTTCCAGATGACGTGAAAGATCTATTCTTTGTTGAGTTGGAGGAGGTCACCAATTACATCCCGCACCACGACATTAAAATGATCGTGGACACATATTGATCCTAACTGCTTGCACCAAACCAGTAACAATAATGGCGTCACCGAACTGGCAATAATCTACAATTTAGTTGAATCTCAAATAAGTTTTTTCGACATAAGAGAATCCACAAGGTAAAGTGAAAATCGAATGAAGGAACAGCGAAAAATTAAATCGCTAACGGCATGATCTCTAACTCCACCAGCATATTCGACGTTCGATTTTACAGGGGGTTCCGACATGGACAGCGATCACGTGCCTTGTCGCCTTGAAATGCAAAATGCAAATTGCCATCATGGAACATGGAAACTCAAGAGACTGTTTTTCTTACGCCAGGAATCTCACTAAAGCCACTCGAGAAGTACAGCCATCTAAGACTAATTTCAAAATCTACTAAATCGGACTGAAAACATGACCTCTATCAGAGCAATATCTCCGGCTATTGAGAAGCACTTTATCTAATATCTCACAGTAGAAGAAGTAGAGCAAATATTACCTGGTGTAAAAATGGGAAGCTCCCGACTCGATAGCATCCTTTGAACTAACTTATATCGTGGCATAGCTCTATTGAACACTGCCTACAAAGTGTAGGGGCTAAATTGCTAGACTAATCCCTCCCTCCGAAAATGTTCAGTGTGGTTTTCGTCCCAACCGTTCAACCTCTGACCAGTGCTAGAATCGTAGTCAAAGCGACTATATCAGATCCCTTTGAAATAAAATCTGGTGTTCGACAGGTGATGGACTCGCGGCTTTGCTCTTCATTCACGTAGTACAATTAATAAATCAGGCTAAATTATTGGATATGCGCAGACGGTCTCATGAATTTTAGTTCAAAACCTATATGCAATCAACATCAGGATGCAGGAGCTTCTCCATGGCTAATATCGGAATCGGCGACCATGACCTCTAGAATCTTACCTACTTTTGAAAAGAAGCTCATTCGTTCCATTTTTGGTCCAATCAAGCTGTTCCAGTGAGAGAGAGCGGAGAATCGAGATGGACGGTGGATCACAGTGCTGGTGGTAAAGTCTCTGGGGGGGAGGGATGTGAAAGCTATAGAGAAAAAGATAAATCCGACCTTCCTCGGGCTCTCAACATTAAAATGTACCTGAAATCACCGTCATAGTAATTCCCAGCAACCAATTAATTATCCCTCCATACCCGCCCACCCCACCACAACGTATTCGTGGTAACAGAGTAAATAGAACGTCTGAATAACTTCGTATAACGTTGACGAGCATATTCAAGCAGAGATCTATCAATGGCCATAAAGAGTGCTTGCTTGACGATAGGGTTTGAGAAATCTTTAGACCAGTGTTCCACGAAACCCAGCACACAAACAACCCTACTAGCAATGTTGCTAACGTATTCTCTGAAATAAGGATCACAATCACGCATAACACCCCAGATGAGTCCCAGATGAGTAGCCCTCAGTACGAGTATATTCAGGGCAAAATTATTTATTAAACTTTAAAACCGATGAATAGAGATTGCAGCCTGAGGCTCAACGTTTCGAGAATATTATTTTTACAGAAAAACTCGTATAAATTAAAGCCACCGAAATTCGAAGGAGCAACTTCGTTCGGTTTCCAACAGAAATGCTTTGGATGATGCGAGTCGTATCGCAGAATTAATAGGAACCTTTTAAGGTGGTGGAGCCGAGACATTTCAATCAATTTCCAAAAAATAACCGCAATGAAGATAAAAGGAGTTCTGACAATGAAAACTTAGCGTGTTCAAGTATATATGTGCCGCATTCCAAGGGATCGTTAAAGTTCAAAGTGTCTTAAAAGTGATGTGTTCGCTTAACAATGTTGATAGAAGAAGTTGTGTTATTACTTTAGACACTTGAGCGTTCAACCAGTCAATAGTTTAAAATTTCAAACATCGACTGAAGACAGTATGTAGATGTGCCGTATGTAAGGAGCCAGTCAAAATAAGAATTCGAGATTTTAGTTTCCTTAAGCAGTACTAGGTCATGTATGAGGCCTTGAACGGTAATATTTAGATTCAGTTTCGAGCCAGGGGCTAGGGTGTTTTGCTTCACTCAAGTTGTGAGTTGAGGGAAGAATAATTCCGAATTTAACTTTCTTTCAAAAATATTTACACTAAACTAATTTTCTCAGTAGACCAGAAATATACAATTCAGACAAAAACGCTATGAAAATATTTGTTCAATGACCTATTTCGTGGGAAAAGCAGAATATTGCCACAGGATTAAAATATTTGGGATAAAAAATGGCCGCCATTGGAACCTATACCATCCAAGCTCCCTTAGATTGGAAAAACGAACCATTTGAATGGAAGAAGAATCAAAGGGAATTATTCTTCGAATTGAGGGGGCGACTACATATGGATACTGGCACCGGTACTGCATTACCTTATACCGAACGTGAAATTTAGTTTGGATACCGATGCAAGCAATCTAGAACGAGTTATTGCATTTTACTCAAAAATCCTATCGAAAGCGGAGAGTAACTATTGTGTGCCACGAAAGGAATTATCGGCTCTAGTGGAATACTTGAAACACTTACATAATTAAATCTATGGCCAAAAATAATTTGATTTACGATTTCTCGTTGTTATAGTTCAAGAATCTGGAGGGACAGGTGGCACGTTAGATTGAACGTCTGCAATCGAGCTTCAGAACGGAAGCGAACATTGGATGTAAACTTTGCGATTTATGCTACCCGAAGAGGAAAGAACAGATGAATCAATCCGGAAGGAGCAGTTACTAAACTCGGATTTACCAATAACGTTGTAAGAAAGAGGATCGTCCTTCAGCCATGGAGTGAGATTTCAAATTCGACATCCGTAATCAACTTCTACAACTAGATTAGCCAGTATGGCGAAGGTGGAATTGGATAAAGCTTTTAAGAAGTTGATGGCACCAATAGCCACTGTGACCTATTTCAGGGGAAGGCAACGGTGATAGAATTGTAACTGATTTAGTAAGTGCTTTATGGTGTTCGACGGCCTCTGAAAAAGTCCGTAACTATAGAAATTGCATTCAAATTATTAATCATGAAAAGTTGCTAATTACCTGTATTTGCACCAAGTATGCAATATAAACGCAATTTTTTTTATTTAAATTAATTCAATTGAAAATCCTCGTGTATAAAAAATTTTCAAATTGGAATCACTGAACGGTAAGATTCTCGTACCCAAAATGTTGAGCTTTTTCGTTGAGGCCATCTGGTTATTTTAAGATAAAGTATCAATAAAAGAAAAGTCTTAGATAAAATGCAATAGAATTTTTGTTTGCCTATTCTCGTATAGAGGTCCCTACTCTAGAAATTTAAACAAAATTAAATACATTTATTTCTTGAAGATGTCACCATACATCAAGTGCTGCCAGATGTTAAACATCAATATCGAAACTCATCGAATATTCGACAAACACCCTCATATTTCGTTAAGATTCGTTAAATAAAATTGAATATGGCGATTTTCTGTCAGTCGATAATAGCTCGTTTCAAGGTATATAAAAATAAATTAACGCAACTAAAAGCAAAAAAAAAATACTTTGTGAACAAAAAAATATAAAATATTTTCAGTATTTTATGTTTAATCAAGACTCGTCTATGTTTAATTACTATTTTATAAATTATTAAACGTATGGTGACCAAAAAACAGTATAAATAATAAAAAACAGTTGTTTATTATTTATAAAAAAAATAAATAAATCAGTGAGGTGTGTGTGTGTGTGAGAAAATACAGTGTACCAAAATATAAAATAATTTTGGTTTAAAATAAATAAAAAAATTTGTAAATCAATAAAAAAAATCTTTTGAAGAAAAATTAATTCACTGAAAAAGGGAAAAACTAGTGTGTTGTTCAAATCTTTTCTTTTTTCTTGTGTTATTAAATCGATGTCTCGTTCGTCGGTTGTTTCTCGGTCGGTTAAATAAAATAAAAAGTTCATCAGACAGCCGGTAACCTTGGTCTCTTGTTAATAAAAAAAAGAAAAACTTGAATTGGATTTTCTCTAGTACATAGTGCTGCATACCAAACAGTACCAAGACCACATCGCGATAAAATTCTGTGGATAACAAATTTTATCATTAATTAATGTGTATTCGTGTTTATTCAATAAATTTAATTCATTAGCAAAATAAAATAAAAATAAAATATCATTAACATAAAAAAAAACAACAACAAAATTGAGTGATAATATTTGAGAGAGAAAAAAATGGAAGTGAATTGCTTAAGAACTTAAGGGTAAATGTCAAAATGCAGTGAAATTATTATTTATTATTATTTTTACTAATTTTTAAGTTGCAACAGCGAATATAATTTAAATTATGTGTTGAGTACGAAAAATAAAAATCGATTCGGTTTTCAAAAACCAAGTTATTAGTGATTACACAAAATTTAATTGTTACGCCCCAAAAAATTTGGATCGAATCTCGCATGTGTACCTAACCTCAAAAAGAGAAATTTTCCTATCAAATTTAATTTTTTTTTTTGTACGATGTATGTAGGTATTTGTGCAATGCACCAACAATAATGCGGTATTTTCCGACTATTTGATTTTTTTATATTTTGGATTTATTTTTATATCGATATTAAATTTAACTTTACTACTATTTTCTTCTTCTCGTGCGGAATAAATTAAAATCTGGTTGCCGATAAGAAATTGTGTACGAATTTGTTGTTGTTTATTACCGCATCGATCGATCGATATGCTATACGGAAGTTATGCACGTCGCCTCGTTCGCAAGTACATTTCATGCCTCTAGACTCGATAGTCGATTGACATGTAAATTGTTTGAATGTGTTTGTGTGTGCGTATATGACACATTTTTTTTTAAATTGGAATTTTTCGGGTGCTGTCAATAAAAATAAAAATTCCTGTAATCGATATAAATTTGGTGTTTGCTGTAATCTTTTTGTTTTTAAGTGTTTTGACATTGTGTGCGTGAGAGACGATGAGAGTCGAGCGATTTTTATGCATGTACAGGGTGTTCGCCGAATTTTTATTGAGATTTAAATGGGTCTCGATTTTTCAAGGGTAATCGGAGACATGCGGCAAGGCCGAATTTTATAGTCTTATCAGTGTACGCATTTATTTCGAGTTTGGGTCAGGATACCGGTCATCAATACATTTTTTTTATTTGCTGTTCTTATCATTTCGACTTTCAAGAATGGCGTAAGTTGAATAGATTGTCCAAATTTGAATTCTCAATACAAATTACCAATTCCAAGAAATTTCTCTAAAATCTATTTGTTAAATTCGTTACAATAGAAGAAACCAGGAAGTTGTGTTCGGAGAAAAACGGATACACAACTGCTGGATGAAAGTTACTTGCATGCAGAAGGGGGGATTATCTCATTTCCTTTCATTTCGTAATTATTCTTGTACTGTTACATCTAAATTTCTACTAATCCAAGCAAAGGTTGCTTGAAGTTTATGGTGAAGAAAAATCGTCCTAAACTAGCCAAAAATACTAAAAATTTTGATTATGCATCTATTGACCCCCCAACAAATTATGCACAAAATTGGTTTGTAAAGCATTCAGCTTTAGGGAATGAAAATTGATTAGGCCATTTCTTAACCAATTATTTTCAAATTTAGTTTGTAGGAAAAATCTAAATCTTCGTTCAAAATTGATGTTAGAATCCCAATTTAGCTAAATTTGACCATAATTAGTTAAGGAACGGTCTAGTCTCATTCAACATGACCGAATTCTGGAACCTTGCCTAAAATTTATTTTAGACTCCTAGTTCAATTCTACTTAAAAAAAATTTGACCGATTACATCAGAATGATCGAATTTCACAACTTCAGAACAAAATGCCAATCCAGTTCTAGCCCAGGCCTAGTCTGTTCGGTATAGCCAAATTCCAGAACGTCGTGTACAATTTATTTTAGAATCCCATCCAGATGTACGAATTAAGTTTTAAAATAATCGGTTAAGAAAAGACATTGTTCCATTTAGAATAGCCGAATCCCGGAGTTTCGTTTATTTGGTCTTTATATACCATTACCCATTATTTGTTAAGATATGTAATAGTTATGGCCTAGTTCTATTCAGCACGTCCGAATTCCAGAACTTCGTCCAAAATTCATGTTAGAATTCCGATCCATTTCTTTTAAAATTCATTTTAAATTACAAATTTGCTTTTTTGGCAAACATTTTTAAGTTACAGCGAAAACAGGATTTTAGAAATGCGAGATTTCGTATCGATTCCGTATTTTGATAGAAAGTACTTAGTCGTTTAGATGCTTAGTTATGTGCATTTCTCTGAATCGTCGAAAACTCGTAGTATAGCGGGCCTTTAAAAAAGAAATCGAATTGTTTTTGTTTTCTTGGTATGGCAACATACAATCTTTAGAGATGAGTTAGTTTTTTTTACTCGGCAATTTCTTTGGCATAGTTTTTACTATAAGCTATCGTGGATCGGCGGCACCTTCCAAAATAAAAGAATTAAATATATTTTCAAAAACTTCTAGTCGTTATATCCGGCTGCATTTTAATTTGGGCTTCACAGTTGTCGAAATGTCCATTATCGATTCTTCCAAATCCTCTTAATCAGAATTTCCTATTTCGAAGAATTAGTCGTCTTCATTTGGATTTTCTATACTAGACATTTAGTCACTGTTCAGTGAAAGTTCATAAGTAGGATTATCTCAAGTCTCCGAACACTTGGTATCTTACAGAAATTCGATAGAGATAATTATCGATAACGTATTTCCCCTTAAGATCGCATGTTATTGATCTCTGATTGATAACCATTTCCTTTAGTGTTACAATTCACTTCCTTAAAAGGGATAAAAACAGATGCTGTTTTTTCCTTAGATATCCAATTTTACCACACTAAAATGGACCACAAATATTTTTCGAATCCTTTCTAAGCGGGCGAAATCCGCATTTAAAGCTTGTAAAAGATAAGTTGAGAAAGCGATGTTAAAATATTCTGTTGATCATTGTAAAAAATCCAAAGGTAAATGTCAGGCGTACGCTCCATCTAAGAACAAAATCGCTTAAAATTCTATATAACTTTTGCTGTAACGAGAACAAAATAACATATGCAATGCGTTGGGTTAGTAATTCCGCGGTTCAAATTTTATATTGGTCCGCACTAATATTCATTTAGTAGCTTAAAATTTTTATGAGTGGTACTAATTAAAATGCGTCGCTACACATATTATAAACATTCCTAAGTTTAACAGAAAAATATTCCGTTGTTCATTGAAATTAACGATTCTAAGGTCTGGTGATTCTATACATTACTAATAACCAAACATTATATTCATCCTGAGTCTGTTGCTTGTTACTTACGTTGCTTTCGATTAGAATCTTAGTTTATATCAATTTACATTTTAGTGGCCTTATTCTATCTTTATGGCTAAAATCCCATCTTCGTTCTGCAATCCAAATTTGGCGCAGCTTACCAAGTTAACTTGAAAATTGTAAAGCTTCTACATTAACTTCTACACCTTACAAAAAAATTATGTTTGGAATCATAAGCCTGCTTTTTAAATCAATATTGGTCATCAATAGTTGGTTAAAAATGGTTTAGTTCAATTGAGCACGACTAAATTTCTGAACTTCGTTCAAAATTGATGTTTGAATCCCATAATAAAATTTTGATCAAAATCGGTTAAATTTCGCAACTTCATTTAAAACACGGGAGGGATATGGCTAAGTTCGAGAACTGCATCCAAAACTCATGCTAAAATTTCATTCTCGTTCTACAATCAAAATATGACCAAATTGGATTAAAAATGGCGAAGTCCCATTAAAGTCAGCCCAATCACAGAGGAAGTAGGATCAGCCGTGTTCCTCAATCACATATTTCTAATTTTCAGCCTAAACCTCCTACGAAACGCAGTGTACCAAGAAAACTTGACAATTGTAAAGTTTCTAGTAATAACTAAGGGATCGATCCCCGTTGGCACTGGATTTATTTTCTCAAAGTGTTTAAGTTTGCCTTTTTTACAGCAAAATTGTGAATTTCACGAGGACTAGTATAAAATAATCCAGGTGTAAATCGTTTTTGATGAAAAGAGAAATATTTTTGATTTGACCTAAGTTTTACCTGTGATAATAAATTTGATGAACTTTCTTACTTTGTAATTTAACATTGTAATTTTCAACATTTTTTCCTTTTAATCAAAAATCTGTAAGATTTGACGAAAGTCTTCAGTAACTTTAAAGTGTTTATGGTCTAGAAGAAGAACTTTTTGAGCAATCTCTATGATTATCATAAATTTATGGCGCTAACTATCAACTTTGACCCACTTTAATCCCAAAAAAGTGGAAAAACATTTTAACTTTTAGTATAATCAATATACATGTTGTTCATAGAAATTACTTAGTTTAGAAGCGGGAACCCCCCTCACTTTTGAAAAATTATTCTAACTTAAATTCTCTACTTTAGAAGAGTAAGACGTTGATTTTATTATTTTATTTTTTAAATTGTTTATAAAGTTATCCAAATTACACTTCAATTTTATAATTGCATTCGCTTTCAGCTCACTTGATTCCTCAGCGCACTCTCAAATCCCACATATGAACGTGTTATCTGCAATTCAATATATATTCGCAATAGGAACTTTCCTATGTGGAACACCTAAGTATCACATTAGTTTGGTGGCTTCGTATTCTTTGCTCATGTAAGACCTAACAAGTTACCATTCTTGGCCATTGGTTCTGAATTATCATAGTTTCAGTAGGTCAAGGGTTTCAAAATCTTCTAAATCTCTACCTATGAATTCTATAAGCAAAGATACTCATTAATAATAGGCTCATTATTACATCTCAGACTAGAGAGAGGTTATCTTCCGCTCGTCTCGCTTTTAATTTCCCAATTTAATTCCCAATTTGGGTTACTAATGACTAACGCAAACCTACCAAGAAACAGTCCGTTCAATCCAACGAGCGAAAGGCAATTTTACTCAATAAAACAAAGGCCCTTCCCTATGGATGTATCTCAATGAGTTGTAAAATACGTGAAATGACAAGTGTAAAAACTACGACAATTTTTTCACCAAAGCTGATTGCGTTATAAGGGCACGAAACTTACGTAAAATGAAATACTAGTATCAACCAATTGCCCTGGCAATTTTAAGCAGTTTTATATTTTCGGGGCAATGTTGACAAAATGACAAAAATAATAAAACCAAAATGCTGGCAAAATTTTCAAATATTTAATTTGGCAGGCAATTTACACTTGTAGACGAAAAGATAAAAGTTTCGGAAAAGTTGATTTTGTACGACAAGAACCTGTCCAACTGGCATTTACGATTAATTCATGAAAGTACAAATTATGAAAACGACTTCAAAATTAATTAAAAAAGGTGTTGCGTCATCGCAAACGTCGTACAAAATCTAATGGTAGATTTCAAACGTAAAGTAAAATCATTTTTCCCAATTCCTTCCAACTCGATACACTTATTCTAACGAATTTCTAATAGCTCAAAGCCTTTCTTCAATTTACGATCATCAAACGTAGAACTTTTTTGATCATCTCAGGCGTAGTAACGTCGAAAGGTGTTTTTGAACGATGTTCGTCATTTGTTCAAAGATGTTCGTCATTTGTTTAACTGCCAAACACTAACTACTCGACAGATTGTTATTGGCAGATTGCAAATTTTGTTTTTTAAGGTTGGTACTACCCAAAAATGATAAGGATTTAACATTAGTGCCGGCATCTAGTAATCAGACTTGGGACTTTTCAAACAATGTATACTATTCAATAATTGAAATGTAAATTAAAATTAACTATGTACAAATTTTTTCGTGTATATAGTCCCTATCGCCCTTATCGCATCATTCGTGAAAGCCCGATAGTAGCAAGTACAAGTACCGCTTCATGGAAAAATACAAGAATTTAATATTGTCTTTAATATTGACCCACTACGTTTCGGTTTTGGTTCTTTCAAAACTCTCAGAACAATAAATTGGGGTTCAAATGCCTATAATGTCTAATTTATGTTGATATATTCTCCGTTACCGAAGTTACCGACTTTCGACAATCATGTGCGCGGTCTTCATGGTCTGGGAACGTGGATCCAGCGTAACAGAAATTTTTCTGTCAAGCTATTCACTCCCAAAGTATCCATGGAAATTTGAAACACAACCAAAAAACCTGCTCGCTCTAAATGACTGAGTTCACAATAGAGGATGCTCTAAACAAATTCACACCACAAAAGACTATGTACTCTGGAATTCCAATAGTTAATTAATAATGTTAGTAATTATAATATACGTAACGTTATTTTGAAAATTGCTCTGTATATGCCACTCAAGATGTTGACAAATATCTGATTTAGTTTGTAGGTCGGACAAATTTTGAAATTATTCTTATTAAATTAAACTGTCTTAATTAGAATTTTGAAATTTTGATGAAAAAATGAGTGTTAAATTCCGGAATAGAACTTGTCATTTAGATTTCGCAGAAGTCTTGGAATTATGCCATATTACTTTTGCTATGAAAAATGTTTCGCAATTTCTTTATAACTTCATTATCTGTATACAATAAATTAGAATCTAAGAAAGTTATCTATATAAGTATGTATATTGATTCGTTGATAATTACCAGTCACTTTTCGAAGTAAGACATTAATGAGTTTGTACATTGATAACAAAAATATATTTTTCGTTGCACATCTTAGCATTTAATTGGAATTTAATTGACAACCCGCCAAATAGATAACCAGATTTGTAAAATTTACAACGTAAGCGTGTACAGAGATTCTATCTTATCTACACATGTCGTAAGGTTGATAAATTTATGATCACCTTTATCTAAAATGATTGTGTGTGCACCCTGTAGACAAACACAGTCCAAAGTGAAATAATTAATTTACATTTAGCGCAAAAAAACGACAATGAACTGAAGCAGCAGCTCTAAACCACTACAGCTACACTAAAGAAAAACCCCATTTCTATTTCTTCCATATGATGCGCGAAAATAATCGCGTTTTGCAATTTTTTTTTGTGTTATTGCCTCTCAAATACTAACACACAGATTATTATTTTCAATTTATTATATACAATGAGTTATTTTTTGCAATTTTTTCCGTTTTATTTATAGTCTAACAACAAAGCCCGCAAGAAATATTAAATTATTTCAAGACACAAACAAAATATAAAATAGAATTTAATAGATTTAAACGTTTGGTGATAAAATTTAACTTTATTAACTTAATCTTTGCTCGCCCGTTATATAAAAAAAATCAACAGTTTTATGCGTTTACTTAATGAAGCCCATTGCGATTCCACTATCTTTTACATATTGTTATACATAGACCACTAAAATACTAATCACAATCAATCAAAAATACATAAACAATGATAATTTTATGCGATATTAGGCTCTTATCTTAGTGTGGTCTTACGACTTACGAATATTTTATAGCCGTAATACTAGCACATTTAATTTGCCTTTATAAATCAGCTATTTGTAGTTGGGGGTTTTTAGGTGCTCATATTCCCAAAAATAATTGTTATCAATTTTTTTATTAAACGATTCACAATATTTGTAAAATTGAATTAAATAAACACACAGAAATACATAAGCTAAGCAATTTCTAAAAAAAATTAATAATTTATTTAGTTCGGGTGTTTGGTCAAGGGTAATCAATTCTAGTGCTTTACGGCTTAGTAACTGATATGATAAGTAAAAGTTTCGAATTTATTTTGAAATTTGTAGTTAATTCTAAATATTATTGGCCACATCTTTTGTAGCGTTTCTTTATTTAGGATTGAAACAAGGTAGAATGGTTAAGTTGGATTCGGTATGGCAGTTGATGGCCGAAGACGTCGAAATTTTTGGGGAAATCAATGGATGTGCTAAAGAAGAGTCATCGACCTCCACAATATGAGAATTGAGCACACATTATAGGCTCCGGTCGACAGCAAAATTTGTACACGATTTCGTAATCACATGAAAAGAAGTACTACCAGTGCTCCTGAAATATGTCCTGACGAAATTATTAAATTTTATTGTGAGTAACAAATTCGTAGAGAGCAGTTTCATATGATTTGTCACTTACATATGTAATAATGTTTCAGAGAGGGCGTCTTCACTTATATAATAATCTATTCCTCGATCATATGGGAAAAGGGCTTGACATAATCCTAATGCGAGATTGAGTCTAAATTAAATGCATTAAATCAAATTTTTTGAATTTGATCTTGCTCTCAAGAGCAAATTGAAAATTTTTGTTTAAGTAATGCATTTAATTTAGATACAATTGGGCTTATTTAAAGTTAAACTCCTTTTACATATGAGTCGAGTTCCCAACCTTGAGTTTTAACAATGTTGTCCATACAAATGGAGCGTCTTTTAAAGAGAGAACTAACTTCCTGTTTATCAGAGATAGAAATATCACCGGGAAATCGAACGGAATCGAGTCAATTAGAGACAATTTTTGCAGACTAGGAAACTTTCACTCAATGTGTCACTTAGCTTCTTTAGTTTCTTAAATGTTCAAGATAAAATTTTATTATGAACCTTACATTGAAGAAAAGGACAGAATAATTCGTAAGCCGTTGCACTTGTTAGCGAAAGTGAATACACTTCGATATCCTTAGTGACAAGGATTTTCTTAGATTAAATAATTAAATAATCGCGTTTGACTGTCAATAACTCCCAGTTGGTTAATGTCTGTTACGGTATTGTTTAGAAGAAGGTCTTCTGAGATTCATATCATATCATTATGATCATTATTATTCATTATTAAATCAGTTATTGAGTGAGAGCCTATTCATTGAGAATTTCGTGCTGAGACGATCATAGATATAGTTAAACAAAGGACTTTCCTTATTATTAATATTTTCCTAGGTGGTATGATGTACCAAAAATGCGTCAATTCCTGACCAATTGAATAACGTTTCAAATCAGCTTTCGCGCAAAGATTTCAAAAGTTTCTTAATGACAACCAATACGCATTCATTTAGGAATGAATATGTGATACAACCTAGAACTGATCAAGTTTAAATTAACGACCCCGGCAATATCAATCAATCAAGTAAAAAAATGGAAAAGATTTCGGTTAATAATTAGAAGGCGTCAAATAAATTTTTGAAGAAATACCTTTTGAAAATGACCGTTAATAAAACCACTGACTAACGATAGTGATTAAGAAGTGTTTTGTTAGAAATTCGATAAGACTCTTCGAAGAGCACAAGTCTACACATACTATACTTGAGTTACACTTCACTTAAATAAATCAATGAAGTAAAGAGAACATCCGATTGCTTTTATTATTTTTAAAAAAATTACACAGCAGACAGGAGCAATAAACTACTATTTTCATGTTCTAAAACATTGTGGTATGTGCTGTACAACGCAATATGTTAAACTTCGAACGTGGATCAGAAGTATTTAAAATTTTTGACTCGTTGAAGGATAAAACAAATAACGCATGGAAGGCAGGCGGCGATTTAAGTATAGGGTGGCCCATCTAACGTTCGCAATTTCAAAGCGGTTTTTTTTTATTAGAAAGAGCGTACATTGCCATTAAGTATGGAACATATATTCATTCAAATGACTTCCACGGCTGGCTTTACAGTACCTCCTTCTGTCGACCCATTTTTTCAGAACATTTTCGTATGGGCTCATATCTCATCAATATAAACTTCGATTTGATCTTTCAAGTCTTGGATAGTCTCTATAGCTGGTTAGCGTAACACTTATCCTTAACGGATGCTCACAAAAAAGCAACGGCGTCAAATCGCACCTGCTTGGTGGCCAATTGATATGTCCGTTACGGCTGAGTATTTGATCCCCGAAGACAGTGTGCAAAAGACCGATTGTTGCGGTTGCTGTGTGGCAAGTTGTGCCACCCTGTTGAAACCAAATATCGTGTGTGTCCTCTTGAATTCTAGATAACAAAAACTCGGATATCAAGGCTCGGTAACGTTCCCCATTGACTGTAAGAGCTGCTCCTTGCTCATTTTCGACTCCAAAATTCACATCAAACAGTCACTCATTGTGGATGCATCGACTTTTCCATAGTTATGTGTGGATTTTCTGAGCCCCAAATGTGACAATTTTGGTTGTTGACGTAGCCTCCGAGGTGAAAATGAGCTTCGCCGAGAAAGGTGATTTTTCGGTAAAAATGCTCATTTTCTTCCAAGCGTATCACAGCGCAATTGGCGAACCGAAAACGTTACGGATGGTCATTTTAATACAGCTCCTGCACTAATTGAACGATGTATTTGTGTTTTGTATATGTATTAGGATCACACACATGGCACCGGCTGCTTTTAGACAAATACAGCTCATTATTATTTTATAAAATTATATCGTCTTCAGGACAGATAAAACCCTGAAATCCTCAACTATGATCCTCTTTGAAGTAGAGAACGTATGGGCCGACCCATATTTTATGACAGTACTATTGGCTGGCATGAAGCTATGCATTGCGCAGTTGGTTCTACTTAAATCAAACCTATATATCTTCTACTTAAATCTTACCAGGTAGTAGTGAAATGCGAACTGCGAAAGAGTTGGGAGTGCTCCGGTCGCAGAACAGATTGCAAAGATTAAAAAAAATCCTTGTTTTAATTTATTTAAATCATTTTCGGTGGTCCATCTTTCGAGTCATATAAAATGTATCGAAATATGGCCTTGGCCACTCGGCTTCGGTATCTTCTGCCAACTTGTCTTTAAAGCGCCAGGCATTCTAGGTAGTTACTATACAAACTGCATTCTTCTTTGTATTTGAAGCTTTACAAAATTAAATTAAAAACTTAGTTTTCGTACAGTCAGTGCAAACATTTCTTAATTCTTCTTCGTAGTTATAACAGCATTATAGCGCGGACAAATTTCTATTTAGGCAATAAATCTACAGTGGGCTGACGTTGAGTATTTATCAAACCTGTATTATTAATCTGGATTTCCTTGGGAAAAAGGAATTAGAAAACATATTTTGATAGCATTTTGGTCTTGTTTTTTTTTATTTTTTTCTGTTATACTAAGGAAATAAGTATGGTGTAGATACGTTTGAGACAAAGTTAAAAGGGAAACTTTTGTTCTTTAAAATTAGTATTCGCGATTTTCAACAAAGTAACTAACATAAAAAACGCGAATCACAGTTTATTAGGGTGCAAGAGGGATTGAAACTGTTAATACCATTGATCGATTTGACAGTTCTCGTTACCTTTATAGACATGGAAACCAACGCTATCTACATTTAATGAAAATCGCGAATCGGGCAAAATTCCATTTTGATTTAAATTTATTTACACCAAACTGACTTAGAGATTTTGTTCAGTTTGAATACGCTTATACCGTAAAATAAATTATCTAAAACTTCTTTTATTTTTATATTTATTTCGTTGGCGCTACATTCCGTGTAGGTGGATTTGGGCTCCTCATTGACGTTACGTTACCAGATTATTTTCAGATTAATGATGATTGATAAGTTCATTGAATCCTAAGCCAGGTCCCAGATCTGCTGGAATACTTCTGCTGGATGAGGCATACTGTCATACCGTGGTGAGTGGGGATGATGATCTGGTCTCCTTCCATTTTACAATTTGTTCTATACTGTTCCCATGCAGTCACCCAAAGTTATGCTAGTCTTGGTTAGTAAGAAACCTGGTTTACAAATTACTGATTGTGCATTTTAAATAATCTGTGTAATTTTAAATTTTGAGTCTCCGTCAAAAGAATTTGATATTAAATTTAATAACAATTCTAGGCATATAAAGTCCTTTGGTAACTAAGTGCTTCTAAATTGGTTGAATTAGTTTCTTAGTAAAAAATGTGTGAGTGTGCAAATTTTAGCAAGATTAAAAAATGTTAGTATACATTCTGAATAAAAAATTGTTTGGGATTAAAATCATTCTAAATTTTTAAAAGACTTGAATGCAGTCTAATTTCAAGTGCGGTTGCACTCAACATATTTTTGCTCGTCAAGAATAATACGCCTATAGAGGCGAAATGGCTTATAATCTCCGAAGACCTCAATACAAATTTGTCGGCCCTAAATTCTCGGATAATTACATTGGCATTTTGTTATGTAGAATAATTTTTTAATAGAGAGACTCCAAAATATTTGTATTCTTTGTTCATCGGATTTCTATATATCATGTTTGGGAGGCTAAAACTTACAAGTTTTTGGAGCAATAAAGTCGATCAGCTTTGGTTGTGTCACCTTGTTAAAAAAAGAAGAATCAATCATTACTTCATCCAGTTTTGTTTTGTAATGGATAAGTTTGCGGATTATCTTTTGAGCTTGATAACGAATTGGGTCTGCTGACTGAAGCATTGTTAGTATTGTCGGAACATTATGGCTGCCTTTTATTGTTCGGCATTATATTTACGAATTTTTATACATGGAATTTGTCGCCTTCTGAAGATGGTTTATTATATTACAACACTTAGCGAATATCAATTAAGCTTTTTATAATCTTATAGTTCACGATAAACATTAACCTTGCTCCAGTAATATATCAGAACATATTTGAAAAAAAATATGTTAAAAAACAATTAGTGTAAACAACATTAACCCTGTTCATTTTATATAAAGCTAAATAATGTCTAAATAATAATCCAAATAAATGAGGGTTGCTGTTGATTTGAATCCTTTAGGTTTAAATCCAAGTAAAATTAAAATAACCCTCAAGCAGTGGAAAATTTTTCGATAGAACTTTAATATGGTTATCCCACGACCATTCAAAACCAACCCAGTTTCCAAGAAATTCAGTACGAAATATATCACAAACACAATACAAACACAGTTTTGTTTAGCAAATGTTTATTGGTATTTTGCCTTTTGATTTTTCGAGATTAAAAAATATAAAATTTTAAAATATGTTTGACAGAAATCACAGGAAATAGAATATTATATTATATATTTCTACACACATACACACACAAAATTGAAAGTAGTTCGGAAATGCAATCTCTATATGTAACTGCGTATAGTCGAAAAATCGATGAAAGTTTGGAAAGGTTGATTCGCGCTGTTGCAAAAATGAATTACTTTTAAAATATCGTTTGACGTACACACCAAAAATATAAAATTTATGTTCATGCAGTTTGATTGTGAAAGTGGCCTGATCTTGGATAAACCTAATAAACGTACATTAGAAATATTTTTCGATAGTTTTAGAATCGTGCACTTGAGAATAGTTTAGTCAATAGTTTTTGACCATGCAAACATTTAATATTTACTGGTGGAAGCAAACAATTATTTGAAATGCCATATCAATTGATATTAGTTCACGCTTATAAACATTGCAAGTGCAATCATTTCATTGAAACGAGATGTTTTAAGTAAAAACATATTGCGAAAAATATAGGAATGCCCTTGTGTATTTGCCTTTGAATGTGGCTTAAACAATACCAATGCAAAATGTTTCACAAATTCATTGCGGTTCATTGAATAGGATGATTTGAATTTGATTTGGATACGTTAAAATTCAATCACGATTCAATGGAAATATGAATATAATATGGATTTAGATTGAGACAGGGTGATGTTATCTATATCTACTATGTTATTTATAGATACATTCCATTATGCTATCTAATCTTGACTTTAGTGCTTTCCTCATCTCTTTAATACTTTTTTCAAATTTCAGTTTAACTAGCTTTGAACAGAGTACGTGGAATGAGTCAAATCACAACAGTGATTTGTTAAAACTATTTCATAGACTCAAAACAATTAACGCTGATTAATTTTTAAAGTGTTCATGTTTGCACAGAGGTTCAGTAGAAAATATTAGAAATTTCAACGCTAACTTTTAATGTTTTTATCAAATTTTTAATGACGGATACTTCTAGTCGAGCGCACATCTCCGTCCTCCAACAATCTCCCTTTTTGCTATCGAAACCGTAAAATAACATCGAAACCGTAAAATTACATAATCTTTAGTCATTCAAAATAGGTCTAGACAACACAACCATTTGCTATCGTATCCAGACGCGAATTAGAAATTGCAACATCAGAACTTCGGGAACATCCTGTTAGCCCTAAAGTCAGTGAAGTCAGATGGGAGAATAATGGAGAACTAATAACAATCACGAGCAACTATTATTTAGCACTCTGTAGTAAATAGTAGAACAATAACATTAAAATTCCACTCGAAAATAGGAGATACAACGATTCTTCAATATTATGCACCTTCAGAAAACGAATGATAAATTCTTTGATCAGCTACCGATGCCGAAATGACATTTAAAACGTCACAAGCAGCGAAATTTCAATGAAAAAGTTGGAACCGATAACACCTCAGCATGGTATCAATTACGTTAGTAAAGAACCAGATTTTGCAGAAAGCTTCATCGACTACTGCGTCACAAATCTAGTATTCCCAGGAGGCAGCATGTTTCCACGCAAAAATATACGAAGTATAAGAAAGAAGCAGACAAGAACCAAATCGATCATTTACAATATTAGTTAACAAGAAATTTTGAGTATCCTTACAAGATATTCAGACCAGAAAAAGACGTACAAGTGATGTACAGTATAAGTTCTTTTGCTTTTGCTATCTAATAGGTCGGTCCATCCGAACTTGAAAAAGTTTCATAATAGGCTTCCAGCATTCAAGGTGAATCGTCAAAAAATAATCGAGGGAATTTCAACATCAAGATGTTGAAAAATAGTGACACAAGATCATCTTTAATGAAACCGGCTCTTCCGATCAGAGATGGGTACAAATAACAGAAGCATATGTCGGCTACCAAGATTAAAAAGAAATCGTTGATTTCAGATACAACATGGATGAAAATTGAGGAACGCTTGCTGGCGTCCAATTCTGCCATGATAATTCGGCAGAAAATCGAAAGAAATACAGCTAAACGAGGAATTTCCTTTCTGAAATATTAGCAATGGTCGTTCTAAGACGAATATCACCATCAGTTAAGCAATATATTAGGCATGAATAAGCCTTAATAACTAGGACTAAGTTGCGGTGATCCCATCAACTCAATTTGCATCAACATTAAATGAATGAAACACCACTAGACCTACTCGTCATATCCTTCGAATGCGCATTTAATTCCATCGAGACACTGCACCAAATAGGCATTATAAAGAAAATAATCAAACTCGCCAAAGATATGTACAGGGATGATGCAATTACAGTTCAAAACCAGTGCGACAAATATTCGCGAAGAGTTAAGCAAGGATGAGCACTATCTCTGCTACTGTTGCCTTACATGATGTTGACTATGCAGTCGATATATGTGTGCTATTAGATTTGGCGTAGGCAGTCGCCTCAAAATTAACATTAAAAAGATAAAGGCCGAGATACAGTACGAACATTCATACTTTAAACATGAAATCTATGTTATATTTTAACTACTGTACTGTAGTGGAACGGAAAAGGACATTAGTTAACGCATCAACAAAGTTTGAACTTTTAATATGCTTCAAAAGATCTGGAATGCATCCGTCCTATCAAGAATACATCGAAGATTACAAAAGCACTCCAGGTATTTGTACACAAATGCAAGATTACAAACGAAGAACTGCGGCCAGCAAAACGAAATTGAGCGTGACAGTAAGAAACGAAAGTGAATGGATAGGTGGAAAAAGGTGCTAATGACAACAATAATGCATTAGAATGCAACCCGCAGGAGAAAAGGTAAATAAAAACGACAGTAATGATCTGGAAGAGTACGATGCTATCTGAAGCAAAACAGCTTGATACAACATTGGTGGCAAATAAATGCAATAGTCCCTTATTGCGCAAAATGGTTCAACTTTATGATTTCTGTTGGATTATTAAATTAATAATTTTACGGTTGTCTTTTTATTGTTGTTGATTAAAAATTGGTTGTATTGGCATACAGGGTTCCAGTAGCAAGGCCACTCTGGCTATATGGCACAAACCTAGGATTATCACAAAAAAACGTAGATTGGAACAGTTGCTACCGAATTCGGTTTAAAGCAAAAAAATGGAAACAAGAATAGGAGTGGTTCCATATTTAGAAGCAATTTATACAAGAAGCATCTTTCGCAATCTCACGTAATGTAAGTAGATGTAGGTGGGAGCCGATTAGTTTCGTTTTTAAAGAACGAAGGGCCAAATCGAAAAGAGGAATTTCATCTGAAAGACCTAGCTCGTTTTCACGATCATAGAAATTATAATCAAGAACTCAATCTGTATTATAATTTTTTGGTCAATGCTGCCACAGGCATTGGTTATACTAGAAAAACGAAGCACTATCTGTTAATATGTCAATTCAACTGCAATATCCAAACAAAATAGGATAGCATATTTACAGGAATTGGTTACATGTCTTAGTATTTGTAAAATTTGAGCTTGGTGTGACTTCCGGAATTACATGAGACCCATACTAGTTGCATATGTAAAACTGGGTACGTGTTATCAAATGGTAGGAATTGTTGGGATACAATAGTAATGTTTTTATATTCTGACCTTTTCAAAGTATAAAAAAGTGATAGTGGTTTGTCTGTCGTTAAGAAGTTGACACGTTTCGCTTTTCTACGAGAGGATCTTAAAATATTATTATCGTTTATTGTAGTATCAATAATCACAGTTAAACCAGAAATTAAACATTAGAACTCCAAAAAGCGTTTCTCTCGCGTATTTTGTTTTATGTCGTCATCGGTCCATGCATTGACGACCGGATATTATTAAACTGCGCTTGCGATGAAATTCTCAAAAAATTTGAAATTTAACACATTGTGCGATCTATCAAATTCTGACTTGCAAATGTAAAACAATTCATTCATATTCAAATATTATATATTTATAAATCCCCACACAAGGTTAATTATGACGAAAACCATACATGAATAACGCGATTTTATCAATATACGCCGCGTGAAAGAAGACAGTTCAGTACCAATAAATATCTTTGACATTATTAATACAAATGACACAAAACAAATTTTTTTGATGTTTGGCCAATTCGTAAACTCTTGTCAATCAATTCATTATGTCGATCGCCTACACTATATCAAACGCTTTTACACTACATCATCTCGATCGATCGATCATATCCAAATCAAATTTAATCCATAATTCGAATATCGTTATTTTGTACGCTGCCGCACACCCGATACAACCATAAACATACAATTTATAATCATAAATTGATAATGTAAATATATACATTATCGCGAATTTAAAAAACTGATCTGCGATGATCGCATATCTAAAAAAAAGTTTATGCTTATTAAAAAAAAGCAAAATTCGTACGACGATCGAAAACTTACCCCCACACATACCCAACCAGCAGCACAATATAAAACCGAACCACTAAAATTTGATCGCAGATTATGATTTCTTGCCTTTTCTGTTGAAATTTTAACGATCATTCAAATAAAACATGATCAAACTTGATCGCAACCAAATTTAACTAGTGTAAAGAAATACTTCCTGAATTCTGCAATGAAAGTAAAAGTGCGCTATGCGCGCGATCATCATAATCAATATTTCAACCTCATTGTGATTCATCAATATAAGTATTTTTAAAATCAGTGATCGTAATTTAGTGTATAATTTTACATAAAGAGATCTGTACTTGATAAATTGTAAATGTGTTGTGTAATTGAATACGAATGATCACTTTATTTATTGAAAATAATAACAATAATAAAAATAAGGTAAACTTAACAACACGTGAAATTTGTGAACGGCCTTGACGAGTTAAACAGTTTTCGCGCGATCGTATATTGTTTATGTCATTATGTGAGAGGTGATCATATTATCTGAATATATTGGTATATAATGAGATTTCTCTAATGGCCATCATCGTTACATACAGAGGGCATTGAATACTAAACCTGTATAATTTGCTAGTAAATTAGTAATATTTAGAGAAATTTTTTCGGTTCATAGCGATCGTATGAATCACACACACAGTATTAACTGCATAAAAAATCCAATTTAATCCAGTTTAGCACGAGTAGTATATACAAATTTGTCATGCCTGCAATTTTTCGTATTTTTGTCCGTTATGGTGACAAATATAATTCCAATTTTGCGCAATTACCTGATGTCAAGCAAAATAAAAACTATACAAAATATTCATTACTAATCATCAGCCCAAATAATAACAAATCTTACGTTATTTTTTTTATTTTGTTTGTTCTGCATCTTTTTCTTTTGTGTATTATGAATCAAGATATTCTTTTTTCTACAATAAAACGTAACCCAAAATATTTTTACTGAGGCGACGATGAAGAATTTAGTGCGTGACACACTGCACATATATTTTTTTACGTGTATACAGAATTGCTAGACTTAGTTATTTATAGTTTTCGTTTCTCCTACTAAATATTTCTTATCACAAAAAATTTACTGTAAACGACAAACTTAAAATATTTATAGGTGACTGAATTGGTGACTGAATTTTAAGTTGAGTAATATCGAAATGATTTTAGTCACTGGTACACGTATTATAAACGTAATAAAAACTGATCAATCAACAAATTTAATGGGCGGTTATTTTGAACCTGACTTAACCAAATGAATAAATACAATGTACTTCTGCACTCTAAGTAGTTTAATATGAGCAAACGGGCAACTAGAGCGGAAATTGTATGAAAAGAATATTAAAAAAATTTGCATTCGCAATAAAAAGTCATTTTTATGTTTTAGAAATATCTGTCTTTCTAAAAAAAAACTTCTTTCTAAAACCATTAAAAAATTGTCTGGAATATTAGGTTCATTTTTTACGAGTGGCTATGGTTATAATTTGTTTAATTACAATGCACTTTGCTCAAATACTGTAAATACACTTGTTTCTAGTTAAAATAAATTTTTAAAATTAACGTATTAAAATTTGTTCTTTTGATATTTTACTTGAGAAGTAATCTGGTGTTAAATTGTATATTAAGTTGAAAATAATTTACTTGTTCATTAAAATCTTAAAATTTAAAATTTTATTAAATCCTCCATCTGACTTCTCCAATTCACAACATCTTAATCAGTAAATTGTAGTCGACTTGCTATCAAGTTTGTTTCAGCTGTGTACATTTTCGAAACAGTCCTCACACATGGCATCCTGATCCATCTTTAAATTGTCTTTAAAGAGACTCTGATTAATGATCGCGATTTAATCCTTATTTAATCTTTGTTCAGTGATATAGCATAAGCTGGTTTTATCCAGATCCGATTTCACGGATCATGTTTAGTTTTATTTAGTGAGTAGTTCTTAACAGCTTCTTTGTTCTTCCTAGAAGTCAAGGAAACTGCAGATTCACATTCATAAGATTCCGATCGATAATCACTTCTGGCCAAGGAGTCAGCTATTTCATGTTCCTCAATGCCACAAAGGAAACCATTTGTCGGTGACCATATTATTAAAACATAGAATGATAATAAATTATTTACAATTTTTCACAAGTGTGAAAAAGTCACAATTCTTCAATGCATCTCGAGCACGCGCTTACTGTCTGTATATAGAGTGATGCTACCTGGACCAGCGGAGTTTGATGCAAGAATAGCTGATGCAAAAACAAAAACACACGTATTTATTAAAGTCATTGGAAAACCGAAATTAAGCCACCGAATAAGAGTTCCAAAATAGAGCTCAGATAACATTTTGTTGTTAATCATAGAGAGTTCGAATTTTTGGGGCGATACCGCACAATTGAAATGTTCCAACCTCAAAGCATCTCAGTTTCAAAGTAGCGTTGCCTAAAACGAAGGAGTGCAAAGAAGGTGGAAACAAGATCGTTTGTAAAGCACTGCTCCTGTAGCAATCTTGCAATTGCTATCCTGAAGTCTGTTAGTTTTTGTGGTGTAGGAGATTCATTTAATAACAGGCTACCGAACGTTACAGTAGAACCAGTGATTTAATGATAAAAGCCAACGTTTTTAGGAGCGTCCGCAAGAGCTGCCAAATACTATAGGTTTAACAATTAGCTCGGCAATAATAGACGAGAATAATAGACGACAAAGACGAGACTGAAATTACTGTGGATCAGTATAGTTTGATGAGCTAACTTTCAGTATGGGAATCACTTTGCTATTGTTTCAACAACGAGGAACACTGGCAAAATTAATATGTGCTTGGAACAGTTGAAGCAAGTGGTCGTGGACAGAAGAAAACCCATGCTGCATTTGTTTGGGACAAAAGATCACACGCTCCAGCGAGTTAGTCGAGATAGGCCACAATAGTGTTTGCCTACTCGGTAGCTACGAAATTCAAGCAGTCAGCCTGCTGTAAAGCAAGATACAAATTAACGAATATTGATGTTTGGCCTGTGTTTTGTAAAGAGTGCATATCCCAAATAGACTTCTGGTTTCTTCAAAGAAAATTTTCTTGCGGATCTATGAGTGGATCTTAAGTTCCCTAATCTTTTAATATTTTTGTGATATCAGAAAATTATCCCAATTAGACTGAAGATTAAATCTTTTGACCTTATGCTTTGAAGCTTCTAGCACTTTTCTTTACTTTTTTGAGATGATCACTCCGATAAGTTGCCGCGTTTTTGAAATATAGTATATGACAGGACAGGAGTTTTCAAACCCATTAGTAATTGCTTTCCATTAAGATAATGCGCGCGGTTCAATTTTAAATGTCGTAAATGAGGTACCCCTAATGGAAGTCGTTCGAGAGAGAATAATTCCAACTTTGTTTCAAAATTCAAAAAAAAATTTAAAAGAAAATTTAATATAGAATGTTTTATTTATCTTTTACAAGAAACAGAAAAGCTTCTGCGAATTTTATTTATTTATTTTTATTTTATTTAAGAAAAGTACAAATTTGACTAGAGGACATACAAAAAATACATACCGAGAAGATGTTTTTTTTGTTAAAAACTAATTAAATAGTTGTCTCATACAATTTTTTCAATTTTCTTTTAAACCCACTCGTCTTTGCTTAGGCATAAGTCAAAAAGATAGTCAATTTTGTTAAATGATGCGTCCGGTATACTGATTTTCGCCAACTTTCACTAGTATCTCCCAATTCATAGAAAAAAAAAAATTACGTATGAAGTTTTATCCCGATCAGTTAATCTAATATGGGCTGTATAAATGCCGAATTTTGGCCCCTATTTTTTAAAATTGTGATCTAAACCAATTTTGCTACGATTATGTGGCGATATATTTAAAGTGCAATTTTCCAAAGTTTCGAGGTCAAAAATTTAAATTTCATAATTATTATACTTTTTTTACTTTGTTAAAGAGAGAAGACGATCAATTGGTGGTGGTTAGATATTATTTCCTTAAAATTTTCTTATAGTTCAAGCTTCATCAATTGGAAGTCTAATTGATGCATCATATTTTCCGAAAGTTCGCAAGTCGTTAGTTTTTGAAACATGTGATAGTAATTACATTTACCGGTTAAAGGCTGGTTGATTTCCAAACAGATGGTAGCAAAATGAATAGTGGCATAGTAGGTAAATTTTTATGCGTAATGTAGTGACAATGTAATAAATGTCAAAATTAAAATATTTAATTACGTTAGATACTTCTATTAATTCCACATTAATAAACTTTGTGGTGTGTACAAAAATGTTTTAAAAAACTTGACAGAAATACAACAATCAAATAGCTAGTGATAAGCTAGGGATAGAATATGTCCATTCCGTTTTCCTATCAGTCTTCCGTATAATTATTTTTTAGAAACAAATGGCCGACGTTTTCCATCTGAGTTCGTTCATTCTGGTACTTCCGTTTTTTCATGAAAATTATATGTAAATGTCAATGTCATACTCATTATATTTTTATACTAGCGACATCTACTGAAATAATTTTACATTAACTAATTATTCAGGTTTTTGACTTTTCTAAAATATGGAAGTGCTGAATTTGGTATAATTTTGACAGTGTGACATGACACATTTTTGGTTCAAATTTTTTTCTGACATGCATAATTTACATACAGCGATATTTTTCTGTAAATGCAGCTTATCTCAGAAACATCCGTCATTTTACGAACAGACTAATTAAAAGTGGAACAAATTGATGTCCATGAATCATCTACTATGCCGTAATTTTTATTGCATTACTTAATTTTATTTGATTAACGACATTTTAAAAAGATGAAAATCGACATCTTTTAATCTGGCAGATGTCGATTGTAAGGTTGTGTGTCTCGGGTTTCAATGCCAATTTGTGGCAGATGAAACATTTTTCTCTTTATAAGTTTTGCAATCTTTTATTCTCAATCTCATTTCCTTCCATTTCCTCCAAAATTTATACTAACACAAGCAACAGTTGATTGACGTGAATGGTGTAGTTGTTATCGCGTTATCTATGTTTGCCAAGAGCCCCAGTATTGATTGCACTTGCAAAATACTAAAGAAGTTTATCTTGAGATTCATGCTGCTGAAAATAACAATCAACATTTGTTCAATAAAATTGAACTACCTTTAGGTGGGGTTTGTAAGGGAACTGATGAAAATTAGATAATATTTCGAAAATTATTATTATTATTGGCTCATTCACACAAAATTCAGCATTTAACCCTTGATTATTGACCAGGAATATAATTTGTTAGAAAATTTAATATACTATCAATATTTATTCGTATTTGATTCGACGAAAGGATAGCCGGCAAAATTGATGAAATTCTGTGGCTTTATGAAAGGTTTTCATATTTGTTCAAAGCTATTCGTCGACAATACTATAATAAAAAGTTTACTTTGGAATCCAATTTATTGAATGTTAAACACATTTGGGAGAAAGATCGTAACTTTTATGGCTTAAAAATTCGAAAGGAATGATCATTTGTATGTCAAAAAAACACTCTACCTTACTAAGCTGACGAGGGCGACAAAAATAGTTAGACAAGTGTACGTAAATAGTATTGCTACGTTCTAGTTGCAATAATATAATTTCGGAGAAATAATTAATTAACTAAGTCAAAATTAAATAGTCGATCTGCTAGTTGATCTTCACATTATAGTTGATATTTGGATGTATTGTCTTCGAAACTTGTAACTTTAACCCTAATCGTCTTTCTAATGCATATCATTTCCAAATAGCCCTATTCAAAAAATAATGTCCCAAGAGGTGTATTTTGTACTTCTTGGCTTCGTTGGTAATGTTTCTGTTTTCTACTATCCCTTCCCAGAATAATAGGACTACTTGTAATTCGATATCATTTCTAACCAAATTTTGTGTTTAAAGCCACCAAAATGGTTAAATTGCAGATTATTACTTTTGTAATATGTGTGTGCGATCTACTTAATAGCACATCTTACATAAAAATAATCGATTTATCTACATCTGTACGATAGGAAATTTTACAAATTTGACAAATGATGTGAGGAACCTCAGTTAAATTGCTGACTTAGACATGTTGTCAATGATTTCAATCATAAAGCACCCAGCTTGAGCTAAATTAAATTTTAACGCGATCTCAACAATCAATAAGTAAACCAACAAGTCAATAGATAAACGTGCAAGCTACAAATTTTGTGTAGTGGTTTCCAATCATATCGAAAAACGCTATCCTAAGTTTCATAATAACCTGGGGCATAGATACACGAACATATTTTATGTCCAATATAAAATTCGGAGAACCCCAGTATAAAACGCTCGTTAAACAACCAAAGATGACACAATATGCTTGTGTGTTAAAATGAATTGCGTAAATTGTGCTAAACGAAAATCCGAAGGCAGAATATCAAATTTTGTTGTTTTTTACGGTCGTTTCGAAAAAGGGTTGTACTGGGGTTGCGTAATTTTCGGACAAAAAGTTGTTTGCGTGCTTGCAAAAAAGTTGGAAAATGATCAAAGTTGGATTCAATATTTGGTGTGAAAGCTCAAACCAAAATTTAACGGTAAAATTGTATACGACAATATTTGTATTATCGATTAATTATGAACTGAAATGTGATAGTGGAATAAATTGAATTTTGATAATCCTCCAAGCTCATTGATTTACAAATGTAACGATTTTAAGACTGCAGTCCAATTTGCGACCTATTTGGTGGAGACTGGCTTATTTGAAAGTTTACAATAAGTCTTCTCTCGAAGTTATTTGTTGTAGACATTATTTTTCTAAATAAGTGAACAGTTTGAGCTTAAGCCTCCCATACAAGCCAAACAAGTCTACAATATAAGCCTACTCGAGAGAAGTCTCATTGTAGGCGTTCAAATAAGTCCTCCACAAAATAAATCACGAAATTTGTTTAAAAATTTGTAATCTTGAATTTTTGGAAATATTTTTCAATCCGTCTAAATTTTGCGGCCATATTATGTAATTCCTCCCCGCAGTCATTCATTCAAACTCCAGTTAAAATTCTACCTATGATTATTAAAGAATGATTTGGTATACGATCCTCTATGTATAGCTCTCATCGAATAATTAAATCATATGCACAATCTTTCTTTAATCTATTGAGACTGATAATTTATTAGCAGGTGTTAGTGGACCAATTTCGTCTGCCGTTGAAGTGCTTATATCAAATCTGAAAATACTAATGCCATTCTTTCCGTGTAAAATTTCATCGCCGTCTAACTTTACCATACAGACATTATGATACCGCCCAATTTTCTCTAGTTGTTATTCCTTTAACATTGTTGGAGAAGTTATGCATTCAATACGGTCTTTGTAAACCAACCGTAGCAGTTTGAAAAATTAGTGCCCCGCGTGCGCAAATAAACGTGCTAAACCCAAATAATATTTTTGCTACATACTTTAAATTATTGGACCTATCCTAACATGTGATAACAAAAAATTAAACCAATTAGCCTACAATTAATTGAAAGTTAAAAAAACTTGATTATTCGCTTAAAATTATCATAACTTGTTCGATCGCCATTCTAATGATTTTAACAAAATGTTTGATTGCAAATTTTTAATAATAAAATGAAATCAATGTTTTAAATAATGTGCGATCAGTAAACATTCGAACGATGCGGTGCGATCACCAACAGTAATTTAATACTTTCATTAATGTTAAATTAAACAACTCAAATCTTGTGTTTTGATATTTCGCGACGTTCGTTGGTATCATGGTTCGAGTACGTGATCGCTGTGTAAATTGTGCATCATGATCATCTTTACCATTATATCTAATACAAACATTTTTTATTTTCTGTGATCAAGGATTTATTTTTTGGTCATTTGGTATTCTTTATTAAGACCTAATCGTTTCCAAAATATTTATTGTTGCGTTCGCGAAAAAATTAAAGAACATTATCAATTCCAAGAGATGCACGATAATGCAAACAAAATATTAAAATGTAATCTATTCCTTTGTATATTTAATATTTCTAAGTCGTTTTGGTGGATTTATCACGCGGGCCGGTTTGATTTGGAAACTTCTATGAAAATCGTGATGTCTTATTTTTTAGATAAGTATATAAATTTTGTATACTTTCATGTGATAACGAGTATTTGACGCTTAAAATAAATAAATACAATATTTTTGCACATTATTGATTGGTGAATTTTTGCCCATGTTGTTGTTTGGTGTACTGGTCGCGCGGTTTTATTATAAATCGATTTTTATTTTGTCTGTCACCCATAAAAACATTATGTGTGTGATGCAAGAACTTAATTAATTAAATTATAGAATGTATAAAAATTTTTTAAAAATTAATTATTTTTTATTGCCTTATTTTTTTTTTATTATTTTAGGTGATCAAATTAATTTAACCACACAAGGATTAAACTTTGGATACAATCACCCTTAAAATTCTTCAGTCGGCACACAGCATTCACAAAATTCACGTCTGTGATTTTTTTATATAACGCACCCGGATATTTTTTGTTTGTTTGTGCGATATTATTTTATACGAAAAGGATTATTATTTATATAAAACAAAGTTAAAAAAAAGTTTAAAGAAATTGAAAAAAAAATTACAAGAAAAAAATTGACAAAAAATTTTTGCAAGAAGTTTTTTGTTAAATTTTTTTTTTACTTTTTTTTTTAATTTAATTTGCCATGCCGGGAAGTCGCTCAAGTAATACAGAGCAGGAACATAAATCACCTAGGGAAAGTGGCGAGGATTCTGAGGATGAAAGTGAAATCTTAGAAGAAAGTCCGTGTGGAAGATGGCTGAAACGGAAAGAGGAGGTAAGCGCTTTATATCAGACAAATAACTTTTTATTTAAATAATTTATAAGATTGGGTGAGTCAGTATGAAAGATTTTTTTGTTTGCTTTTATTTTATGATTAAACTTTAAAGAATTGCAAAATTTAATTTTTTTTTATTATTATTCTTGTACAACCGAGACGTATAAAAGAAATATCAAATTGTGAATTATATCCGAGATTATGATAGTTTTTTCTTGCTGTATGCAACAACTGGAAACCATAATTCGTTTGTGTTTATAAATAGAAATTTTTAAAGTGTTACCATTGTAAGGCATAGAGAATAGATATCTAGTTTTATACAGCATAGCCAAAGAATTGCAAATTTTATAGTTTATTTACACCAACATTCTTACATTTATTTTATACATATACACTTGGCTGGATTTAGTGGAAAAAGTAATATGTGAATTAGTCATACAACACAGTGATTTGTGATTAATGTATGTATGTACATGGATTTTTATTTTTCTTAACTGAGCTGTTTACAAAGTATTTGGTTTGATTTAGTTGTAAACACTTGTAGTACATAAATCCTGATTATTTATCTCATTTGTATTGTTCTTTGGTGCAGATTAGGAGCAGCTGTTTGCTTTCGTGACTGCAATTTAGGTAAAACATAAATCAACCAAATGATTTATTTGTCTTACTGAATTCGATTAAGGTTTTGAATGCGACAGCTGAAAAAAGAATGATTTTCATTTTGATATGAACCACATACATATGATCAGTGGAACCAATTTTTGCATCTTGGCGAAGAAATTAAACAAATATTCAGATTTCAAAAAATCTTAACCCGCACTTACTTTTCATAGTGTGAACCAAGGATTACTAATCTTACTAAGCTATTAATTCTAGTTGTTCTTGAATCGAACTTAAATATGAAGAATTATTTAGCCTTCTTAATTAAAAAAACAAATATTATTGGATGTAACAGTTTGAATGGATTAGCTTACATGCATTCATTTTATGTTACGCAACATTAAATTGCTTTTAGATTACGTCATACACTTTTGAAGTAATTTTTTGGTTATGACCTTCTCTAGTCGTATTTTTAAGTTCGCAGAATATTTTGAAGGTATTTGTAATCTATGTAGTAAATGCCTGCATTAACCGTTTTTCTAATCTGCTCTTGTTTCGGCAATCGTCAATAATCTTAAATGTTGTATCACTGGGGGAATCAAATTAATTTGGTTCCAAATGGTTAAAATCTAAATTACCGTAGTTCATAATCTTTGTTCTTTAATACAACCAATAATAGCAACCTAGGTATTCCATGATGACTTCACGAGACTTTTTTCTGTTAATTAGATTACGATGGTACTGCCTTTATTACAGTTCGGTTTCTGTACCAATCGCCATTACAAATTGTGACCATTCTGCGACTCGTTCGATTTATGTCGTTTTTAAAATTTTCACACTATTAAACTTCAAAATTAAACCTGCTTTTACTCTAAAAGTATTATGAGGTACCTATATAAATGTAGTACATCCCCCCCCCCTCCTGAGCACCTCACCTTCACAGGTATGAGTGAAATGGTAGCCCCCATTCTCTTTTCAACCGTGAATACTCATCCCACGTTATATCGAAAAGCGGAGATTATAAACAAAACTCGTCAAACTATTGAGAGATGCAAGTTATGCAGGGTTATAAGCAAATGAAATATCAAATGTTGTAACGTAATTTATTTGTTTAAATTCTCGTTGGGATTTGGAGAGATAGGGCGAGTTGAAAAATTGAGTTAGGTTTGCGAAATGTAATCGCTTTTAAGATTTATACCAAATGGCATTTCTTTAAGCGATATAGCATAGGCTATCTTATTTGATATTAAATTTACGAAATCTTAATAATTATTATTATTTTCTTACCTCAAATGTAATTTAATAGCATGAGTTTTTCGATTGTGAAATGGGCACTCCCAATTTTGATTAGAAATGAAAACGCAAGTTTTTAAAATTATCATTGTTTTATTTTTCGACGTCATCTCCTTTTAGGCATGTAAATACACTTTTCCAACGTTTCTGCCATTTCTTTAACCTTTCCAAAAAATACGATTTCTCAAACTCTTCAAATACCCTTCTATCTCGGCGATAACCTCCTCGTTTTTTTCCTCCAGCCATATTTGTATGTTGGGGAACAGAAAGAATTCGCAGTGAGGTGCGGCAGTAATTCGTAACGAAGAATGAGCAATCGCGTCACCCATTGAGCCGATGCCTTTCTTACACCTACCCATTTAAAATATTAATTACCGTTCCGTACGACACGCCTACGGTGTCTGCTACTTCCCATACTTTAGTTCGGCTATCAGCGAGAATCATGCCGTGAATCTTTTCAACGATTTCCTCGGTAACAACGTCTGCCGGGTGGCCTGGCTCATCATCAAAAACCGATGTACGACCACGTTTAAATTCGCTGTACCAATATCTCACGGTTGTCATAGATGGTGAAGGGTCCCCATAGATAGACAGCATCCAAATTCGCTTTTATTCTTTCGCAAGTTTTTCCATTCCATCTCAATAAAACACGAAACACGAGTGATACAACTGGCTCCCAAATAAAAACTAGCCTGTGAAATAGATTGAAATTAAGTATGGTGTCGTTTGACAAATGACAGTACACGATGTTAATACCAACTTCCCTCAGTAACGTCATCTGTTTCCAAACACGGATACTTATTGATCGACCCTCATAGTATCGTATAGCTCATTTAAATTGCATGCCAGACGAATTTTTTGATGAAATTTTTGTCTCTGTCGTTACCGTGTTCAGCAATATATACTCTTTGCTTAAAATAATGAGTTAAATATTAAATTTTAGTGTTAGTCATCAAATAAAAAGATAAATTAATTTTGCCTGTGATTAGTGAAAGTTAAAATACAAACAGCGCCCAAATTGCAAATTTTATTTAAAGAGCCAGTTATAAGTTTTCCAATATTGGCTTCGTTTATGAGGTTTGAACAGATGAAGTGCGTTACAATTTTGCTTTTGGACTTGGGCAATAATTATTAACTGATTTCATTACTCGAGTAAAGAATTGCATTATAAAGTGGCCATTTATCTGGCCACCAAATTACGTTTGCCAAATTTCTTTTACAGTTTAAAAATTCCAAAGAACGATTGAAAATATGAGTTACGTCACATTTTGCCCACACCATATGGGAATATAAACAAATAAATTATTCGTTATAGTTTTTCTCCTCCCTTCTAGATGGATGAAATTATCAAAGTTTTCTTACTAATGATTTTTCGAATTTTTTTTAAATATTTACCCTTTCTCACCTTAGCTAAATTTGTCCTTTTGTTCATGAATAAATAAGGTAACGAGACCTATGAATTCCTAAAATCACATGACCACAAAGTAAAATTGTAATAATGAGATATTGGATTTATCTAGTTCACAATTAGTCCGTTCCTAAATAAGTTTTTGCCCATCTCCTTGTATTACCCAAAACATTTATTATAATATTCCGATGTCTCACAATGCAAGTTGAATAGACTGTAACGTAAAGAGTGGGCTAATTAAAAGTTTGTTTTTAGAAACGCTATAAAATGAGTATACAACTTTAGTTTGTCGAAACTTTTTTTATTGTGTAGGTCAATAACAATTTCGTTCATGCCGCTACCTCTTCTGGCCTTACAGTAAGCCATTCTGTGAGTCAAGCTTTTAAGAACTTTTTCAATAATTTCGGCGCCTAGATTATCCGCTTAACATCTATCCTTAACGAAACCTCATAGGAAAGGTGCTATGTACATAAATTTTCCAACATGTCACGACCGCAATCACCAGTAATTATGTCATTATTGCCTCTAGTATTCCAAAAGTTAGGTGGCACAATGATACCGATGAGCGGAAAAGGCGCAAACCCTCTACAATGTTGTAATGATCGTTAGTTTATAAGCTGAAGATTTTAAGTGGTCAATAGCGGCTAAAGCGTTGAGATTCGGTAATAAAATTTTAAAAGCCAACTAACAAACGCGGCGGTTGCCAATAACTGATTTGAACATTTCCAGTAATTTTCGGGAATTCGCTTTCGCGATTTCTGGATACCAACCCAATAAAAATGTATTTTCATTACTTATAGTGAAGCGCGTTATTACTGAACCAAATCCCCTTAATAAAGAATTTAACCAATTAAAAAACATCTTCAGCAGGTTGGAATATGTATAGTAAAATTGTTGAGTTTTAGTTGTGATCCAGCTTTGGCCAGAAAACCGCCAATCTCATTGGTTTTAATGTAACAATGAGTCGATACTCACATAACCCTGGCACTATTTCACCCACAGAGAAAATTGACAAGATATTTACGATCCCCGACAAGTCGAATTGAGACAAGATAATGTTGGACTCTGTAAAGTCGACTCGACGATCTCCACTTGAAACATCGTACGGTACAGAGCTACGAGTTCAGTAGGGAACAGTAGGTCCCGAACCCAGCACTCACATTCCATTGAGAGTGATCTGTCGATTTGTAATTTTCAAGAATTTCTTTAAATTAAAACAAGCAGAATTTGAAATAAAATATTTCAGGTGAGGTAGGAGAGGAATGAACCTCAGGAGCTCAGGAGTAACTAAGAGTCGAAGACAAAGAGTCAATAATGGCTGTACATTACAACAATTTTCAGAATGTTAAGGTTTGTAATTGTGCATTTCGGCTTCACCATTGCCCCCTCCCAAAATAAAACAAGCTTAAGGTAGCATCAAAAGCCCTACGGCAGTGCAAGAAAATACTAGTAGCTTTTTTAAGTTAACTTTGGCCAAAACAGGGAACTCGAACTCAAGAACCACCGATTGAATTCACAAATTGTTATCAATAGCGAATTTGAGACAAACGTTTGTAATGGAAATCCATTAGATACTCTTTGTTGTTAAATGTTTTTTCAATCCTAGTAACGATCTCATTTAGCCACGTTTTGCAAGACTAAGCAGAACATATCTAATTATTATGTTGCGGTGAAACCGAGTGGAGTTACAGAAAATGGTCCCTAATAAACCTATCAATGATTCTTGGTGAGCAGTTTCGAAAAGTATTTGATAAACTGAACAGCCGAAAATTGTAGGTTCGGATTAGTCAGACTTACCCTGTTTTGGTATAAATATGATTCTGCTTCGATTCTAGGCTTAATGCCAATCAACAACCATATTGAGCTGTTCGGTAGCAACAGCAAAAGGATCGATCATATCGACCGCACCCAGCAAAATGAACTAAGAGAAGCCGTTAACTAGGCGTGAATAGTTTTTTTTTTGAAGATTTAAAATTTTCGTTATTCGTACTTTAAGTTACAAGAGATAATTGTTATTTCACCAGTCCTGCAATGACCTTTCTTTGCATTTTATATATTATTCATACAAATTTGAATTCAAATATATCCTTTTCACAAAGGCAATGAAAATGTAAATGTTAGTCTATATTATTTATAGTTTTTTAATAGTGGGCTGCACTGTACTTATTTATAGAATATTTATTTATAGAGCATAATAGAAAAATTGGCGATGGTGGGCTTCATTTTAATCGATGTGATTTACGCTTACAGCACAATTCTCTGTGACATTTCATATTTTATTATTAAAAATGTAACCTCAGCCTACACATTAATAATATGACAGGAAAAAATGTATAAATTTTCCGCAATTTAATTGTTCCTCTTATTTATGTATGAATCATTACAAGACGTTTTACATGTAGACGACGACACCCAAATATTGATTTTTGCAAATTAGTATTCAAAACGTGTTGTCTCAATAACAGCATGCACGCGTTTTAAGTTTTTTTTTTTAAGGAAACCATATTGAATTGACAGAAGTTCGATATTTGAATAAAAGTTTTTTTGTTTGAGTTACTTTTTGAGAAGAACTAACTACCTAACCAAAAAATAATATTGTAAATATCTCAATTATCAAACATAACGTATGTAAGTGTGGCGTTAACACGAGTGACAGATAGCTTCCTTTTGCGTGTGTAACTTGCCAAAATGTGACTCGATGATGAAACACATTGGAATTGAGTCTAATTATTTATTTTTCTATAAATATAAAAGATAATTATTTGTATTTCGTTAACCACTTAGTGATAAAATATTTCAAGATAGTTTAATTAAAATTAAAAAATCAATCAAAATTAATAATAATAATAATTAATAATTAAAGATTAAGATCATGATTCAATTATGTATGCGTAAAACCCGATTTACACTTAATCAACGTCAATCAAATGATTTGTCACATTTGTCTCGAGCACGCGCACTTTTCCAATTCAATAAAATCGCGAATGAAATATGTTTAATAAATCAACTTTCTATAAAATGATCTACGATTAAGTAGAGTATTTTCATATACATACTTAGTATATTTTTGGCGCTAAAAAATGCAAATATAATTGTTAAACGATTTTATCTCGCTTATCAAAATGTTTTACGTCTAAATTAAATTATCATTTTGAAAAAATTATATAAATAGAAATTTTTAAATTGTCATTGATCTCAAAATATAAGAATGTCGATCAATATTTTCTTTTTATTATTGTTGTGTCCGAGATTGCATTTATAAAAGTGCACGATAATTAAATCAAAAATAGGTTTACACCGTATGCGCGAGGCTTGCGATCGATTGTACAACAACAGCTAAATTAAACGACTTTCTTTAGTCTGTAAAAATCTTTTGTTGGTTTCAATTTGATATAAAACCATATACTTTCTACACACAGTATTGGGTTGAATATACCCATTTATTATTTAATTAGAAACTGTCATGTTTCATAATTATTTTTATTTTATATTCTCGCTCCGAATATGTGCAACTTGTCGGTTTGGTGGGTAAATGGTCGCCCATATTGATAATACATAGCTTCAAGGAGTTTTAATTTTTTACCTATTTATTTGCTAAATCATAAATAATAATTATAATGTTGCTACACCAGTAATTAAATATATTTAAAAGGTTTATGGAAATACTTGCGTGTAAACCAAATGCGTGCCATACAGTTTATATAGGGTATTGAGGATGAATATTTCAATTTTCCTTAGAATTTTCTTTGCGTGAATGAATGTCAATTGTTTATAATTTTTTGTACTTTAACTAATCAACATGTTAATGCGTTGACATGATTTGTATTAATTAATATGACTTACCTTAATTATAGAGATACACTGACAAACTGTCTTATGAATTGATCTAATTTATATTACAACACTCTGGTCAATCGAAATTATAGTAGCGACTTTAAAAAACTTAGTTTGTATTTAGTCGCTGAGGAACAAATTTTTCTTTAATTTTCAAGAACCATCGTAGTTCTTTTTGATAACCGATTTCTTGCTGACCCCTGTTAGGCGTCAGTAAAATAATCTAAATTCATTTTATAGGGCTCATCGCTTTATTACAATGAAATAAAAAATATACAGTACCACAAGTGTTTCATCCTTCACCAGAACTACATTGGTAACATATATTGGAATTACATTTTCATCCTCCAACTTAAATATTCAGTCAAATTTGCAATGTTCCAGAACCAAAGTGTATACTCATATTTGAAATCCATTTTCAAAATACAAACGGAACAGAAACGTCTTAATTACATTCAAATATGTCGAGGAATGAGAAACGCCTTAGTTACACACAAATAGATGTTTGGAAGCCCCGTTTCATCATACAAATCGACCACATTCTGAAATGATCTTAGAATCTCATTTTTTTATAAGCGAGGTGTATCTCGCTCCATTTAGAAATTATTTAGTTACATTGTACATAAAGCCAGAGTTGTCCCATACTGATTCACTATTTTTGTAGAATCACATCTTTAACTCATTTTGTAGTCCCATTTTCATCCAAATTGATTGCCGAATGGCCTAGCTTCATTCTAATTGATCGATTTCTAGGACCCTTGAGCCATATCTTGAATTAATAACAAATTCAAAAAAAAATCACGCAACAAGGAAGAACTGAAACCAAAGAACTCAACCCAACAACAACAAAAAAGGGAATTATCAAAAGGAGATCTTTGACTCCAAACGAATATTCATGAACATTGTTCGAGCCGTATGCGGCCTCCTGGCCAAACTAAACAGTTTTAGACATTTAAATATAAAGCAAATGCCTGCGCACCTATAAGATGTTGAAACTCTCAGCATGCCCAAGCTCACAAAGAAATTGTCGAGTTCTATCCGGGTGGTTTAAATATCATTTCAGAATGTCATTTCTGTCCACCGTACCCAATTTTATCATAATCGGGTATCAAATGGCGTAGTTCGGTCCCACTTAACCATATTTTAGAACTTCCTCCAAAAAACATTTTGGAGTTCCATTTCCATCCGCCATACTCCAAAACTACCTCCAAAAATCATTTCAGAACCTCATTGCCATCCAATATACAACAAATAGCTTAGACCCGTCCCCCTGTTGACAAAATTACAAAACAGTTCGGAAATCATTTTAGAATCCATCTACCACTATCTAAATTCATCATGATCGTTTAATAAATGGCCCAGTTAGAGGTCGCCATATTTCAGAACTTTCTTCAAGACTCATGTTAAAACCCCTTTTTCATTCACCATATCCAATATCACCATAATCGGTTAATAAAATACCTTGTTCCGCCCCAGAACCTGTTGCCATCTGCCACATATAATATTATTAAAAAGGTCTAAAACCTCCTTTTCGCAATTTTTTCAAAGTCGAGCTGAGGAAAACAAATTTAAAAGAGCCCGGGCCTCACTGGAGGACTTCTAAATTAATTTCCCCGAAATCAAAACCCCTCAAAATCGATTTCTGTATACAAGGACGATAAATAATACAGAGTTGTTGAAGTCCGGTTGGTTCACTAATTATTTTTATGCTTATAAAGTAATTCCGACTCGAATCACAAATTTTTATGTGGTTTTCAGCGATATTCAATATTGGTTTTGTTGAACCTGGAATATCCGGTTAGTTTGTGGTTGGGACTCATAATCCGTGACGGTGATTAAAGGATTTTTCACGATTAAAAAATTTCACTTTCGGCCATTCTTTCCAAGCTCAGAAAGAATATCGGTATTGAAAGAAAATCTTCATGAGAGCAATTTTCATTACTGTTAGCACCGATTAGGAATGGGCAGAAAATCAATTTCGACAATTGCCAATCGTTCAATCCCAATTTTAAATAAGAAACCCCGAATATTTTCTGCTGAAATTAGGGAAGGTTATCGACAATGGCTAACTCCACTTAATTGAAAAACGCTACAAGACCAATCATCATTAGTGTTAACATCGATCAGCAATAACAAGAATACAAAATTTCAATTTTCATTTTTCAATTTGTTGGTTAGCAGTATAACATCGATGGTGGAGCCTCTTTAAAAAGTTTCGAACTTCATTTAAAAATGTTATTCTAACAAACCAAATTACGGTGCTCTTGTTTGTTGTTGTTATCCCACACTCAATCATGAATTTTTAAATTCCTTGCCCTGAAATTGAGAACCATTTACCGAATGTACTATCTCGGTTACACCGAACATAAAAAAGGTGTCGTTTTTCCGAAAAAAATTAAACATACTCTTATTATCAACACTATCGTATGTGTTCCTGGGCAATTAATGTGCCTGACACCTTGTGGAATCCATAGTCTCAAAATAGAATTTTTCATCAGATCGGTACGATTAGATATTTTGAACGAATATATAGTCGGTTGGCGTAGATACGGTGATTAGGGAGTTGTTAGAACTCGTGCTAATTTTGTCCACTATTTTCACATTTGAATGTTCTTAAGCGCCTAAAAACACATTTAAATTTAAGGAGTCTATATACATAGTGCAATTTGGGTTACATGTAACGAGATGGATCACTTTTCAAATGAGCAGCAACCTCATGTTAAACCAAATTCTTGACCAAGTAAATTGTTCAATTGTTGACATCGCTTTCTGAAAAATTCTAATCAGGAAAAGTTAACTAAATATCAGGCAATTATTATTCTGTTTATTGTGTGCATTTTAGATACAATTTAAGTGACGTGTTACCTCATTGAGCCTATCACATTTCCGAGGGATTTCCTGTATCAGTGAAACGTCACGTCAAGCTATCTCCATTCTATTTGTTTCGTTTTAGTTTTGTATGTAACTTTTGTTTGTGATTCTTTAGTCTCTTTCACAAAATATCGGTTTTGGCCCGAGAGCCTCTCAGGTTGCTCTGTTATCGCTCTAATTCTACAATGTTTTCTACCGAGACACTTTTGTATGGATGACTGTTTAGCGTTGTTGAAATGTGTCCTCCTGTTTGTTCTTCATCACACCCTCCCGTTTAATCGGGATTTTCGGGACAACCATTTTTCGTTATTGCAATTTAACCATTATGTATATTCTCGGGTTAATTATTTTATTCGTGGAATGAGACAAATAGAAGAAACATCATCGTTTATTTTTTATATAATATCCTCGTATATCAATGGTACTTATCACTTCCTTCAATTAGTCTAGATAAATTATTATAAAATAATTAATGATAATAAATTAATTATTCTTAGTAAAAAAATTAAAAACTTCCGGCAATTCTAAATTTGGCTTTTTTGAAAATTGGTTTGATTAGTTTTCGTTGTTGGTTTCTACGAACCGAAATAGTAATTAACTCAAAAAGACAATCCACCCAAAATGAAAACTCATCGAAAATATGTTGAAAATTAAGAAAAATGAGTTGTTACTCAGCTTTGAAACTCGTATCATATGGGGTCGTTCTATTTAGCCGTAACATATATCGATTTACAAAAGGTCAAACTAAAACTTCGAACATTTATTTTTAATCGAATTTATAAATTTTTAAATCCTATTTAAAATTTACGCATATACGAGATCAATTTTTTATTCAAAAATGTATTAAAACAATTTCATTTATTTTTCTCAAAATAAGAAAATAGAAAAAGCGAAAGTATGGGGGACCACATTCTCTAAAGTAAAGCATAAATTAAAATAGCCCTTAAAATAAGGTTACTTACTTTAAATTAAAAAAATCTAATATTAAAACGAAAACATCGATGTTCTTTTTTCGAATACTTTGTTTTCTATTTTTTTCGATACAATTTTTTCGATGTTTTCGCAAACGGTTAATTGGGCGTTTCCCGAGCTTGCATAAAATCTGAACTAAGAAGAAAACAGAATTTATACACACCCAGGTAACCTAAACCCTAAACAATTTTTTCTGAAATTAGCACTAAACCGACCAACAGTTCTTTTATACCTATTACTACCGCGCTTGGTCAAATTGACCGGTAAATAAAAATGCAATTGATTATATTTCGTCAGTGCAGATTATGGTTGATTTATTGCTGAATATACGTAAAAAACTAAAACTTCAATTTTCCACATAAGAAACCAAACTTAACTGACGGTATTATACCGTTTAAATATGTGTAAATTTTAAAAAAGTTTTCAAACGGTCAATTGGTAGGTTTAGTGTTAGTTATTCGAACATTCTAACGGCCCACTTAAATTTTTATCAAAAACGTTCAACAGAAATATGACACGTTTTCGGTGAATTGTAAAACTCTTAACCGAAACAATTAATCAAAAAAACAATTCATCGAAAATGTTAATTTACCGAAATGGACACCACCAGTAACAAAGCAGCTGATATTTAGGCCGAGTTACGCGAACTATGTCATTTCGATACGAACGTGAGTTAGTTTGATTTTGATAATAGAATTTGGTTGTTTGAAAAGATGACTCGACACTGCCTGTAAAACATAACAACTTGAATTAAATTTACACTGCAATTTTTGTTTTTCACTGGCGCTACATTTCATGTAGGGATTTGGCCACCTCAATGAGGTTGCATTATCAAGTTCATTAAATCCTAGCCAGGTTCCAAGAGTGCTGGAAGGGGTGGCATACAGCTGCGGAGGTGATATCGTTTTCTTCCATTTTACAATTTCTTTGTATGCAGTTCCCATGCGGTCATTCCAACTTTCGAGTGACCGCATGGGAACTGCATACTAACCCAAGCAACGAACGGTCGTCGCATTGTCCCTTTCTGTCGAGTAAACCCCCTCACACTGTAGTTACTTTATCATATTGTAATATTTTATTTTAATTAGTTATTTTCTGACGCTGGGGAGGGGGTATTATATTTTCTTTCCATTTCACTATTTGATTGTGAAGTTCTTGTCGCATTATATGCCACACGCCCCTACGTACACTTACCTTCCTTTTACCTTCCTCGAGTGTCGTCCTAACCCTCTTCAGGTGATATTCCTTTATTGTTAATCCCGAAAGAATATTTACTTTCGCAATGGTTCTTTCATTAAGAGCATTACTCCGGAAGGTTAAGGCGTGTTAAAAATATATTTGCATTTCAGTTTTTGGTTATATACTAAATCCCTACAAAAAATATGAAAAAACTTCCAAGTGGTCTTTGAGACTATGCGTAGAAATTGCAAACTATGTCTGCTGGATAATCAATATCATCAAATCGATTAGATTATTCGAGATCTACCACTTTACATTCCTAAAGTTTCTTATTTCAAACGATGTAATTAATAATTCGTTCTATAATCTTTTAAACAAAGTTCTAACAAAGCTTTTATCATGAATTGGTGAGGTTTACAACAATGTTGATATCTCGATTTCTCAGAATTTGAGTGAAAATAAAATTCTATTGGTGGATTTCATTTCTTGGGGAAAATTTTAAACTCACGCGACATTGGATTGTTGAGCTTTGTCAACTTCTAAGTCGAGTGTACGCCTTGTACTCAAGATTGGAAAAACTCAAATTTGTAGTATTTTGAAATTCAATAATCATGTGACGAACTTTTATAAAAATGTTTGACTGAGCCTTTCAATTGCTTTGATACTCGTTACAACATTGTTGGTATGGATTATTTATTTCACAAAGAAAATAAAAATGTTCGATTAACTTCTGAAATATTCGATTAATCACTTTTGTGATCGGCGGACGTGGTTTGAATCGTGCATTAATATAATAACCAAATTATCATATCGCGATTTGTTCGGTTTGTTTTTTTTTAAATCCGGTGTCTGGCAGATAGACGGCGTCAAAATTCCATTTCATCACGTTTCCGTTCCGCGATTGCAAAGTATAGTAAACTCCCTTTATTTACGGTGAATAATTCTGACGAGATTTATTATTCGCGTTATGAATGACTTCGTGTAATATTTTAGTTCGATTAATCATTTCGATATCAAATCAATTTAAAATAAAATTCCTGCACATTTCCGCGAGCTCAGTTTTGTGCCCTCATAAGGGTTACTGTAATGTGCACTTAATTAATATTAATTTATAAATATTCTATTGTTTACAATATTTATATGACTCATTACTTGTAAATTACAAAATTATTCAATTAGCTAAACTAAATATATATACAAAAACAATGACAACGTTATTAAATTTATATTCCACAGGAAGCCTTCAAAAAAATGTATAAATTTAATTTTCGCTATGTAGCGAAAAGAGATTTTATATTGTAATACTTTACGCGAGTCGAGAGTGCACCAAAGTAAATATTTACTGTATGCAGATTAACGTGTGTAGAATTAAAAATTAATCGTAGTAAACGCTAAACGCATGGCCTAAAGTTTTGAGGTTATTTGTATATGGTCTACGACTAAAGACAATTAGCAGGTGGTTCGGTTCGGGAGTAACGAAATTTTTTAATTAATTTGAATTGTGTGATTTTTATTGTTAATGTCATCCGCATTGTTTTGTGCAGAATGGCACTCTGTAATAACATATAAAAGACCATAACAATTTAATTGAGCGTGCGATAACAGGAAGGCGGCGGTATGTTAATTATAATATTGAATAGATCATCACTATTACTCGAGGTTCTTTAGTATCTTAAGACGAAAATGAACGATAAATTGAGGAATGCATTTAATTTCCAGTATGAGTTCATTTGTTTGTATCAAAGACATCTGCAGGGCAGGAATATTAATTGCAGCGGCGATTTATATTTACTATAGATTGTTCAATGGCGATACAAAACCTAGTCAGCTACTTTGAAACCAACTTGGTATTTTCTTAACTTTGCATTGATCGCAGGTGAGATTCTGTCAACTTAGAATAATTTTATGTCAAGGCTTCCTCTTCAAATTATTTTGTCCAATCCTCGAAAAAAAATTTTAATTCTCGAAAAATTCGAAGAATTTTGTAAATTTAATTAGAAATGTCCGAAAGTGCTGAGCTTTAGTATTGATGAAAATTCTTCATAATATTAATGAAATTGAAAAGGACATCATTAATTAAAATATAGCTTAATGTGTTCCAATGTTCCATTAAAATTGCGAGTATGTTAATAAATTGAACGGGTTTAGAAATCTACAAAAGCAAATTACTTATGTCTAGCATCTGCGTGTTGTCGGAACTTAAGTAGCTAAGAGCGAGCAAAATTCATTTGGTAGAGCAAAGCTAGTCAACTAGGGTTCACTGTTAATATATTTTGCTTCAGCAATTAGATAATATAAGCCTTTTATAATTTAGTCATGCACCGATTCTTAGTTGCTTGAAGAGTAAGCAACTATAAGTTGAGAAAGTTTCTTCAATAAATTTAAAACTTCATTAGATTGAGAACATTTTTCGTATGTACACAGAATATCCACTCCCATTAAGATTATCGTGTTTCTTTGGATGGCACGTTCACTCTAATGCACTTTGGCACTCGCTCAAAAAAATTTCGGGCTTTGGTTGACGAATTTTTTGCTCTGTTTGCTGATATTTAAAATAGAATATCGTTCAATTATAATGAAATGGTGAAAAACTTTATTTTTCAAAAAATGTTAAATTAAAATTAATGTACTATTGTTCGAAAATATGTTTAAATTTACACATACTGTGGTCGACATTTAAAACTGTATAAATGTTAATCCAACTAAACAAAAAAAATAACCACCGAAATTGGCATTTTTCTGTTGAGACATTCATTTAAACGCATTGTAATTTGGTCGTGATATTTGATTGTGTTTATGTAATTCAAACTTTTTTTATCTTAAAATTATTAAATTTGAAGGTATAATTGTAATTTGTAGCATGCTTAAGTTTAAAAAACGTTCAGCATTGCCTAAATGTAAAAGATTATCTGAAGGGGAGCTGCTACATATACAAATCATAAGCAATATCCCAATATAGAAATCGCCAGGAAAATTGAACATGAAAGCCTATAAACAAGGCCGAAGCACAATCTCAGCTCTCAATATAGAAATCGCCAGGAAAATTGAACATGAAAGCCTATAAACAAGGCCGAAGCACAATCTCAGCTCACCAGAAAGGCCAAATCGCGAAAAAGCTACACGATATCGATATACAAATAAAGGAAAAATTGGACTTTCCACGACGACTCGGCACATCGCTCGCATTTTAAACAGTCTCGCCAAATATTAAATGGAGCAAACTATAAAGCAAACCAAGTCTAAACGCCATGCATATGAAAAATCGTCTTAAATTTGCTCACAATAACATGTCATGTACAACTGATTGGGAAAGAGTGTTTTTTCTGATGAAAACAAATTTTATTTAGATGGTCCCGACTGCTATAGTTCTACTGGTATAATTTAAGGAACATGACATCGTTAGGTCGAAGCGAAGTTTTAGTTTCGAATGTGTTATGGTATGGGGAACATTTTCCTATCAAAAGAAGCTTTCCATCTGCTTTATTACGACCCGACTGAGACCAAACAGTGGTTTCTAGATAGAAACATTAGTCTTCTTGAATGGCCAGCTTGTAGTCCTGATTGCAATCCCATCGAAAAATAATGGAACATTGTATGGAAATGGACGACAATATGATTCAGAAATTTTAAAGAGATTTAAAAAGTGCCATCCGTGAATGTTAGGCAAAAATTAATTCGGAAACTCTGAAAAACTTGATGAAAACATAAAATTAATACCTAATCGATTTTTTTTACTGTTAGAATTGCGTTTAGACGTATGTAGGTTTATTTTTTAGTGTGTTCTACCATTTTTGTAAAATTAATCATTGCCTTGTAGATTGGTTCATTGTTCTGTTGGTAAGTTCCATGTAGGGTAGTAAATTTATTCGAATTCACACTTATTTTAGAATTCCGATATATCAAATTAGACTGTTACGCCATCATCTCGGCAAGCTTCAATCTGGCCCTTATAGTAAAAAAACACAGAAAATTGTTAATTTCTAACAAAATCCTGGTTAACCCATCATCACGTAAAAAGTAGTTAATATTTCTGTTAGAATTGTGCTCTGAATATTAACCAGAATAATCGTTTATTAAAGAATATGTTATGAAAACATTGTTGAAAAATTGATCGGTGGGAGTGAAAGCCACATTGACCGACAATCGCCTAAAACATCTTCGCTCAGAGGTGTGAGTAACACAATACTACAGTTTTGCATAAACCTTTTAGGTCTAGACACCAATATGGTGAAATCTTGGAATTTGTAAACCGCTTTAAACAAAATATCTATGTTAACTCGGGCAACATTTGTCATTCAATAATTAAAAATAACGTAAGTTGTTTTACACTTCCATACACCTCAGGCGAATCGAAGCAACATCTTGTTGAGAGGAGTGAAGGAAGAAAGTAAATCCTAGAACTGGTACTAGATATTTTACATTGAAGTGCATTCTCCGCTAACATTCCGGCATAATTATTATATTAGTCACGTAGACGTCAAATCAATGTTTGATTGAGTACAATTTTTAAACGTATTCCTCAAAAATTAAATATCATTTATGGTTGTTTAATAATCAGTAGTCCCTGGTTGGTGCAATGAGGTTCTTTAGATTATCAGCTCAATAACAGAAGCGTAGCTAGGCGGAGGCAATTGTAAAGTTACTTAGGAGCTCTATTGCAATATAAAAAAGCTTTGTCACATTTAGTAAAATGAATCGCAAAGGATTCCTATTTTACTGCGGCTTTATTGGCAAAAATACCATTTTTGACTGTAATCCCAGAGAATTTTCATTTTTGAGAATGCCAAACGCGGCCGATAAAACAAAACAGCTGAAAATGGCTGTTGATGATACTCACGATTTTGACATGAATAGAAAAACATAAAATTCGGATCGCTGGAGGATTTTGGAATTAATGGATTTTATTTATTGTTTTCGATATTCCACTGGCTATAAAGAATTTACGTTTATAAAGGGTGTTTTTTTAGGAGGTTTGTTTTTCCGATAGATGTCGTTTTATTTTATGACAGTTGTTTTGACAGCTCAAAGTGGCATTTCTACTCAGTATTGTTTGGCAAATCATTATGAATAGGTTAACTCCAGAACAACGTTTTCAAATCGTGGAAATTTATTTTCAAAATCAGTGTTCAATTAAAAATGTTTATAGAGCACTTCGTGAATTTTATGGTGCACATAATCGTCCGTCAGAGACCACCATAAAGAACGTAATTACCAAATTTCGGTCTACATTCACTCTTTTGGATGCCAAGCCACCGACAAGAATGAGAAGAGTTCGTACAGAAGAAAATATTGCTGTCGTTGAGGCCAGTGTCGAAGAAAACGACAATTTATCGATTCGTCGTCGTGCTCAGCAAATTGGACTTTGTCCATCGACTTTATGGAAAATTTTAAGTAAAAAGATTTGGGTTTGGTGCCATACAAAATTCAATTGGTGCAAGAATTAAAGCCACACGACCATCGTTTGCGCCGTGAATTCAGTGATTGGTCGTTAAATCAATTGAACGAAGATCCATTTTTTTACCGTAAAATTCTCTTCAGTGATGAGGCGCATTTTTGGTTAAATGGATACGTCAACAAACAAAATTGTCGCATTTGGAGCAAAGATAATCCACACGCCGTTCTAGAATTACCAATGCATCCTGATAAATATACTGTTTGGTGCGGTCTATGGGCTGGTGGGATCATCGGTCCATATTTCTTTAAAAATGAGGAAGGACGACGCGTTACCGTGAATGGAAATCGATACAGAACCATGTTAAATGAGTTTTTGTTGTCAAATCTTGAAGATATGGATATGAATGAAATGTGGTTTCAACAAGATGGTGCCACTTGCCATACAGCACGTGAAACAATCGACTTATTGAAAGAAACTTTCAACGACAACATTATTTCGAGAAATGGTCCGGTGAATTGGCCTCCGCGTTCGTGCGATTTGACGCCACTCGATTACTTTTTGTGGGGATACGTGAAGTGATTGGTTTATGTGGATAAACCTCAATCGATTGACGCTTTGGAAACCAATATTCAACGTGTCATTGCTGACATACGCCCTCAAATGCTTGAAAAAGTGCTGGAAAATTGGACCTCCAGAATGACATTTGTGAAAAATAGTCGTGGTAGCCATATGCCAGAAATTGTGTTTAAATGTTAAATGCCAAAAAATTATCTACCAAATAAAAAAAAATTTTGGTCATTTCATAATTTTATATGTGTTTTATTCAAAAAAAAAATCGGCAACCTCTTAAAAAAACACCCTTTATTATTTACATTTTTCTTTTAAAGTAAGGAGTCTACTAGAGATCAAAGAGTGATGAACGTAACCAAACAAATTACCGCTAATGTTACCATATAGAATATAACAATAAATCGTTGATGGTTTCGGTGGCTTTCATTGCAGATGACAGAACACTTAAAATCACTATATTCCTATTTCTTCTAGGAAGTTTCCAATTTTCACTTTTGTTGTACCCAGCATTTAAACCATTTTTCTGTCTCTTAAAGATTCCTTTTATAAAAAGTTTCCACTTAACAAATTTCCCTAATAAAATGTACCACAACATTAACATTTTTTAAGTTTGAAATCAAACTTTTAATAAATTTGGGTTTGGCATAATATTTGAATTTAATAAAATTAAATAGAATTATGAGATAGATAGGAAAATAATTTAAGTCCAGTCCAAGTAAATGTTTTTTGGCTTAAAATTAATTTAAACATAAAAAGATGACACTAGTTGCTGGATATTCCATTCTGCGTTTCTTGTTAATTGATCTGATCCGGTTCAGTTCATGTTTCATGAAACAACGCAGAGGCGCTTACTAGATTTCAAATTTGTGATCTAAAACAAAAATTTGGCCAAAATACATTTTTATATATACATATATGGTTACAAAAAGCGTCTTATAGCCTGGACAGACTGAAGATTAGTTAAACTGGTTTAACCAAATTCGGTCAAGTAGTCGTAGGAATAAAAATCTATTCAGTTCGTCGCACTATGAAAAATTCAAAATCTGCTATAACAAATTCAAGTTTTTCCATAGGGTCGCTTGATTGAATTTTGCGTCTAAGAAAAGTAAGTCAATTTTTAATTTGTCAACCATGCAAATTATCAAATTTTTTATTTTTCTTGCAGAAGCAACCAAATGAAATAAATTAAATAATATTTCCCAAAATAATTCAAAATACACTTTGTGGCCTAATTAAAAGGCCTAATCTAAAATATTGTATACTCTTTATAGGGTCTCCTCTCCGTATCGTAAAAATATCTTACAAGAATTGTATTGGATTCAGATCAATGATTTTTAATTTATTTCCATTGAACATTGAACCATTAGACTGTGACAGACAACGAGTGTGCGATGTGCTGTTTGTTTTGTATACATGAGTTCCATATAATTTATATATTTTATTGTTTGGTGGTGGCCGATCGCCTTGTAATTTATTTGTTATTTACACAAAAAATCATTGTGGCCGCTTGGTTTGATTATACAATGATCGCGTAAAAACATATCGCATCCCACGCCCTAATTAGAATCGCGTAAATTACACTTGTGCGTTTTCTATTTCCGATAAATTTAATTCTCGATTTTTTTTAAATTGTGGTCTACTCGTATAAAAGAGTACAACACGTGCCATTCATCACGTCATTGTTTTGTTTGTTATGTCAGTTGACCGATTAAATACGCTGTCTTAAAGTATAATTTCTCTTCCAATTTATTATTTGTGTTTTGCAAATCTTTCAAGTTCAGCAAAATACAAAACCTATATAGTAACGCGGGCTAGAGTTGATTGAAATACAAACATAAATTTTGTGTTTCAATTCGCGTGTGTCTATTTAAAGTGATTTACGATTGCGAATATATAATTTATCATCTTGAAGAAATATTTTTTATTGTTTTCATTCCAATTCTTTTGTTTGTATAATCGAAATTAAAAAGCTTTTCATCATAATACGTATGCGGTGAAATGTTGAATCGGAAAATTGTTAAGCTTAGACGCGATATTCGCAACATCATCATAAATGACCTTGCATAACATTTATTCGCGAACCTGAAATCGATGATTCATTTTATAGTTTTTTTTTTGTATATAAGTCTTTGCTATTTAGTTTTTTATAAAAATAAGAAATGTATGAAAATAAAGCTAAAGTAGTTTACCAAAACGAAAAGAGTTAGTTACCAAGTTTGAAAGATGTACATATAACTGGATTCCTTATTTGAGAAGGGCAGTGATGGTTAAACCGAGTATTTTATGTGCGCAGTACGCAACTAAATTCAAGGTTCTGTGCACCTGAAACTAAGATATTCTCGTCGTACATTTCGTAGACTTAATTTAACAAGAATGTTATTTGTTGTTGTTTTCTTCGTCTTGCAGATATCTATATAAGTTGCAAGAGAGTGTAATAAATTTTGTTGCTAATCTAAAAATAGATTTCTGTTTATATATGTATCTATATCTATATATATATATATATATATATATATGTATATGAAGATCGAAAATATTGAACGAATGTACATTATTTATGTACAAAGAGTATTGGTGTTTTTCTTACAAAATTAGCGAGTTCATGAATTGCAATCTTCAATATGTTTCAATAGACATTAATTAATTACTCATATAATAATTTAATTACTTATATTTTACTTGTTGAATTAAGTGTTTCTGTTTTGGTTGTGATTTGTATGCGTTATTTTTGTACAGGGTGGCAACATACAGCGCGGTTTCAAATATAAAATAAATATTCTTTAATGCTCACTAACTCTATGTAATAGACCCGTTTGACTAAAATTTGGCTTATGATAATTTCTACATAACTTTTCCAGAATGCGGTTGTCACTGAGGTATTTTTGTCGTTTCTATACATATTAGATTCCCTTTAAGGTGAAATTTTTCAGCAAGTTATTTTATTTGGTGAGAAACTGAAAAGTAAGCCAAAACTTTTTGCTGTACATTTGTTTTTAAGTTTTGCATTTAAATCCTTATGAACAAGGGTAGTCAATGCTAATAACACCTTACATACTCAAATATGCAAATGACGGCCGTACATTGAAAAAATCATTGAAATCCTTTGATGAACGCAATGAAATCGAAGTAAAGTATGTGACCCGTTTGCTTAGATTCATTTGGTTGGAGACCTTGTATAATTTGAATGATAACCGGATGTTCCATCGCGGCGGCGCGCCATCGAACGCTTCTAACATGCCCTCGCAATTCTCGAATTGTTACATCTTTAATCCATCCCGATAAGAGGTGACTCCATCGTCACCAAAACTTTCATCGTAAAATTCGTGGTTTATTAGGTAACAGAATCGTTCGATTTGTGTTTTATTAGGTAACGGAACCGTTCCATTTTTCAAATACACTAGCACCTCCAAACTTGTAACTAACCACAACAAATTTCTACAATTTTAAAAGTGTTAAAGGCGCCTCACGAGGTAATCAGAAACTCGGTCCGAAAATTTACAAGCCCATAAAAATCAGCAAACAGAGTAGAGAACATCGCAGATTTTCAGTTAAAAAATAGATCGCAAAGCGACTCGGGGGAAAATAAGTTCTCAATGATCACAATTGATTTTGTAAAAATTTGTCTAAAAATCGAACCAGTTTTAACATTTTTTTCCATGATATACAAAGTGGCGCAATTTTAGCATCCGAAATATTCCACATTAGTTTGTCCGGGTTGGTATAAACGGAATTATTTTTAGAATATTTCGTTTAGAGTGTCCTGTAACTGACTAACACGATTTGATTAGTTGATAAAAACGAAAGTGACTTTACTTATATCACATCGCCGGTGAATATCCATTTGCCAAGTGCTTAAAACGGCCTTTTCTTGAAGTATTCTTTGTTGAAAAATTGCTATTTTCACTGGTTTAAGAGATATACCAATTTTTCAACACAAATACTTCGGTGGAAAACTTTTTTAAGCGCTTGTAACATATCAGGGGGCATCCACACGCGAAGTAGTTTAAGTATAGTTGTCGAACTTTGATCAAAGAATCCAACCCTATTATTTGTGTAAATTAATTTGCAGGACACTCTGAATAAACAAATTTTAGGAAATCAGACAAATTGAATTTGTTTACCACTAGATTTAGGACCAATTTACGATAATGAGGATCTAAGTTTTTGGAACATTTTTGAAGACATTTATAATGATAAGCATGATATGCGCGACGTATATATTCTGTACCTAAGGAGGAAATTGTCAACTGGGTGGTCCAAGCCATTTAATATATGCCATATTATTATATTGGAATTAGAAAGCAAATTCTCTCCCAGAAGCACTATGACGGTAGTTTTGAATTCTAAATTTGTGTTGACATCAAGACTTTTTCAATAATATATTAATAGGTACCAGGCCCAAAATTATGAATTTATCGACTAAAGCACTGATAACAAAGTGATTTCTTTCCTAAGACCTTTCAAACGGTGTGCTTCTTGATTATAATGAATTGGCAAAATCTAATCGCTTCCAACGCCATAATTTTGGCATTCTTCAAGGCATTTTCAGTGATATGCAACACTCATATATTCTATAATACTGAATAATTAGCTACCAGCGCCAAAACGGTGGATTTGTGGATTAAATTGCTGTTAACAAAACTTGCGGTTCGTCCAAAATCCTTTAAATGTTATGCCAGATGATTATATGAATGAATAAAATGTATAATCCTTCAGCGCCTAACGATAGTTTATAGTACGAAGGTGATACAGCTAAATTTTAGACATGCAAGACCCTTACAGTTATATGTGACACTTATATACTCCATAATAAATAAATACTTTAGTATCGGTGCTAATACGGTGGCTTAAACAGAATTGTTAATTTTTTCATAACCTTTCAAAAGATATGCCATATGATTATATTGGAGCGAGCAAAATGCAATCGTATACTTCAGCTAAATTGTCGACACCCTTCAGGACCTTTTCAATGATATGCAATACATATATATTTTATAATAATGAATAATTAGCTACCAGCGCCAAAACGTTGGATTTTTGAATTAAATACTTTTTAATCGATTTTCCACATGATTTGATTGAACTCAGAAAAATTGTAATTGCTTTCAGCGCCGCAATGGCTTTTAAGTACAAAAGTGTTTCAGCTGAATTTACGAGATTCTTGAAAATCTTTTCAGCGATATACGACAAGTGTATATTCTATAATAAACGAAGAGCGCAGCCTTACGATACAGGTCCCAAACGCTATTCAATTCTCCATATTAAAAATAGAAGAAGATTGGCAAATCGCTCAAACGAACACATTATTTTTGCATTTTTCGAATCCAGGACCTTCAAACCACCGAGAAAAATGGTTTTGGAGCAAGGTAATTGTTAATCATTTTTACCAGGACTTCAATAACATAGTCCTACAGACCGAAGTTAATTCGGTTGCAGTGACACGACATTTTCCTTCTATATAATAAAAATAAATCCCTTCTATCAAAAAAGCTGCCTTTTAAGAGGGCTCGATTGTCTTTCAAACTGGTTCCTTTAATAATTAACATTGACTGCGGACAATTCATGCAAAATTGCAATTTCTTAGGTTACTATAAACTTACTTAAACATCGCCAATATTTTAATCCGATGTTACAGATTTCCCATTTTTTTGCCACCTTAGTAATTGTCGAGAGAGCTGGCGTTTTTTGGCACATCCATTTTTCTTCTACCTACCAGCACTTAATCTCATCACTCAAGCGTTTGTAAAGCTCTACTATCATAATTATGCAGCCATTTGAGTACAGATTTTCATTTGTTTTGTTAGTGGCCACTCGACCACGTCAATTTCAACCTAATTTTTACACAGTCCATTTTATTCCATATTAAAGTATTTTTAGCAGCGTCAGTAAAAATTAGTATAAATACGTGTATGTGGAATCTAATTTTTTAAATTTTGTAATAAAACGATGCGCTCTTAACGACAAAGAAATATTTTTTGAATTTGAACCGTTTGTCAATTTTACTTAGTTAATTTTCAGCTTGTGTATACCTGATAAATTGGGAATTGTTTCCAATTTATCCTTAAACCTGATAGAGAACTATTGCAAGGGGTTTTTCTATTTTAATAATGTTTTTATTAATCATGGTCGTTAGGATTACTTCGAGTTAATATTGCTGGTACCCTGCATTTTGGTAGCGCCGTATGAATTGAAATTAGAGCAAATAAATGTACGTGAAATCTATGTTTTAAATGTTGTTTGATGTTACAGCCGTTCAGCAATTTTTTTCTTAGACAATATTTCAGCTTCTTTATTATTGATATAAGAAACTCATGTTTTGTTGAGCTTGTTATTTTATTTATTTTAAATTTATCCTTAAACTAAACAGTGAATGGTTCCAAATAGAAGAATATTTTAATATTTAATATATTTTAATAATATTTTCAAAACGCATCGTCATTGAGTTAATGCCCTGCGCTTTTTATCAGTTTCGTTTGTACTGCAATTAGAGTAAATGCATGAATGTGTAATTCATTCTTAACGTTCTTTAATAAAATGATGCATTCTTTCCAACCAATAAAATTCTTTGAGTTTCTAAGAAAATTTTAAATTTCTTTATTCCTGATAAACGAGGCACTTATTTTTTGTTGAACTTGTAAACGGCTACAAACAGAACGGTCTTTGAGTAATACAGTTTAGAATTTTTAATTTAATACAGAATTTTGCTGCCCAATCTTTTCGGTTTCCCTAGCGTTAGGGAAATAAATTAAACCAAAGAGTATCTTATAAAGAGTAACGAAACAAAGGAAACAATTTAAGCAAAAAATGTATGGGTTTAACAATCCTATCATTGGTCACGAGTATGACTATATCCGATATAAATGAAATAAAAAATTGCGTAAATGAATTGTACGATTAAACGTATTTTTCATTATGAATTGTGTAAATTGCTGCGAAATCTAAAATTTAATAAGAATGAGAATTAGCATAGAAAATGTTCACTCCCACATTTATTATAAATGTGGAACCTATGTTTTTTATAATGGTACTTATTCAATTACTTTTGTTCTTTGATCCCGAAGTAAAAATTTTCAGAGGACGAAAAAATTATAATTTATATCATATTTAATATTTATTAATTGACGCAATGAGCGCATCTACCGCGTTACACGAAGTATTCCTATATACGAATAATTATTTGCCATTTGATAAATAAATGACTGCGCCACTATTTTTAAAAATAGAAAATATAATTATATCTTTAATCATTAAATGTCATTAACACGATTTGTTTTAGTTTATCTAATAGTCTATACTAGTTTGTTGATTAATTCAATGCTAATGACAAGAAATAGTTTTGTAAACACGCTATATCTAAACATATGATGTTTCTCTATATGGCGAAAAATTTTATCGATGTGTGCTATATAGAGTTAAAATTTGTCGGTTAGATTTTAGAAAGATAAAATACATATTTTCATGGGAAATTATTGTTCATTTTCGAGTGAAAATGTTTTCTTATTTTCGAAATTATTTATTTACAAAACAATAATAAACGGTATACTCATAAACGCCTAATAACACTAACATATAGAAGTTGTGTAAAATCAAACAAGACAGTTAATTTGAAACCTTAGACCAAAAAATTCATGTAAACGAATCACATTATATTGGATTAGTGAATTAGTTTTCCACCTGGATGAATCATTTTAACTCTCGTTTCGTAAATAAACCGACAAAACTAATCAAAAAAGAAAAAAAACTCCCGGCACCCACCCAGACATTCTGTTATCGCAACATAAATACAATTTTCGTCTCGTCCCACACTACTCTTGTCGAATTATATATGTTGCTTTAATTTACTTTCATATAACATGAAACATAAATAAATATTATGTATTTATATTAATGTACGAGAGATAACTTAATTAATTTGTATTCATACATAATTAAAGTTCTGTGAATGTTAATTAATTTACGATTCAATGTGAATGACAAATTGCAGTTAAGTACTTGTACATATGTACGTATTACATATTGAAAAGGTTAAGCATCATTTGCCTTAGTGAAATAATACGTACGGTTTTATTATTTAGATTAGAAAATTTTCAATATATTTAAGCGCAAATAATACTTATCCTTGTCAAAATAAAAACAATTCGTATTACTAATATTGTACATTATTGAAAATAATAACTTTTTATTTTAAAGGTTAAAATAATTGTCATCCTATTCATCATATGATCAATCATACGAAAGTTAATTAGATAAATTATCCAATAAAAATGTTATTTGTATTTTTTTACTTTTTCATCTTCAATTTTGCAAATATAATATTATTAAGGCAGTAAATTGGATGATTGGTTGACGATCGTGAGCAGATTACGGAATGTGTTTTCTAAGTCGCCAGTTACATCTATATGGCAGTCATGTGATTAACTTTATGGTAAAATTAAATGTTTGTATTTATAGTTGATCTCATTCACGTTCATTTTTCACTTTAATCTATATAGGAGATCAAAGATAGTCGTTTTCTTTATTTGATCGCAATAGAATTAAACGATATATTTCAAATAATAAGTGTTGTCTTTGATCTTTCTCACAGACTTTAATCAAACTTGTGGTATCTATGATTTTCAGATAAGTAACAATCGTAATAGTTAGTTATCGCTTGTCTCGTTCCAGTAAAAACCATCATACAGACATAATAAAATAATACAGGCGATGGGAAATTGTTCTTTCCTCACAAATAAGGTTCAAGCTGACAGTATCTTAACCATGTCCCCAACTTATTACTATTTGATTTCAAACCTCTCGGCCGCAGATTCTACAAATTTATACTCATCAAAATTTTAGTTGTACATGTGGGACCTATTTTCATTTTTGAATATAAACTGAAGACTTCGAAATGAATACTTATTTGTGGAACCTAACTTATTCAAATAAATATGCTGGTAAGGTGACTTATTTTCTGTTTCTTTCTTGCAAAAAACTAATTTGCACAGTGGTTAAAGCTTTGGCGTTTGGATCGGGAGGTACCGGGTTCGAATCCCGATAGGGGCACGATGCAAAGGGAATTTTAATCAATAGATTACGATCTGTGATGAAATGGAATATATCTATGACTCACTGTCGGAGTGCAAAACCGACTCATCTTCCATGCCATCTTCCAATGGACCGACTCATCTTCCATGCCAGTATAGGCTGACATGGGGCTATCCAATGATGGTAATAAAATCGGACCTATAACCGTACGTCCTCGAATTGGCCGACACTGGCGTAAAAGTAAAGACGGAAAAAGCAAACCCGCGAAACAGCTGGGAGAGCCTTATCATGTTATGGCAACAATAAGCACTGATTACACGTAAAATAAAAAATAAAACGTAAAAAACACGTACAATAAACCCTTTCTTGATTGTCTATTCGTTATATTATTAAATTGTATACATAAATCTTTTTCTTTTTTTAAGAAAGTATTAATTGTCCAGTGGATTTAATGTCCTTTGAAGGTCAATTAATACTCCCCTTTTTATTCACGCACACACCGGCCATTCACACAATTACAGTATACCCACCTGCACATTGCAAGCTCCATGTCAACCTGTACACTGACATAAACGGTGGGGACAAATTTCGTTTAATCGAGACAGTAATCATTGCAAAAAAATCCACTAAAAGAACAAAAAGTAATAAAATAAAATTTTTTAATCGGATCAATCCCGATGTGTCCCGATTAAGCGGAATCGACTGTATTGGTTGAAGAATTTTTCATTGAAAACAGCCAATGTTTTCATGTTGCTGTCAAAGTAAGTAGGCAAACTCAATTCGAACGATTTTGCTTAATTATTTAAGATGGCGGCAAATAAGTAAACAAGTTTGAAATAAGTATCCATTTCGAAAAGGGCCTTAAAGTAATAATGCCGATATTGTTAATTTGTTGTGTTTATTTCTGACGTTCCTTGGACGTGTTAAATCGTAAAAGCTCTTGTGGTACTTAATTTAAAGATTTTGTTTCATTACATTGTTAGCAAAGTTGACTATTTTATCATACTTAGTATAAGAATATCTATCTCCCTTTAAGAAACATTGCACGTAATTCTTACGAAATTTGCCCTCACACCCGTTTATGCAACTTGTGTTTTTTTGCATATTATGTGATCAATGTGTGATCAACATAATTTCTAGGTTTCCACTTTTTTTAGTGTTAGTAACAATGTATAAGACACTTTTGATTTTGATATAAATTCTGGAATTTATATTCTGCTTTTCCCCGTGACTAAATAGTATCAATAATCCAGTTAGCTTTGAAGCTGTCTTGAAGATGATTTTAAGGTGAATAAAAACCATATTTTAATTTAATACCAACACTAACCACATTTAAATGTGAGGAACTTGTTCCATCACTTGTGGAACCTATCGTTCATTTATATATTATTTATTCCTCCTTGTGGGCTCAGTCGACAGAATACGAATTGTTCTAGTTGGGTTGATAGCTGGGAAACTTAAATTTGGTGAGAATTTTTTTAAGGCCCAACAAGCAATATATTTGAACGTAACATATATGTCTTATAATATATTCTAATTTGGTCCAGTCTTCGTGTTTTAAATAAAATGTGAAATTTATGCTCATTTTGTCACATGATTGAATAATTTCAATGATACTGATAAGTTCCGATGCTCTAAATCCATGATGAATAATCCTTGGAGTGTTTGATGATTGTGAGGCATAACTTAAACGTAACTGAATTCCTAATACATGTTTCCTTTGTTTAATAATTTTTATAAATACTGTCCATGGGTCCATGCTTTTGCGAAAACTTACTGATGAAACCAGTCGATATTTTAACTTCGAATTATACTAACAATGTGTTAACACCTTCTTTAAATAAGTGGATGGACCTATTTTAAGTTCCCAAACTATAGGATTGTACTGTGTAACAATATAGAAGGTTCCATTTTTGTAAAGTAGACTGTGGAACTTATCTTGGTGTCCTGATTTGATTTTTTGCTCATTATTTCCTCATTCTGAGAATAAGACGGACTTCCTTTATAACTTATTTCAATTAAAAGAAATAAATCGTATTTGGATGGCGTAAGCTTAGCACGTGCACAAAGCAAATTTAAATTTGTGGAACACATTGCTGTGTTTTTATTATTCATATAAACTAATTTACTTTATGTATGTTTTGTAATCTCGAATTGTTATTTGAACTTATTGTTACAGTCAAACTGTGGAAATACTTTTATTAGGGATTAATGCTGTTCGGTGTAGCTTTGAAAATGTAGGTCGGCGATGAAAAATCGTATAATGAATGTAGTGTGTGTAAGTGATAACTAACCTTATTGTGAACTCAGACGATTTTATATTTAAACTTTGAAAATGCTGCCTTTACCCAAACCTGTTTACACAGTCTGTTTTTATACGGTTCACACAATTATTTATATTTCTTTGGCGATTGTTCTTTTTCCCACAGTACTCGTAGAAGAAATAGACGCAGCTTTTTAGTAGATTGAAAAAAGGGAAAGCACCCGGTTTAAGTAAGAAAAAGTAACATCGAAACGATATAAAGGACAACTTCATACCACTCGATCGTGGCACAAAGAGACTTGGTTCGAAAGTGAACAGCAGTAAGACAAAACTTGTACCAACAGCCAGAAGCATCTCTATGGTAAATATCGCAATTGGCGATCATAATTTTGATTGCGTTGAAGATTTTAAATACCTCGGACCAATGATAACATCTTAAAATGATATGCAGACAGACTTAAAAGCCCGGATTGTATCTGATATGATCCCCGAAATTGCTGGCTTTCGGAAGTGACAGCTGGACCCCGACCTCCTAACGACTGTAGAATGTTATCTACATTTTCAAAGAATGATAATTCGTTCCATCTTTGGTTCAATTAAAATTGCGGAAAATGAATATCGGATTCATATAAACCATGTGGATTCTTTAAATCCAACCGAGTTAGATGACTGGGTCACGTTGCTAGGTCCCTACAACAACGACTGATAAAAAATGTGGTGCAGCAACAACCAGTTGGCGTACATCGTAGAAGAAGATCCCGACTACACCGGCGAGACGACCTCGAATAAGACCTGCGTATAATATGATGACGAAATTAGAGGGTGCGAGCGATGGATTGAGATGAATGGAGGCCCACTGTACTAATTCTTCGTGTTCAGAGTCTGATTTTAAATATTGACGAACCTCGTTATACTTTTAATGAAAACGTTTTTATCGTCCGATATTCCCGATTCCGCATTGGCCATTAGTGGCTATACTTTGTTGTTTGGAAAATGAGCCCTAATTCTTAAGATTTATCTAGCTGAAAAGCAATCTCGAAATAGATTGGTAGGTTTAATTCGTATCGCTAAGCAAAATTTTTAATAATTTAGATCCCTCACTTCCCTCTAAGATATTTTGGCGTAACGAGCGCAACTTGGGCCTTGGTAGGTGCAAAGGGGGTGCTTCGGTAGATTTCAAACCTAATGATTTTAACAATTACCTAATTAACTCTAGTTCTATCCATGATATTCCCCAATATTGATGGATTTAGTATCCGTAGAATCCCTAAATTATTTTTCGTTTGCAAATATATCTGTTGCCGATTTGCATTCTGCAATTTGGTAAGTTAAATCGCAATCCACTGGTCTAGATATGGTTAGTTTAAAATTTCTTAATCGTATTTTTCCTATTGTATCAAGATATTTGTTACATATTTTCAATTTTATTTTAACAACCTCTTTATATCCCGCTCAGTGAAAATTCAGTAAAATTATTTATATTCCTAAAATTAGCATTATTCGAGCTTTCCCATTTCCGCCCTATTAGTATTTTAAGTTATCTGTCAAAGACGTTTGAATTGGTAGTAAAAAACCAAATTCAATCTCATATCGATATTTTTAATTTGCTTAGTCTTTTTCAATCCGGTTTTAGAAGATTCCACGGTACTACCACTGCTTTACTGAACGTTTGTGATGATATTCGTCATAGCATGAGTAAAAGAAAAATGACTCCTTACTTTGTTGGATTTTTCTAAAGCGTTGGATTCAATTAATCACCAAATTTTGTTTAATAAGCTTATTTCGAACTTTAATTTTTCTCTCTCTCTCTCTCTGCTGCTAAATTGATTTTCGGTTCTTGGTCCTTTACTATTCTCAATGTAAATTAATGACGCTGCATGTTCGATTCGCCATTATTCTTTTCATATTTTTGCTGATGATATGCAAATTTATAGAAGTAGTCGATTAGATAATGATTCCATTGACTCTAATATTTCTCTTATTAATGATGATTTGGTATGAATTTATAATTGGTCATTATATAACTGACTCGATCTTAATGCTAGTAATTTTTTTTATAAATTATAATAGACTGTATAATTTATAAAAAATCTATAGATACTTCCTCTTTTCCTGGAATTTTTCTCGGTGATTCTTTAATTCCATTCTCTAATACAGTTAAAAATTTAGGGTTAATTTTCAATAAAACTCTCACTTGGGGTGATCATTTGATTAAGGTTAGCAAAACGGATTTTGGAATGCTTAGTTGTTTGTATAAAGCTGTAGGGTTCACTGATAGTGATTTTAAAAAGCGTATGTTCCTAGATAGCTCGATACAACATATTGTTCAAAGAGACTTCCAAGACAATTTTGCAACAATCCATTACAGAATTTATGGTTAAGATTAGTCAAACTCATTCATCAGAAATTGTGGTTAAATGAGGGCAAAAACAATAAGCGAAGTTCAAATTTTGTTACACAAAGCGTTTTTTTACCAACGTAACCACGAATGCGAATATAAAATCATAAAAGGAATTACAACTATTTTTGGTCTTGAACTTTTGTAAGAAAAATATTTTTCAAAATATAACTTTCCAAAATTTATTCAGTTGTAAGAAAAACGCCTTTTGGAACGTATAGACTTAATATCATTTTCGCACGATTTTTTATTATCTACCAGGAGATAGATAGAAAAACAGGATATGGTGTACAAGCTACTTGCACTTTGAAATAACCTGCTGTAACAGCTGGGAAGCGTTAGTCGAGAATAAATAGTTTTTTCTATAGATTGACAGTTAAGTTAATAATTTAACGTGCACATCTTGTTAGAATTTCACAAATGAAGGACCCACTTGAGAAGCGGTAATGTTAAATAAAGTTAATTTGTGGACCATATTTACTCTTGTCAGGTTTTGTTTTTTCTAATATCTATTCTATAACTTTTCTTACGATTAGAATATAAATGTAGAACCTAATTATAGTTAGAATTAGAAAATACATCTTAGTTCAGCCTATGCGGCTAAGTTTGTGACGTACAATTATATACTTTTATCTCGAGATATCGTTCTGATAACCTTATGCCGCCACCCCTATATAATATATGATTACAAATTTAGCAAAGTATATAAACAAATTAAGAATCAGAAGGAGAATAACACACGATGACGATAAGCAAGATGAATCAGCACAACCACCAATTAAAATCCGCTTAATTTATAAAATTCCCACACAAAAGACAGAACCAATCAATTTTATATTTTAACTGTTTAGAATTCTTGTCACCAGCCAGGTCTCTTTATTTTTTAATTAATTATCAAAATTCATAAATTCTGCTATAATGTTAGGTGTGTCTGTGGTTGTGTATTATGTGTTATCAACTTTATTTAATATGTATAAAATATTTTTTTGTGCTCAAAGCCGAAAAATTTGAATATTAATTACCCAACCACACATGTGATAATAATTTGTTTGCGCGACCATTCAACTATTTCGCGAATTGTGCTTACATTTTTCTTCTTTTAACACTATCACATTTTGCGCGTGTATATGATTGCCTCTATATTTTAGTCGCTCCATAAAAATAAACTTTGTTGCTTATTTTTACGTTTAGAATACAAAATTATCTAAATTTCTTAACACAAGCTGTACCACAAGTAGGAATTTCCATGTAGTTGCTTATCCTGCTAATCAGCTACGAGTATGTTGGGTTAGTATTTAACAAAAATGTTAAGTGTGTCTTGTGTATATATTACATATGTATATTATAAAATACGCGACTAGACTAACTACATTATCGATGACAACATAAAAGCAACATATATACATTCCGCGATTTTTTTAAATGTACATATGTGAGTATGTGATCAATACACAAAATAGTTTTCTTGTTAGTCATTTAACATCATTTAAAGTTGTTGGTCATATGCGATTTTAACCGAAACATCAAAAATGACATGCCATCGTTCACGTATTCCATTGCTTACAATGCGGGTATTTATAGTGTCAATAGCCAGTTTATAACGCTTATATTCCACTTTATCGTTTTACAAATTTATCTAATCAATTACTGTGAATATATTATTAAGCAATATTGATATCTTGTGTAAATATTACTTAAGCTGTTGAGACTTGATTTGGCTGCCTTCTTCTATATAGATATATATATATATATATATATACACCTCACTAAAGTTTTGATTGCCCAAATAATTATAGAATAATATTTTTGCACGAACTAACTTTGAAAATTTTAAATAAAAATTTTCATTACAATTCGTACATAGAAATGTTAAGATACCTCCCGCACCATGCTTCCGAAAAACATTTACGTATACAAAAAAAATTTAATTTCATTCAATTGAATTTTTTAATTCCCCCTAGTGGGAATTTTTTGTGTATATTTTAAATAAATATTGATTTATTTAAATTTTTTCAATTCTAAATGAAAATCTATGGGATTAAAAATATCAAAGCTTGAGATAAGATGTTTATATAATTATTTATGCCAGAAAATTCTTAAGAATACGTTCCCTGAAATAGCACGCTATGACCTTAAAATTCTGTTATTGGTGCAGGAGAAACTTTTTGCAAGCTTTTGTATCATAGCAAATAATTTCCGGATTAAAGTATTTTTATCCATTGTTTCTATATTTACATAGTACGGCTTCATATCGGGCGCCTTTTTCACAAAACGTGATTGTCTAGCAACTTGAAGTCGCAAGAATTTATGTAGTATTAAATGCACGTTAACAATTCGTTTTTTTTAAAACCGACTATAGATTTATCATTTATTGGAATCTAAAATCAATTAAATGTTTCGTAACTCTTTACATTATTACAGTAATAACTTAGTTTGTACCTAGGTAACTAAGTTGTGTGTGTATTCGCTTAAATAGTGGGCTGCTATATGCAGAATGTTCCAAAACCTAATGGCCAAGTGACAGATCCGGGTAGGTGATCTCATTTTAAATCATACATTATAAAGATAGAACTGTCTCTGGAGTCACATGTGCTGGAACGCATTAACTATTAAATGTTTTAATTGTTTTAATAAACATGGCGTTGAGAATGTAAAGTTGTACAATGCCGAAAAATGGCGTTTTTAGTTATTTTAATGACCTGAACGATCTTTCAACGTTAAATTAAGATCTAATTAACATTAATTGTCACGTTTTAAGATTTAATTGGTTGGAAGACATTAAGAGTATTTTTCTATAAATAAAAGATTTATATTATTATTCTGCAAAAGAATTGTTCTTGAAGTTTCCGAATTCCATTTCCAGTATTTTCGAACTAACAACACGTTACATACTAGATTCAACCTTGGGATGTAATCACATGTTTTTTAAATGGGATATACATTTTTATAATCCATCATTTCAATAATATTTTTCAAGACCCTGTACAACTTTTAAAGTTCCTGTAAGAATATTTCCTGTACACAGTAAAATAAACAATAATTTTTGTTCTTTTGCCCGTCGTCAGTATAAAAAGAAATTTAGTGCAGTTGTACCCAGTAGTAATATCTTTTATTATGTAGAACATCAGTTTAGTTGCAGATACGATAATCCAAGCAATGCATTTTCTGGCACTGCATCCCATTATCGCCTCATTTCTGAGGTTACATAATCATTTTTATATTCAGATTAATGATTGATTATTCGATACCATTTTTTCTAATTTACTACTACTCCACGCAAAGGTGATTTGATATTGGTGTAGTTGTAGTTCCATTATGTCTCATAAACGCACCCCTTCCAAATTAAAAAATCATAAATATCAAGATTTTCTACATTTGAATCATTGGCACACTAGATAGTACCTCATAGGCTGTCATTTAAGTTCAAGCTTTTTTATTTTATCAAGAAACAACGTCAAGAAGTTTACTGACTATATGAAAATTTATCGTTAAATTACAACGCGGTTCGCTGCGAAATACTATAGAGCGACCTAAAAAATTTCACAGTTTGGTGGTTAAAGCACCATCTTGAAAAATATATCATATTGAACCCAATATCAACAAATGCCAGACTATAACCTATTCTCGTAAGCGTACTTATTCCCGCATTCAATGATGTACTAGTTTCAAGAGTTTATTCCATCCGAGATTTGGGTGTCACCTGCAAATGAACTGAATTTCAGGGATCATATTTGTAAATTATGAATAAAACAAGTTCTGCACTTGGCTCGTTAAACGCTGGTCTACAGAATCCGTTATGAAAATCCTTTTCCTTTAGCAGCTAGAGAACTTTTGCTTTATCGTAAACAAAACCTCATCATTATATTAATGGTCTCCCACTAATAGTTTAATTCACAGAAAAGTCTTGACCTCTTAGAAATAAAATAGGAACTAGTAAAAGCCTTTCGAGCAATATCATTAACACTTTTTGTAGCTCCAATTATATAGCTCGTTTTCAAATTTTTCTGACAAAATTTTTCCAGGTAATCTGGTAATAATTATCGCGTACCTTCCGAACAAGTAAGCCCTCTCGCACGTCTCAAAGCTGATTCCATTCCTGATAGAACTTATTTAGAAATTAGTTTTCACTCCCAAACTTGTCTATTCCACTTCCATTCAAAATATTTATTTTTCTTAATTTTTTGATAAAACACCTTGGATTACTCCAAATATGTGGCATGACAAAATTTTCACTTTCTCTGTTTTAAATTAGTTTGTTGCACAAAAATTATGAGTCTAATAAATTTAATCGAATTACACCTCCTTTAGTATCAACTAAACCAAAAACTTCCCTATATTTTAAGGGAAGCCTTTGGTTTAGTTGATACAAAAGGGTTTAATTCGATTAAATTTAGCAGACCCACAATTAGATCCATAATTTTTGTGCAATTAAATATTATTAGCATCAGCTCGTGGTGTCTGATAAAAATGCAAAGCGTGTCTAACCCGTGTCTATTTGTTAATCGTTGACGTGCATTATTCAAGCGCGAAGAATATAGACAAATCAAAGCCTTTTGAACACTAAATCAAGTTATTTATGGTAACTTATAAAAGCTCTAAGCAGTGCAGTAGAAATGGATGCCTCCGTGAAAAGATGCCGCAACTGTAATGAAAAACTAAGGCAAATTATAGTGTCCATTTCTTTTCTTAAATTAAAACTTCAATCAATGCAAAGCAGCGCATATACGAGTAGCAACGAATGTTTAAACAGCAACTATTTCAAATTACAAACAAACCAAAGGAATATCACATCAGTTATTAACAAGTTCACTGATACGTTGATGCAGTCCTTGAAAGCTTCTCGATTATCTGGAAATGGAATCTGGCCGCAAGTTCTAAATGTAATCAGATGACGCAAAATTGGGAATCTAGGTCAAACATAAATGATGAGGATATAGAATATAGGCTAAACATAAATGATTGGAGATAAATGGCAAGAATGTATATAATGTGGTGTAAACTTCCTTTACAATATTTGTTAATATTTGTTACAAGTGTATTAAGTTTACCCTAAATAATTAAACTACATTTTCGTAATTTTCTTAAAATAGCGTTTTACAAATAAATTCATCGCCAATTTTAAAACAACTTTCCTTTGTTTGTTTTTTATTTTTGTAAGCTGTTTTGGAGCTATCGCACCAATCCCCTTGCATTCCCCGGTTCCCTTATCTGTCGAGTTTTTTAAGGCCGAAGTTCGAAATTTAAAAAAACGGAAATTACTTACGATTATTAAATGGGCTTATGATTATTAAAATCGCATAGGCCGATCCAGTTGAATAGCAATATCAGCAATGTCAGGCTCTAGTCAACTGCCCTAGTCGCTTCGCGAATTTTCTGAATGACTCCCGCATCAGTTTAAAGTGTAAGCAAAATTTCGATGGGCAAAAATGCGTGGCTATATATTTTGTGCAGCTGTCCCAAATACATTTTTCCTGGATTTTTAAGAATATACGAGAAAATGCTGTAGCGCAAATTTCTTATATCACGAATATATTACACCCAACATTAATTTTAATTTAGAAGCTCAAATTCTCAAAATTATCTACAACAATAATTCTTATTCCTCAAAACTCAGTTTAAAAATTATTAGCCTAAATAAAATTTTCTTTCTGATTCGATAAGCTCTTCAACAAGAACAATAAATCACGCTCGTCATCATTAAAAATGGTAATTTCCTCTGCGGAAAGGCAAAGGGATTAGTGTTGTAAATGTCTTTTTTGCTCTTCACGTTTTACGTTAATTGAAACGAGTGAACTTTTCAAAATATTTCCATAAAAAGGAAACCTAAAACAAGAAATTTACTGTGATATTCCAACTTTTATGAAACGGTTAATTATTAGGGAGCGGGATATAGATAGACACAGACTAGATCATAGATTCCTAATTCCCACCGGAGGTCCTAGTTGTTTTCATTTTCGTCATTGATTGTAATCTAATAAACAATCTAGTTTGCATTCTGCCGTTTGGGGTTAGAACCCAGTATTTCCCTATCCGATTTAAAATTGAAGCATTGCAATTCAGTGGAACTTGAGTGCTGATTTTTATTAAAGAAGGATCGTTCAAAAGAGCTAAGACCAACTTTTATTAGCTTTAGAATCAATATATCAGAGAAGCTATTTTCTAAAGTATCGGATCCAACAATTTGGCCGGAAAAGTTCTAGTTCGTGAGTTCGTACAGCGATATAAAAAATTTCGAACTCCGTCAGCAAGTTTTCCGACGTTGTAACAACATCTACTGCAACCTCAACTGATTATGTGCTTCTATCAACTCCGATGCCGGTGTTATCACAACTCTATTGGAACTCGATCAAAATTGCATGAAATTTACTTATCGCTGCTTGAAAATGAGTATGATGTTACTTTTACAAGATTCGAGATGATGGTTAAACTACACAAATTAAATATGCTTCGTCTCAACATTTTTAAATTTAAAGTTATTAACTTTTCTAGGTGACATACTGGTCTTGATAATAGCTTCTTTTTAAATAATGGTTCAGCCGAGTTCATTCTTTTCTAGATTTCAGTGTCTTGTTTGCCCGAAATTTGACCTCTTTTTTTTATCCTTGAATCTGTCCTGGGGCCTATGCACTTCCAACTCTTTCGCGGTTCGCTTTTCCCGTCCTTACTTTTTCGCCGTTTCCCAGCCAATTCGAGGATGTACGGCTATAGGTCCGATTTTCGTGGAACCATCTGGGCATTGCATAGCTCCATGCCAGCCTTATAGTATGGGGTCATAGTTGTGTTCATTTTCATCACATATCGTAAGCTGATGATGAAAAATCTCTTTTGCATCCTTGCCCTTATTGCAATTCGAACTCGGTGCCTCCCAATCCAAACGCCAATGCTTTAACCGGCATAGTGTTGAACGATAAATCTATCGTTTAAAGACCATATTGACAGATGTATCAACAAAGTTAATTCAATGTTAGAGTTTTTAGTCCGTTTCTCCAAAGATTTTCATAATCCGTATGCTCTAAAAGTCCTTTTCGTTTTATTTGTTCATTCGCACTTGGGAAATGGCTCAATTGTCTGGCTTCCGTACTATAGCAATTCCTCTAGCCGTATAGAATCAATTCAGGAGCGATTTCTGTTCTTTGCCTTAAGGCGAATCCATCGAGAGGTAAACGCTCCTAAATATGTACTACCGCCGTATTAGGCCGTGCTTTGCTATCGAATATTGAACGATTGTTCGTAGACAAGTATCGTGTGCAGTTTTCGTGCGTGACATTATAATGGGCCGAATTGATTGTTCACAACCACTGTCCTTGTATTCATTCATGCTCCTATGCAAACACTCAGATGCCGAGGCTTCGTGATCGATCTGCACTTCCATTGAATTTTGATATGTCAGACTTAATTTTTAATTCAAGTCGTGTATTTAATAATGTTTATCCCGTGTTCAATTTAATTTTTCTTATTTTTAAAGAAATAGGAATTGAATAAAATACATGGAATTAAAGAAATATAATTAGAACATCGAACAACGGAAAATAAAATAATTAATATTTTTGGTAGTGCAGCAGTCGTCTGAATTGAAACCCATAACGAATTTCTCAATTTTTGATATATTAAAATTTAAATCTTTTTATTATTTTCATAAATTGTAAAAATAAAAATAAATATATTTTACGATTTATTTTTTTCTTGTAACCACCGCATTTTAAATTCTCTTAAGTTATAAAATATGTTTTTCTCTAAATTTCCACGTAACTAAATTTATGGTTATTTCACATCATTATAGATGGCTTCCACTAATATTCCCCCACCAACATATGCCTGATATTTAGTTACAAACTGTGAATTAGTCGAAATCTGTAGAAAATTATCATAGAACTATCAGACATGTTTTGTTTGTGCCATCTATCAATGAGTGGTATGAACTAACCATCAAACTAGTATGGTATAATTCAGGTTTGGAAAGGAACACCTTGGGTGGACTAAAATCTTTAAAATTTTCCGGTGGTGACCAGAAAAAAGCTCCAGCTAGGTATTTTATTGTGTCATGTGTTGCATGTGCATTACTTTTGTTTCATGCCATGGTTATCGTTTTTTCCCTCTAAATGTGTCAACATAACAAACTTTTACTAAAATTTGGGATGGGCACCAACATTTTTGCATTGTACCGGAATTCAGAATTACGAGTACATAAAAAATTGGAATTTTTTCAATTGAAATTAAAATTGTTTACGTAAAATTCTGCAGTTAACTAGATCAATTTTTTCGCAATTAACTAGATTAGACCGATTTTTTAATTGTGCTGTTGGACGACTTGACTTTTCATTTTTTCATTTTTTTAAATGATTTAACTGAAATACTCGAAATTGGTTTTAACGGGTGTTTTTTTAGGAGGTTTGTTTTTCCGATAGATGTCGTTTTATTTTATGACAGTTGTTTTGACAGCTCAAAGTGGCATTTCTACTCAGTATTGTTTGGCAAATCATTATGAATAGGTTAACTCCAGAACAACGTTTTCAAATCGTGGAAATTTATTTTCAAAATCAGTGTTCAATTAAAAATGTTTATAGAGCACTTCGTGAATTTTATGGTGCACATAATCGTCCGTCAGAGACCACCATAAAGAACGTAATTACCAAATTTCGGTCTACATTCACTCTTTTGGATGCCAAGCCACCGACAAGAATGAGAAGAGTTCGTACAGAAGAAAATATTGCTGTCGTTGAGGCCAGTGTCGAAGAAAACGACAATTTATCGATTCGTCGTCGTGCTCAGCAAATTGGACTTTGTCCATCGACTTTATGGAAAATTTTACGTAAAGATTTGGGTTTGGTGCCATACAAAATTCAATTGGTGCAAGAATTAAAGCCACACGACCATCGTTTGCGCCGTGAATTCAGTGATTGGTCGTTAAATCAATTGAACGAAGATCCATTTTTTTACCGTAAAATTCTCTTCAGTGATGAGGCGCATTTTTGGTTAAATGGATACGTCAACAAACAAAATTGTCGCATTTGGAGCAAAGATAATCCACACGCCGTTCTAGAATTACCAATGCATCCTGATAAATGTACTGTTTGGTGCGGTCTATGGGCTGGTGGGATCATCGGTCCATATTTCTTTAAAAATGAGGAAGGACGACGCGTTACCGTGAATGGAAATCGATACAGAACCATGTTAAATGAGTTTTTGTTGTCAAATCTTGAAGATATGGATATGAATGAAATGTGGTTTCAACAAGATGGTGCCACTTGCCATACAGCACGTGAAACAATCGACTTATTGAAAGAAACTTTCAACGACAACATTATTTCGAGAAATGGTCCGGTGAATTGGCCTCCGCGTTCGTGCGATTTGACGCCACTCGATTACTTTTTGTGGGGATACGTGAAGTCATTGGTTTATGTGGATAAACCTCAATCGATTGACGCTTTGGAAACCAATATTCAACGTGTCATTGCTGACATACGCCCTCAAATGCTTGAAAAAGTGCTGGAAAATTGGACCTCCAGAATGACATTTGTGAAAAATAGTCGTGGTAGCCATATGCCAGAAATTGTGTTTAAATGTTAAATGCCAAAAAATTATCTACCAAATAAAAAAAAATTTTGGTCATTTCATAATTTTATATGTGTTTTATTCAAAAAAAAAATCGGCAACCTCTTAAAAAAACACCCTTTATAACTATTGTTTAATTGCAAACAGATAAGTAATTTAATCTGGGTTTTTATTCCCCTGAATACAAAATTTGCGTATTTAGATTCAATGTTTTTTTTTAACAATATAGATTGTGCGGTTTTAAACCGAAAATAAGCAGAATTTTCTGTGTACAGCACGAATACTGTACGATTGAATTTAAATTTAATAAAACCAACAATTTCTTAAGAAATTTTTTAAACTACCATACAACATAGCATATGTCTCATAATCGAAAAGAAATCACATATTATTCGTAGAATCAAAATATTACGATTGTCATGCATATGACGATACGTACAATAGACACAATCGGTTCCAAGTAATATGAGTTATCTATGTTTCGAGACGTGATGGTCTAATTCGCCGAAAATAGTTGTGTGTTTGTTTTTGTAATAGAAAACCTGTCTGACACGAAAAGCAAAATAGTGCAAAAAACCTCTAAATCAATTTTAAATTATAATTTCGATTTCCTAAGATTAATTTAATTTTGAACGAGATTTTGCGCCACACACCAATCTATATACACAACAACACACAGCTACACATTAAATAGAATTTATGGCGCCATAAAATATTGTCATATGATTGTTTTTAAAACTTCTTTTTATTTGCCATCTATCGTCTTATTATTGTCTTCTTAATTAAAAATAATTTAATTTGGTTGTTTTATTGTTTTGGTTTCAATAAATAGACGTAACGGTATTGTAATTGTGCGCGAAAATTTCACAAAAGTATTTTATTATATGCGCCTAGCCTCTAACTTAATGTAATTAGAGGGAGATGTAGTGAGAAAGAGTGAAAATGTATTTTCTTTTTATATTTTTTATAATTAGAATTAGAAAATTTAATTTTAAATTTATCATTTATTTTTAATTATTTTTTTCTTTTGCTTTAAAACTGTAAGATGTTGAAAGAATTTGTTGATATTTTTATGCTTTTGTATATAAATAAAAAGGAATTTATTGTTTTAATTAGATAAGGTCTCGATATAGTGCGGGAAGTAAATATAATATTGTTGAATGGTGTGTACATACTCGTATCTATAATAATAAATTAGCTAAGGTCAAGAACGCAATGGAGTAGAATATGTAGATAATTATTTTTTTTACTATACAAAATTTTCTTTTCTTTTTTTGTAATTTATAGGTAGCTGGACAAGTATTTGTATTTGCAGTACCAATCAAAGAGTTGGATTCTCAGGTGGGCAGAATATTAATTTTAATTAGTGTTTAAAATATTTTTGAGGGTTTAAAATTAGTTGCACTGGATTCTGCATTCACCATTATTATCTTTATATCATATGTGGTATATGCACATTTCTGCTTATTTTATTATCACTTATACTTAGTTACAGTTTTTTTTATTTATTTATTTATTAATTAGTGTGTATTCTAATTTAAATTTCTTAAAATCTTTCTTTGTGTATAGATATCATATTAAGATTTGTATCGCTCATTTAATTCATTATGTAAATTTAAAAAAAAATTTCGAGTCATTTTGGTTGTTAAATATTTAAATCTGTTGTAATAAAATATTTTTCATCGGGGTATTAATAAAAAATTTGGTGATAAAATGCCTCGCGAGGCACTTAAACTAATATTTTCATATAAGTTTTATTATCAAAAATTTTTTTGTAGTAAAACATGATAAACCGTGGTAAATATTATTATAGTTATTATCAGCGAAATGCCACAATTTGACCACAATCGTAAGACGTTTTGTTGTGCTGTTCACTCATTCTTGAGCATATATTTTCAGTATCCTCGTCAAAATGACACAGTAAATAATGCCACAAAGTACAAAAAAAACAAATGGCACTGTTTTTTGATTTATTTGACCTGCAAGTCAGATTACAATGGCTTAGCCAGTGGGTTTCAAGTTGTTAAATCCACTCTCTAAAGTCTTTAACAGAATAAAATAATAAAAACATAATTTTTCAAAAGTTAATACTGCAAAACGAGCAGGGACACCGGAAAAGAACACGAAGGTATTTTACATATCTATGAGAATTTCTGATTGTTTGATTGATTGAGAGCCAAGACTAAGGCAAGATCTCTCGTAAGGCCGGGCTCCACCGTGCATCCGTTTAACCGCGAGGAGGCCAGAGAAAGTTTGTCGTTTTATCCGTATCGAATGAAATTTTAAATACTTGATAATAAACCTACAGGACGGAGAAAAACGCTTCGATACATACATTCATATGTGTTTGTATTGTACATGTCAATCCAAGCATGTTTATATTAAAATTTAAAAAAACAGAACTAAAAAACTTATAAGGACACAAAATATTAGAAACTGAAACATAAGATTGTTTAAAAAATTTAACAATTGATTTCTGATTTTTGTTTTTTTTTTCATTTAGAAGCATTTTATTCATTTTTTATCAACCATTCGTATTTTTTTCATAATCGTCTAACAAGTCGCGTGTCCATCCACAATAATTTTTTTTTAAATTTATATAGATCGAATTGCATTGGTAATGGTTGGTCGTTTAAATATTAGTTCATCATTTTCTACTTCAACTACATCTTCGTCATCACTACTAAGTTCACCGAATATTATTTCGTTAACCATGTCACATCAATTGGAACTTGGAAGTTCCACGGTTATAAGAGCATCATCCGCACATTCAAATGTCCGTTCTTCGAGAAAAGCAAGTTTCTGGAGTGTATCATTATTTGATATTTGACTAATTGAGCTAAATTCAGAATCAACCAGAACTGCATGATTGAAGCAGATTTGATTGTATTAGCTGTCACATTATCCCAACCTTCACCTACCTAACGACCGCATCCAAAATGTTTAGGTTTAGTGAAACCACATTAGTTGCATCAACCTTCTGCATCAGAAGCTTTTTGTGATAATTGTGCTTGACATTTTTTATTATTCCTTGGTCAATTGGTAAGAGGATCGAAGTTTTTTATGTGGCAAAAATTCCAATCGTCAACAGAAGGATTTTCTTGTTCTCTTTAATAGTTCGGCATTCCATAGACGAAGCTCTTTTTCAAACAAAGCAGAAGTCTTCCAAGCCTTAGAATTTGCCTGAATTGTGGTTACACTTCTTAACCATTAATTGTATTTTAATGGATCCATCCATGTTAACTGCTACCAAGACTGTTATTCGATCTTTTGCCATTTTTCCTTCCGTACTATGGTCCTCCGTATGGTCCGTACATTTTTCGCCCATAAATTTAAAAAATTTGTTTAAAGTTAAGCGAAAAAAGAGGCCGATCTCATCCACATTAAAAATTTCATTATTAGTGTATTCAACACGTAAAGTTGGACATACTTTCATTATTCTATCATCTGCGACTGTGATTGGAGTCGAATTTGGGAAAACACTATTCAATACTGTAGTTTGAATTGGTAAATCCAGCTGGATTATAGTTGAGCGGGGCAATTATAGTTGAATTTTTTTTGAATAATTTACCGAATTCATTTTTTTTGTGAAGCATTGGTCCATTTCTGCACATTTTGACTTCGTTGTAACTTAAACCACTTTAATAGAGCTTCGTCAATATCGTCATATGTGACAGTTTTGATCCTTTTAATTTTTTTATTGGGACTCAAAACACTTTCGTATAGATTCATGATTTTATGATTGATAATACCATAAAAACAATTTCTTCGTTAGAGACCCTTACACATTCAATATTAAAGAGCAATATATCGTGCTAAAGTTTTGCTCAAAAACAGTTCCAGGAATGTAATGTAATATTGTTCAATATTCCTTTACACGGTCAATATTTACCAACACAGATTCTTGTGCAATAAAATTAATGCGGGAAGGGTCTATTACACACAATCATTGCATTAAATACAACTTCTAGTTATACTGACGGTATATACATGACTTCGAATAATTAAAGAAATCAGTTAGTGGGTTCAGCGGCAGGCTAACAACCTTCTCTCATAAAAACAATTAAGTTATGAACTCTTAGCTAAGGCCTCGGATTGCCATCATCACAAACTCGACTTGGAAATTGTACACGGACCACGCTTTAAGTGTTCCATCAACAACCAGTCGAGGTGTGCGTCGTAGAGGAGGACCCCGAATAGTATGTCGAAACTGGAGGGAGAGAGCGATGGATCGAGACGAATGGCGGACCATAGTGCAGGCGGCAAAATCCCTTCATGGGACGTGAAAGCTAGGGAGAGAGAGAGAGGGCAGTTATATACGAGTATAAACGTATTTTACACAAACTTTCAAAAAATATAGCTTAATACTTCCATTAACTCTAAAACCCTTTCTCGTGTATAAGCTGACATGTTTTCTCATGCGCCACCTTAATTTGCCTCTTTTTTTAACATTCCTATAAATATTCGTCGCTTTAAATGAAATTTAAAAATTTTTGAAAACTGAAAATAAACGTTGTTATAAGCCAATGGTTATTTTCGATGAAGACGTTTTAAGCGAAAGCTCTTTACATGGAAGATATAGCAAAATCAAACATGATTTTGAGATTTCGTCGCTATAATCGAATGGTCGTTATTTCCGACCGTCATTAATAATTCCTACGTTCATCTAAAGCAATCAATTATTTCTCTCAAAACTGAAAATTAGAATCAGACAAAGGAAACAAAAATATAATTTCCTTTTTAATAATATCATTAGCCCTGAAATTAACACATTATTAATAATTAAATCCTCAGCCTAGTACCCACACCATCTAAAATGTAAACATTCACTTAAACTTTAGAATGTTTTAAATAGGTAGCTCCCAATTTTACATCCAATTACATATTGACAGGCCACCTAGCGTAAATAACAAAGATTAATGATATGAATATGATATATAAGCACTTCATTAGAGGATAATCAATCTCTTCAATTATCTAGCAGCAATAAAAATAAACAAAATATTATTTACCGACTAAACGGCACAGTGGTTAAAGCTTTGGCGTTTGAATCGGGAGGTTTCGAGTGCGAATCCCGATAGGGGCAAGATGCAAAATGGATTTTTCATCATCTGATTACGATCGGTGATGGAAATGAACCCAACTATGGCCTCCTGTCGGAGTGCACAACTTATGGGCCGACCCATCTTCCATGCCAGTAATATAGGCCGGCATGGAGCTATTCAATGTGTAAATGGTTCTACATAAATCAGACCTATAAGCCGTAAGTCTTCGATTTGGCAAGCAATGCATACGGTAGGACGTGAAGAGTGAACCGCGAAAGAGTAGGGAATCCTTCAGCCCCTGAACAGATTGCATATAATAAAACATAAAAAAATCGGAACATGATCCATTTTAGATGTCTATGAGGAAGAATAATACTTAAAGAGATAAGGACTAAAATTCCATTTTAGGGAAGGGGGAAAAGGATAGGATCCTAGGTTTGAAATATTTTGAATCTTTTGAAAGTCTTTATAAATTAGTCTTTCGAAACATCTGTCCTAGTTTCAATAAGTGAAAATTATATATTTTTCGATTAAACTAGCCTAGCTTTCTTCCTATACTCAAGAAAAATCCACGCTTTACCTAACTTTTCTGGAGATACCGAAAGCTTATTGAAACTCACGTCAATTATAAATAAAATATTTGTTTTAGTCAGGGCCAAACATGAATCAATTCTCACCTTAGAAAAAATCCGTAATAGGTCGAACTCTACTCGGAGATGTCCGGAGGTCGGTTATAAGATTCTTATTAAATTTAATTTATTTCTAACATATTGGTCATGACCTTGGTAAAAAAATATTGGATCTATTTAGACGCTTTCGTCCGATGCACTCGCATTTTTTAATAATACTTTTTCACAATCATTTTGTGAATTTTTAAAATTTCAATATTTCGGTAAGGGAAAATTCGTTCTGTCAGTTTTTAAAAACTCAAAAAATCGTTTTTTCAGTTTTTTTTTAAATATGTATCAGGTGCACAACTAAATTTCCGGGGTTCACACATAGATGGTGCCAGCGACACATCTAGTTGTCATTTATGTCAGAAGTTGTATATTGTTCATAGTGCTCACAGTTGTTAACGATAACTAGTTGTAATACCAGCACATAGCGCAACGCAAAAATATTTTTTCTGAGAACGAAAATGTCGAGGTTTGTGCCAAACAAACGGCATTTATAGGGAGCTTTGCTTTTCTGCTTCAATTTGAAAAAAATGCAGCTGAAGCACGTCATTTTCTTGATGATGCCTACGGCGAACATGCACCATCGAAAACTACCTGTAAAGATTAGTTTAAACGCTTCAGAAGTGGTGATTTCGACATTGAGGACAAGAAGCGCTTCGACAGACCAATCGAGACCACGAGCTGCTAGCATTATTGGATGAAGATGACACGCAAACTCAAGATCAACTTGCGGAGGCATTAAACACGATTCGCCAAGGTATCTCCAAACGTTTACATGCCATTGGAAGAATTCAAAAGTGGGAAAATGGGTGACGCATGAGTTGACTGAGAGACAGATGGAAAATCGATGAGCCACTTGCGAAATTTTGCTTTCACGGCATGAAAGAAAGAGCTTCCTACATCGAATTGTTACGGGAGATGAAAAGTGGATTTTTTTTTAAATTTCAAACGCTAAAAGTCGTGGCTTTCACCTGGCGAAGCATCAACATCGACGGCACGATCAAATCGCTTCGGAAAGATGATAATGTTCTGCGTTTGGTGGGACCAAAAATGAATCGTGTATTATGAGCTGCTGAAACAGAGTGAAACTGTCAATGGGCAACGCTACGGAAAAACGGCCAGAATGAGACACGAGACACGAACGAGTGATATTGCAGCACGACAATGTTCCATGCCATCGCACTCACATCGTCCAGGACACCATCAAAATGCTAAGATGGGATCTGCTACCGCACTTGCCTTATTCGCCAGACTTGTTCAGCTCGGTATATAACTTGTTTCGGTCGATGGCGCATGGCTTGGCAGGGCCACACTTGGACAGTTTTGCAGAAGTGCAAAATTGGTTGGATGAATGATTTCGGTACAAAGACGCGTGGTTTTATCGTCGTAGTATTCATGTATTGCATTGAGATGGCAAAAATATGTAGATAGCGAAGGACAATATTTTGAATAAACCATTTTTTGTATTTCTGTTGAAATTTTCCATTTTCATTTTTCAAAAAAACCCGGAAATTTAGTTGCGCATCTAGTATTACTAATTCAACTGATTGTTTTTTCAGAACTAATTGCAAGTTCCATACTGTGCCAAAATATGTAATGGTCACTTCATTACCGATAATAGTAGGAAAGAAGATAATCTAACAATTTTTTTTTAAATTTAATTGTAGCCTGCGATTGGTTAAAGTCTGAAATATAACAACAAATATTTTCTAATCGCACGTATTGGCTAATCGGTAATTTCTATAAAATATGGATGTGACCCGCATTAATATGTAATATGGAAAGATGAAGATAGGAAGAAAATAAAATTAATAAAGGAAGTTTATTGATACCTGAGATACTGTGGAGCGAACTTAACAGGAAGCTTTAGCAGTAGAAAATTAGCTTAGCAGTAGAAAGAGAAAATTAAAACTTAGAGACTAATTTATTAAATAAAGTTCTCTGATTGAATCAAACGAATCAAAACCTTTTGAAAAATCGAACAAAAATTCTCTTTCATTCTTTCTTAGTCGGGAGACATCTTTCCACATTTCTTGTTTGCACTTGTTCACAAATTTGCGTATAGCAGGCGCGGTTGGTGTTTTATTTCGGTCGATATTTCTTTTCGAAATTCGCATTATTTCGGCAACACAGCATTCACTTTCGAAATAAGTTTTAAATATTTTCCAACGTTGGTCGAGCGTAAATGTGTTTAATTTTTCGAACCGTGGAGATATAATACTGTGTTCTTCTCAATATTTCGAGCGGGAAACAGCTGTCAGTGTCAAAATAACATGTGATTTAAAAAAAATCGCTAGATGGTCTACCCTTTATAATTTAATAATTTTAACCGAACAAAAGATTATTTTTTCATTCTTTATGATTATTAAGATTGATCTACAACTTCAAAATTTAACTTTGAACACTTGAATTGTAGTAAGTAAGTTAAAATGTAATAAGATAACTTATAGATTAGAGACGTTTGATAGATGCTTTCTAGCAGAAAAACTGTATTTTGTTATTCATCGCCAGAGGCAGCACTATCACAAAAAAGAATTTTTTTTAGATAATATTTTAAGAAACCAGCAGAAATTTTGTGGAATTCCCAAACAATTCAATGTCAATGTTCTTCGCAGAAAATTTTACAAATAATCAAAACTAGAACAGAAGGAAGCGTAAAAACGATTTAGATCAAAAATTATAAATAAGAAAAATCGCCTGCGTCGAGAGCACTTCAACAATTTTTAAAGTTATTTTAATAAGAAATGTTCTCATTTTTTTTAATCAAAAATTAGATGAATTAAGTTCGATAAATCTAAGTAAGATATTTACAGTGGGTTTTTTCGCCAACTTACATTTGCTTATGTTAAATGCATCGATTAGCTTCAATTACTATAGACACGGTGTTAAGCAGACAATATTCGTCAGACAAATAAGAAAGGTGCCTTAAATTTGATGCAACTTCCGAACATATTAGGGATAAAGCTGTTTTTAGGGAATTATCTCAATAAAAGACTGATTGTTAATGCCGACATGCATGGGTTACCTGAAATATTAAAGCAGTGACCTCCTATATGACACTGCGGTCTTTCTGATTTTTCAGTGCTTTATTTATTGTTAATCGTATTCCCCTTTAAAAATTTTTGGTGTAAGTATTGTAGACAACTCGTAAATAAAGATTCTTTGTTTAGGTACAAGTACACGAGATTTACCTTACGTATCTGATTCTTCTGACAAGAAACTTGCAAGCGTATTTGATCTTAATCGTTATTAACAGGATATCACATAGTATGGTTTGACTGCGTAGATGATATCCATGTACCTGAACAGGACTCGGTATTAACAAATTCCAAACGCTTGGTATCTATAGTTCGGCCTAGAATCATTCAGTTATATTATCCGGCTAATCGAATAGTTAAAAATCGTTATGATTTAATCGAGTAGAAAATATTTTATATCCTAAATCTATTGTATGTGTACCCGAAAATTCATTTAAAAATCTCACCAACCAAACCGAACAAATGAAGGGTTAAACTAATAATCAATTTATACAAAAATTATATTCTATTTAATCAATCAATTCCGGTTGAATAATTTTTTTCAAAATATATAAAATATTTGTGTATCATCCAAAATTATTCGAATCATCAATCGTGTATGTGTGTATATGGGATAAGGTGAAACAAACACCCAATCAATCAAAACGAAACCCCAAATCTGATATGACACACCACACATCAAAAAACCATTAAATAATTTGTTTTATGGCTCATCGGTATCTAAGTTACTGCGCGGCATCAATGAATCATATAATTCCCTCAATGTACCACTAAACAATATTATATACCTTTTACTACTTTCTTAAGATTTATTTTTAGCGTCTGTGTTCATTGAACCCAAAAAAAAATTAAAATTCAAAGTTAACAAATTTCACTTTTCGCCGCGCGATATAAAAATTAATTTGCTTAAATTAAATTTGAAGGCCATTAAATTTTATCTCCATCTCCGTTATTCATATATAGACGTTTAATTAGGTATGTGCATTATGTGCTCTTGTGTACTTATAAATTCGTAGTACAACTGAAGGTGTTCAAAATGTTTAAAATACTTTTCCTGTTCGTAATAGGAAATATCAGGTTTCTAAAACGTAGCTTGATACATCCTTGACCGACCAATCAAAATTTGACGGTTATTAGCAATTTTGCGCGAGGACGCAGCATTTTTAGCTAAACAACTTCAGTACTTTTTTGCGCTAACTGTTTACAGCGGAGACATGTCAATCAATTTTTTTTTCTTTTTCAATGAAACGAGCGCGAAAAAATATTAAAATTCAATTAACTGTATGAATACATACGAAATCATTCATCACATGTTTCGCGTATACCTTTTTATCTACATATGAGATGGCGGTAACCCCGAATACGATTTAAGTAAGAAGTATATTTTTAGGAAAATGGGTCAATTTTAATATTGTGTTACACATTTTATTTTTGCATCGCGGTTATTTTGTGTGCGCAGGCGAGGGATTGCAAGTACATCAGATAACGTTGTTCCTCTGCTCAGTAGGTTTTAATGCTTTTTCAAGGAATTAGACGCCCTCATTCCATTAAATATCGATTGAAAGATAGATTTAGATAGCGATACTAGAGGGTCAAACTTCACAATCGGTTTCCTAGCATATGTTGTGTTGCTTAACACACCTTCTATAATTTGAACTCAAATTTCCGTGAGCTCGGACGTTTTCCGATTACAGACATTTGTCTTTATAACGAGAGTTTCTACCTATTTTATTTAGAAGACGAAGTCGTATGCGCCGTAGTTTATTGTAATTCTGCCAACAGGTCTTAAGCAGTTTATGGTTACTGGAAATATTATATTTTTGTTAAAATACTGCTTAAATTTTATTTCAAACTCATCTCAAATTACTGTACTTTATTGAAATAAAAATCGTAATTATATTTTAAAGTTTATGAAAAGTAATGAATACAATTTGTGTGTAACTGGGTGTTTTGATGTAGATAAGGACCACCCTGAGGATTTACAGAAAATATATTTCCCAACTTCTAAAACATAAAGTTGTGTCAATTAACGATCAAACTTTTATAAAATGATGTAAAAAATATTCGGCTCAAACCGATTTAACTAATCTGAAAAAATAAAATGAGCCGAGCGTCTCTAACAGGCAACGTTCAAATTTTAATCAAACTGCAATTTTGAATGATTTTTGATAAATGACTACAAATTATAATCAAACTATTCTCAAGAAATTAGCTCAACCTTTATAAAATTTTAAACTTATAAATTTGACAACCAACTGATCCACGACAACAACATATTTCCGAAATTGATTATTTTGATTGAAATTTGAATATTATATTGTAAAAATAACGTTTAAATTTCAATTAAACCAAAACGTCAACCTTATATAAAAATGACGTTTTAATAGATGTGCAATAAAATTGTTTACACAGTTAATTAAACATCGTTATAGAGAACTTCCTAGAAATCATTGCCGCATGCAATCGTAAACATCGTTAGTCAACATTCACGTAGCTACTGGAATAGTTGATGACGTAGAATATTCATAAAAACCAACACACCGAACTACAGCGACAAATGTTCTCAACAGAAGATTCGCAGATGATAATCTAGTACAATTGGATATTTTAGTTGTTTCTGAGAAAAAAAATCGAATGAGGCTTGTTTATTGGTTGGTTAAAATTGGTTATATGTAACGGCTAGCTACAACAGGCTAGTCCGACAACACCCTGTAATTCAGAAGATGTCAAAAATGCCGAAAACATCACTGGCGGGTATCAGTGTGCCATCGACCACTCAACAATATTTCACCATGAGGATGATTTTGGAAAAATAGGCATATGGCAGTATCAACCGCGGGAACCTAGTGTGTCTAGGAATTCCATAGAAACTCGTTTCTCTGTTTAAATTAACCAACGTGTGGGTCTGTATGTAGAATCGTAATCGAAGGAACTATATCATACTCCTTTGAAATAACAACTTGAGTTCGATAGGGAGATGCCCTCGCACGTGTGCTGTTCAATTTGGCACTCAAGTACATTGTAAGGAAACGCAAAATTGAAACATGAAACAATCAACATTGAAAATATACGCGCTGTATATTTAATAAATCAGGCGAAATTCTTGTATATCGTACTTCTTGGCCGAATACCTAGCGATATCAAGGGCAGTTTCATACTGCTCGATCGCTATGCTATAGAAAACTTGAAATATTTCGCGTCAGCTGACCTGTTATTACATCGGCAAATAATATGCAAGTAGAATAAAAATCGAAAAACGCTGCTACACGCCGAGCTTTTACGCCCAACACCAAGGTTATTGCGATCTCAACAATTCTCGCAGTCGCACAAGCTCGCAATTTATAAAGTTCTTTATAAGCACTCATTGCTTTCGGACGCCATAAATCTGAACCCTGACCACTAACTACTGTAGAATGTTATCTACTTTCGAAAGGAAGTTCATTCGTTCCATCTTTGGTGCGATTAAAGATGCGCAAAAGCGAATATCGCATTTGTATGAACCGCCAGATAAAGCAACTTCTCGGAGGTAGCGATATCATTGGGTTCATAAATTCAAATTGAGTTTAATGGCTGGGCCATGTCGCAAGGTTATCACTACAACGTAAGCTTAATAAAATGTTTCAACCACAACCAACCGGTGTACGTCGTAGAGGAAGGCCCAGACTGGCGTGACGATGTCGAACAAGACCTACGTATAATAGGATATCGTAACTGGGAGGGCGAGAGCGATGGTTCGAGATGGATAGAGGACCATAATGCAGGCGGTAAAATCCCTTCATGGAATGTGAAAACTAAATAGACAGAGTGTATGTATGTTGCATACAATTTTTTGTAATTCGTTTTCTAACTTTTCATCATTTTGAAACGGCATTACTAAATTCACTTTCTCTTCTAAGGACTTTCTAACATATTCCCAAAATGAGTGCTAATTTGCTATAGTTGGGTTGCGTCCTTCTTACCTGATTCAAGTATCAGGAGTACGGGGGAATGTTCGAAACCTAAATCCTGACTATCTTATTTTGATCAGTTGGCCAATAACTCGGCTTTCCAGTTGGAAATGTTCGCAATTTTACATACGTATAGCTTTGGTAAGTTCTTTGCCTTTGTTTGTTGTTAGTCTAGAGCCACAGTGAGTATTTTTGCATTGAAGATTATATTTCCTAGTTTGCTGACTAATTCAAGATAATCATTTCCATTCAGTGGTTGGCAGTAAATACTTACGTCACTCACATAACTACCTTTCGTTTTGTCATTAATAGCTGTTACTTGTATTTGTCTGTTTGATATTTTAATTTCTTGTAATGACGAATTCTATTTCTAATTACAAACAGAACCATCCGCTTTATAAGTGTTTTCGGGGTAATATGTTTGATAGTTCCTAAATTTTATAAATGTTCGCAACGGTTTTCTGTGTCCAGGACAATCTGCAATTCTTGTTAAATGTGAGCTCAACCAAAAATGTTTGGCTTATTTAAAAGGCCACACTTATTACTTTCAAATAATGTATAAACAAATTTAAAATACTTGTATTCTTTATTCAATTTTATCAACTTTCAATGCAAAAAATTGAAATGTTAACCTTTTGAAGTTAGACGCTCCCTAATGTCTTACATAGGCCTACAACAAAAATGGTTCAAAGCGTTCTTGAAACGTTGTTATTCCTGTTACAATATTACGCCACCAAAGCTGTGTTTTAAACTCAGATGTTTCTGATTTTAACACTTTTTTTATTATTATTTAATATTTGCAATATTTTCTGAGGCCGGAGCATCCCCAACTCTTTTGCAGTTCGCTTTTCCCGTCCTTACGCAGTTGCCTGCCAAGTACGTACAGCTATGGGTCCGATTTTATCACCATCTGCACATTGCATAGCTCTATGCCAGCCTATAGTGACATTGAAGATGGGTCGGTCCATGAGTTTTGCTCTCCGACAGGGGGGCATAGTTGTGTTCCATTTCATCAAAGATCGTAATCTGTTGATGAAAATTCCCTTTAGCATCCTGCTCCTATCGGAATTCGAACCCGTTATCTCCAGATCCAAACGCCAAAGCTTGGTCGTTTGGTCGGTGTAACAACACTAAAGACATAAAATTTCTTTTAGTAAATGTATATTTGTTAGTAACGGAGTAACCCTAGTTTTGTAGAAATTTTCCTGTTATTCGAGATTTATTTTGTGATAGGATCATTTTAATTGTCGAATGCCGTTCTTTATGTTTAAAATAGGCCGAAAACAAAATTTTAAAAAAAATAATGGTGATTTCGATAATAGTGAAAAATTAAATTTTTCAAAAAATCATCAGTATACTCACACAACCATTTAATAAAAAATTACAATAATAAATAGTTTTCGCAAACGTATCATTAAATCCCTTTTATTTGAGTCCCGATTTATTAAAATCGAAGGTGATGACAGAATCCATTCGTTTTCGAGTGGAATCACTGTATGGAAAGATTAACAGTTTTATTCTAAAACGAATTCTTCTCGAGCGAGCGAGTATCGAGTTGGGTTGTGCATAAATCTTAAGAGAGTTGGTTACAAAAATAAAGCAATCGTTGAAAAATAGTGGCAATGCAAAATAATGAAATAATCATTATAGCTGCAGTTGCTATCAATAATATAGTAACGTGGTTTAGAGCTCTTCTTTTCTCCAGAAAGTTGAATCTGTCAAAGAAGTATATATTATCGATACTGAAGGGACATACATTCCATCCAGATTACATTACATTACAACAATTACCGGATGATGGTTGACGAATAATTTGGGACAAACTAATTAATCGCATTGATGGAAATTTGAATGGTCTGTTAATTTTTTACATATCGGTTTGCACATTATTCTAGAATTACAGGAAAAGCAATGGTTACACTTTACAATGAACGTCGGATAGGACGTGGTGTGCTAGTGAATTAGCCTGCCCGGTTTCAATTTGAAAAAGCAAAGTAACCTTGGAATTATTTTAAAAAGATCAACCAAGTCCAAAATAAATTAATTCATCCTGATTCTCCATTGGAACCAATCAATTCTTTCTTGTACCATTTATTTAGGGTTACTGGTTTTCCAGTTATTATCTGTGATTAAATACAGTAATATTTAAAATTAAAAGAGACCACATTTAAATTGGGTGAAATATGATTTAATGGATACATCATAAAATTATTTTGTCGGGTGAAGTCCTCTGTTTTGACTGTTGTTTCACTTCTGGTGTAGTGCTTTTCCGTTTTTGTTCCACGATGAGCAAAAGTGACACTCATTTCGCTGAAAGACTAATCTTTCCGATTTTCGCTCGGCGGTCCGGAAACATAAGATATCATGTATTTTATGAACCATACTCTACTATCTAATCAGATGGTCTGAGCACTCCACTAAAAACGAATGTTTTGCCACGCTTGCATGTATTGAATGAATATTTGAAACGCAGCCATCGTAATTGCATGAGACGAACTTCAGTTTGATTCCCTTACTCGCATGGTTGCAAACAAACACAAATATATCAACTTTAAACAGCTATCAAAACACAACTGCTCAATAAATCCGACAGAAGTTTTGACAAATAAAAATTGCGTTAAACGATGTATTTATTATCGATGTGTTTATTATCAAATTTTAATAATATTAAATTTAGTATAGCATGCCGAGATTGTTATCTAGCTAACACACCGGTAAACGTGTTTTGGAAAGAATATGGCACTTTTTCTATTGAATTTCGTTTCCGGAAATTCGAGAAATTGGGAAAATTATTTTAAAAAATCAAGGTTCAAACCCATAGCTTCCATATCCTGAATGAATCATTGCCGCAAAGTACGCTTGGTTTGAACAATAATGACTGGAATAGATATAACCTCTTTGTGCCAATAATAAAAATTTCTTTACAATCAATTTTATTAAAAATACAGTTTGAAAAAATCTTTGGTAAAATTGATGAAGCATGATAAAACTGAATTCCTTGATTGCGGTCAGTTTCGATAACCAATAGAATTTTCGATTTATGTCTTATAACGTACAAAGTTTAGTAAATTGATAAAAAAACATAAGTAATTTATTATACTCAATCATTGGTTTATTTAGTTCCTCAATTCCAAATAAATAAATTGGCGATATAATTTAAATTAAACGCGATCTTATCTCCCCACAGTTCAATAACAACATCGATCTATTTCATGCATAAAAAACGCGACTGTTCGATATCTTGAAACTATTGATCGAAGGTTATCATCAATTCTATAAGCAAATAGTAAAAAATTTAGCTACTTTTTGCTGTTGATTTGCAAAAATTTAATTTCAACCGCAGTTTGTCATAAGTTTTTTTTTGTCTAACGTGGTTTAAAAATAGCTTAGTGATATACGAGTATATATATATATATATATATATATATATATATATATATCCATATTATATATATATATATATATATATATATATATATATATATATATATATATATATATATATATATATATATATATATATATATATATATATATATACATAATGTGTGTACATTGGCATATTTGTACAGAAAGCTCGCGTGTACAATCTCATAATAGCATATATAGTATCGCCTTGCTGTCAACTATGTATTCCATAAAAATAGCACTAAAATGTTATTAAACTTTAATCAATCGTGCCAAACTAGTTAATCATAAATTATAAATGTAAATTATTATGTTGGCGAACATATATTTTATTTTATGTATATATGGTAGACAATGGATATATGGATTATAAAAATCACGGATGACTGGTGTATGAATCATAAATATCTTCTTCTTGCCGTCGTGCTAATGGCTGTCAATTGTCATTAGATTTAGGCGGGGATGTCTAGATTAGCACGAATTACAAATAAAATTCTTAATCAAAATATGTTTTGATATAATATTATGTTCATTCACCATGGAATTGCTTTTAAGTTATGTGTGCTAAATTATTTTGGGTATGAATTTGAGTGATTTATCCAAATGTTACTTGGTCTACAATTTGTGCGTAGAAATATTTATACTCTGATTATATAGAAATGTACTCGTACTATCTCAAGATATTAAAAAGAATTTTAATCCCAACCAAAATTATCTCTAAAATCCTATTTGATTTACAACTCCCATTGTCTTGAAACTTACCCGACCGACTTGATCTACGGGATTAACATATTTTTTGATTTACTTGTGCGACTGCATTTTATTATTTTGTTCTTTTGTTTGGTATGGGTATTTGAATGTTATGGGAAAATAATACTTTCACTAATTAGTATTTTTTTATAGACATTCCACACCAAAAATGATTATAAATATCTCTATGTATAAAACGATTAAATACCACAAATATAACACGATCATGTAACAGCTAAAATATTAAGCTGTAAGGTAATGAAGAAAAATCAATACGATTTCCCATTTAGAATAATAAACACCACCCACCCCACCAAATTGTGCTAATATTTTTATCTTTTTTTCTGACTCATTTTAATTATTTCGCCTCATCGCATCCACATAATAATATGCTGCTGCTGTTTCATCGATTTTTCAAAAAAAAAAAATTTTTTTACTGGAATCACTCGACTTACGCGGCATGGATCTAAATATTATGTATTTTGCGTTTCAAAGAATTGTGGTTTCTGTTCAATGTTTTCACAGAAGCTTCAAAAGAGTTTTATTGAGGTTTAGTCAAATTAATTATCTGATCGAGTCTGATAAATTAACCTTATTTGATTTATTAGACATGTTAGAATTATCTGAAAGTTACCCAATCTTGAATCGCACTTGTTTGCTTCTACCAAACTTTAACATTGTCTCTGTATTTCCTTGTTTGGTAATAAACGTGGTTAACATTTGTATTTTTGATGTTCTATCTCAATTTGATACTAAAAATATTCCCTTATAATATAAACAAATTTTCATTGTGATAAATAAAATTAATTCTGATTAAAATGATGAACCATTAATATCTTCTTCCCCATGAAATTCTGAGTAAACATTAACCATACGAGTAGTACCATTATAGATTGTTTTGACTGATGAATGTTAACACGCAAAAATATATTTCTTCAGAATTTGTTTGGCCCTGTCAGATTTTAATTATGATATATTCTATTTAGAGTCTGTTTTAAATCAAATTTTAACCGTTAACACAAAATTTTTAAGATTTCTCGGGGTTAATTAAAATGTTGATTAATTATTTAAAGTCATCTTAGAAATTTGTAAAGGAGTGTATTGCACGTTGTGAGTGTTTCTAGTCATGAAATATGATTTGCCAGAACTATTTTATGGTTCAAGTTCTCTATTTAGGAACTATATGCACAACAAAATTGGACTTTCCAGAGATATGTAGTTATACAGTGGCTCTCATAATTGATGACAATTTTATATACAACTACATAAAATAAATTGATGTTCCGCGTCATCTTAAATAATAAATTTCAAATATATTTCATTAGGTGTAATCAATTTTGTGACTAACCAACAATTTTAATTTAATATTTGGTAATATAGCGTTATGTGGCTTGCAAAACTGCAGTGATTCTATTGAGTTTGCTTTCTAAGTGCTTTCTGGCAGTTTCGAAGTAATGCCTGCTCATTTTATCTGAACTCCGCCACGAAGGTCGTCTACAATAAGGGATTGGCTGGCCTATGTAATAATACGATCCTGTTATCCCCAACCATTTTTCCAATTTCCATAGTTTTAGTCTGATTGGGTTCGCTGTCTAGTCGAAAAACAACGTTTCAGTTCATTATAAAAAATATTCCTAATGGAAGAATCGAAATCGCAGTAAAAATAAGGACTTGTTGGTTTTTCAACAATTTAGTCAAAGTTTTAGCAGAAAGTAGCCGACGTTAAGATAAAAAATAACATTGGCCTTCTATATACAAATTTTAGAAGAAAACCTTGGGAGTGTGATTGACACTAAACATTCTACTTATTGCGTTCTAAGCAAACCGCTAAAATTACCATAAATGGCTGAGGGATATATGGTTCTTAATGTTGCATTTGCCATCCATACCTCTCGACCTTAACAATATAGATTATAGAGCTTCTTTCAGATGTTTAGGCATTTCGGCCGAAACAACCTGACACCTGGTAGAAAGCATACTAGCATACCAAATAGATTTACTTCAGTTTTGATATTAAATTAAGACTTGAACTTAGTCACAAAATTGGACCGGACAAGTGGTGCAGTGGTTAAAGCTTCGGCACTTGGACCGGGAGGTGCTGGGTTCGAATCCCATCAGAGGCTAGATGCAAATCGAATTTTCATCATCGAATGCAATCAAATAGAACTAAGACCCTCTGATGGAGTGCAGAATTCCGTGTCACGCGCCGACCCACCTTCCATGTCAATGTACAGGTTGACATGGAGCTTGCAATGTGCAGGTGGTATACCGTAGTTGTGTGAGTAGGTGAAGTAGGTGGGTTAATGATGTGGAGTGAATGAGTGGTATCACAATGGGCCTAAAAATTAGCCTAAGTGTGCAGTAGCAACCACTGAAACCTAACCTAGTCACAAAATTGATCACAATTCATTAAATATATTTTTAATTTATTATTTATATATGTATTGTTAAAAATCAATTGTATTTATTTTTTAAATAAATTATTACTAAATAGTGAATTTAGGGAGTAAAACTTTAAACAATAAATTTAGTTTTATTTTGGTGTTATAAAATGTTAGCGTTCTTAAAAACGGCATCAATTATGAGAATCACTGTATAACAGACATCAAGAAACTCAATTTCAATTTTAATTTTATTTTATTATATTAACGTATACTTTGCATTAAAGATGCAAATAAGGGTAATGCTTCTAATACAAAACCAACTAATAGAAACAAAAAATTTATAAAACAAAACATACTGGACGCTTCGCTTAAAGATGATTTTCGCTAAAACCATTAATCTATTAATCATTTTATAAGGCTTTATGTTGCAATCATTTAACCGTATATAAATATCTTTTGGGAAATATAGGTATATATTGGTGCTGGGGTCAGCCAAAGTTGTTCAGACTCAAATAAGTGCAAATATAAAAGTAATATTTTAGATTCGTCACGACTGCAATATTATTGAAGGTTAGTCAGTGTGTACATGTGTAAATTTGGTACTCTTAGATTTATTTTAGCACCATAAAAAGTAGTTTTGCTCCGAAGGGCAATTTAGTTTGATTTCAATATTTTTAGCACTAATTCTAGCACATTCAAAAATTCTAGCAACTAAATGTACTGAATATTATATTCCAATTTCTTTGGTTTAGTAGATTAGATTAGATTATTTATAATGGGTGTTTTTTATTCCTTGAGCGGAAGGAAAGCAAACCTAATCACTTAACACCTCTGTATATTTAAATTTATTTTAAACTGATTTTTTAAAAATATTTGTACTATAAGCTACTGTAATATAATTGAATAATCAGTTGAAATGTAGGATTATCTGGATTAAACTAGCCGAATTATATTTTACGCGAGGATGTGTGTTTCCAAAAATTGGTGCGGTAGTTGGTTTCGATCTGAAAAGAATTAGATTCGTTGCATTTGACGTATACAACAATAAAATTCGAAATTACCAAGGGTTAAAACACATGTATCGGATTATATATATAATTCGCTATATTGAAATGTTAATGCTTTAATCAAAAGGATGAAGTATTCTAATTGGTCACTGCAGTCTGACGAGAAGAAAAATTATTAATTGAAAAATGCTAATTCTCTTCAGTTCGAAACCAATTACCATACCAAACCTCACCTTCTCGCGGAACAATCACTTATTCAACGGATGATTTTAATTTATTTTCAATTTATTGGACCTATGATGGTGAAATTGTCAAAATTCTACCTACTAATGTCGTTTGGAATGATAATATTAGAATTTTTTACCTGATTGGTTAATTATACTGAGAGTTCAATTAGCGGGTCCTCAGTTATGTGTAAAAGTTATATTAGCTGTGTTTTTTGATGCTTGATCTGATCCGGTTCAGTTCATGTTTCATGAAGCAAGGCAAAGGCACTTAGTAGATTTTAAATCAAAATTTGCGATATAAAAGAAAATTGGGTTCACGTTTTCCATATAAAATTTGAACTGATCCTGATCAATGGGTGTCATGAAACACGACAATTGTTTAGGATACAATTTTTCCAAGACTAATATACATAGTTAAATAAGTATTACTTCGAATTTATTTGCTTTCAAATCTGTCTTCTATTTTTGCTCTCAGACTCAGCTGTTCGGAATTTATTTCAATAATTCGAAACCATTTCTTTTAAGTTTAGGTTTAAAACGCTTTGCTGAAGAGTAAAATTTAACAACTCAACAACTGTAAAAAAATTCGTTATAATATTCTGAAAAGTTTTTGGCATTTTGAACTTGACGATTTTAAGATATGCATATGTATGGCGAATTCATTTCATAGAAAAATTTGCTCAGATCAAAAAACTCAGTACCATTGCGACATTAGTTTCTTACCTAACTTGGCGCTTTACATTTTTAGTTTTCAAAGATGCTTTGGTCGATGTTTGAATAAAATTATACTGTGCTGTTTCGCCAATCGTATCAACTCTACAGTATTTACTTTAAATTAAATTAAATCACCCGAAACCAAAATTAGCTTAATTTATCAAACAATTTCTAGTGACATTTATTCTTCTAAATTAGTGTTAATTTTATATGCAATTTCTCTTCTACGTATTTTTTAAATCACTCAAACTTTACTGGAAATGTCAATCAAGTTTGAGGGATTTGAATAATACATTATTGGTACCTGGATCTGGACGGAGTTTTGATATAAAATTAACATTAATTTAGCAGAATAAATGGCACTAAAAATTGTTTGACTGAAAGGCTTAGTTAATGAGTTAATTTAATTTTGGTTTCGGTGATTTAACTTAATTTGAAACAAAATATTATTTTTCCACCAAACCAAGCACAGTATAATTTTATTCAAACACCAATCAAAATAATCTTTGAAAACTAAAAAAGTGAAGTGCCAAGTAAGGTTAGAAACGAATGTCGAATTCTTTACAAACAAAATGTTGATCTCAGAGACGTCTCTCGCAGACCAATCTAATTCTAATCTATCTAATTCTATTCTATCTAATTGAAAAAACATCAACTTCTTTTCTCTTCGAAAAACTGTGAACAGTTTCAACTGAGTGTTGAGTTATCTTCATGAAACGCTACTTCGATATCAGTAAACGACGTGCAGACGATACTACGTTTTCCTTAAAAAAAACTGTTGTGTCCCCCTTTTTGAGTATTCTGTCGATCTTAACCAAAATCATTCACTCGATTGTTCTCAAAATAACCCAAAACAATCAAATTAATATCGTGCTTCACAGTTAGTTCAATACATTTCTCTCGTTCTCTCTCAAGCCAAAATCACTTTGAGATCTGCCAAAAACGTTGAAATTCGATTCGTCGGCAATTTTGTACCTCTGACTAATTGGTCAATGTTCGTCTTTTTAGTAATGGTTTTCGCATGATGATGATTGTGGTTTTGCTGAAGCTATTTCGACGGGCTATGATTATTGTATCGGTGATCAGAAGTGTATAAATCGTCGTTCTCAGTGTATGAGAACGACGACTTATGCACTTCTCCCTATAATGCAGTCCTCAAGTTTTGAGGTGATTCTTGTTTTCTTGAAAATTTAGGTACCGTTCCCGTAACGCCGATCTTGCGAGTAAAAATGTATTCTGTTTGACCCTAAGTTATGTTTCAAATGTCAAACTAGCTGACGATATTATCGAGAAAAATGAATTCAGTTCTTTTACCTTAACAACGCACAACATATATAATTGAAAATTGTAAAAATATAGAAACTATAAAAATGTTTGGGCACTTCCAATATAAACATTTTACTAATGAATGAAATTTTCGAATAATAAAAGCAGCAGTCACTTTACAATTTCATCTAACAGGTATCTATGACAATTCGAAAAATGTTGACCAACTATTTCTGGATATAAGCAACATTGAAACTGCGCGATGTATATTTAATAAATCAGGCCTAACTCTTGGATGTGCAGGTGATATCGAGATTCTTGGCCGAAGACCTAACGGTGTTAAGGACAGTTGTATATCGCTTGATCGCTGCGCAGGAAGACTTGGGTTGGAGGTAAACAGTAGAAAAACGATCCCGTGTTGAGCAACACCCAGTAACATCTCCATGGCAAATTTCGGAATTGGTAACCATAATTTTGATAGTGTTGAAAACTTTAAATATCTCGGGTCAGTTACAACATCGTTGTACGATGTACAGGCAGAAATAAAAGCCCGAATGCCGGACAACGAGTTTTCTACGCACATCCAAAATTATTGCGATCTAAACATATAACACAGTCGTACAAGCTCGCGCTTTATAAAGCACTCTTAGACCTGTGCTGACTTTCGGAAACGGGAGCTGGACCATGACTAACCATGATCTACGATTGTAGATTGTTATCTACCTCCGAAAGGAATGTTATTCGTTCCATCTTTGGTACAATTAAAGTTGCGAACAACGAATATCGTATTTATGAACCATGAAATAAAGTAACTTCTCGGAGGTAGCGATATCATCAGATTCATCAAATCCAATCGAGTGAGATGGCTCGGCCACGTTGTAATGTCTCCACTACAATGGATGATTAACAAAATGTTCCATCAACAACCAGACGGTGTGCGTCGTAGAGGAAAACCCCAATTTCGCTAGCGTGAGGACGTCGAACAAGACTTACGAATATTAGGATATCGATACTGGAGGGCGAGAGCGATGGATCGAGATGGATGGAGGACCATAGTGCAGGCAGCAAAATCTCTTCGTGGGATGTGAAAGCTAGAGAGAGAGTACTGGATATCCAATAGTAAAAAGTAGAATTGTTCTATTCCATTGTGGACTCCGTGCGCACTTCACACAGGTTGAACAAAAAAAAATATAACGGGTGATCAAATTAGTATTATATATTTTCCGGTCATATTTTCCAGATTCCCTTTTTAATTGACATTTGTGTCCAGTATGGGTTGGCAAATCACCATGGAAAGATACACAGCTGAAAATAATGAATCTACACGGGCTATGTTTCGCGCATTACGTCAAATTTATGGTCAACAGAATTGACCTACAGAGCTTACTACGTATGGATGAAAATCGAGAACAATCAATTATACGTCGTTCTCAAGAACTTCGATTTTCTTATGGCAGCACATGGAATATTCTTCATAAAGATTTGCATTTCAAGGCGTATAAAATTCAGCTGACCCAAGAACTTAAATTAAATTATCAAATTTTTGCTGATTGTGCTTTAGGGCACCTTGAAACAGATTCATTATTTCATGGGAAAATCATCTTCAGCGATGAAGCTCATTTCTGGTCGAATGGGTTTGTAAATAAGCACAAATGTCGTGAATTTTGTTCATGAAACAAAAAAATTAATTAATATTGACAGTTTGGTGTGGTTTATGGTGTGGAGGTGTAATTGGACCACAGTTTTCTTAAAATGAAAATGGCATTGAAGTTACCGTCAATGGAGAACGCTACAGATACATGATTACTGATTTTTTGTGGCCTAAATTAGATGATTTCGGCTTGAACGATATGTGGTGTCAAGCAGGTTTATAACGGTGCTCATCCTTAACTAAAATAATAATGTCAAAATACAATAGTCGAATTCTTGGTACGTAGTTTCACATCTCGGTCGCCTTTTTGTAGGTTATAACAATTTAGGATAACGTATTTTCTCTTCTTCCTAAAAAATATTTAAATATTGTTTACAAAACTTTTTTCATGTAATGGGGCCACGCAAGTAGTGCGACCCATGTGTGATGTAAATAAAAATTAAAATGGAAAACTTATATGATTCATCCGGAAAATCGTTTATAAAAATTGTTTAAATATTTTGATGGTTAATCAAGCAGGTTCATCATTTCGCAATACATTTAGTAATTATTTGAAAAAAAAAAATAAAATCTTCATCATCACAACACCCCAAATGAATTTAATAAAGTCGTAACTAAAAAATAAATGACTAAAAATATTATTTAATATTTTAATAAAAATGAATTCTATTTTCCCCTGTGTGTGTCGTCGCCGAGAGAATAGCACGCAAATTTAAATGTGCAAGCGCCATTAAAATATGAAAATCATGTCGTCGCTCGCTCACTATATACTCGTATACAATAGAAAATTAATTATATTTTTTGGCAAGCTTATTTAATGTATGTAATTATAAATTATTTTAATTTGATTTAAAATTGCGCGCGATGTACTAAAATTTTAATTTTACGATATGTGCGATGAAATTTTTATGTCCTGAGCCCGCTTCTCCTCCCTCATCCCATGTAGGTTTTTTGGTGCGCACATTGTTTTGCAAATATTTGCTTATTGTTTCTAATTTTTTATATTCTTTATTTTAACACTTGCGAGCTGTACAAATAGTTTGCACGATCGATACAGTATTTGGATTTGTGAACGCAATTTATGTGTAAAAACTGAGATATAATATTGACATAATAAAATTTAGCAGCAGGTAGTGTACATTGTATATAGGCGAAGTATGGTGGACAGGGTGATACACCTACCTACCTACTAAATTCATATATGCACTTTGATAAATCGATAGCATTTACTAGTTATCGTATACTGGTATCTGCATGATATTTTTAGTTTAGAGAGAAACATCATATTACTTTTATGTACGAAATAATCGGAAAGGCACAATGAACTAATTTTTACATTTTTTTTTGTTCTATTTCAGGTGAGTCAATAGTTTTGTACATTACATAAATCGTGTTATGCGTGAGTATTAAATATGGATTATGAAATATAAAAGGTTTTACCACTTGTGGTAATTTGTCGATTAACATGTGATATTTGATATATGCAGTGGTGTGGTATACTTTTATTAATTAGTAGGTTACGTTTTAGACGTTAGAATCACAGCTACTGGAATAATTCCGAATCGCGATTGGTAGAAAATAAATTTTTGTTAAGAATGGCAACTCAAACGTTTCAACGCCACTCGCTTTAAATGTGCCTATGGATTCCAAGGCACTATGTGTGTTCTGTTAACTTAGAGCTGTACAGTCCGCCAACAGTAATTTGTTGTATAGGTATGCTTGGGTGAGATGTTGATGTATAATTATAAGAACAAGAGAGGTTTTTTTGGAACATTAGTCTAGTAATGAGTGATATGGCTAGACACAACAGCGTGCACTGATGGTCTGCAGCGTGGGTACAATTGTAGCAGATTATCATAGTGAACGGGACTAAATATATCGATAAAGAGTTCAGAGAAGGATTTGTGTGATTTGCAACAGCTAGCAATTGACGTTTCTCAACGTCAAATTTTAAGATTCTGTTAATTTATTGCCTTTTCAGAAAATAATTGCGAAATCACAATGGCACGAGCCAATTTCACATAAAATAATTTTGTGGTGTCGTGATTATATAGCCACCAACGAAACAATTTCTAATTTAATTTTTATTTTATTTAGTTAAATCTAAGATTTATCTAATGTGTTTACCCTTCGTTCTATTCTATTCGCATATTGTAATTCGCTATAACGCCGAAGTCCGAAAAAATAGGTTTCAATGTGATGGTGGAATGTACGAAATTGGCAAAAAAAATGACTAAGAACAAATAAATTCTAAATTACGAGGATAGTCCCAGAAATACTCGACCTGACACTAAAACGTTGGAGAAAATTACCTTTATTGCTCAACATGCCTTCTTTTTAGCTCTATACACTTTTCCTTTTTCAATAGCTTCGATACTCGTTTATTGTGAGAACAGTCGAGCTCCTCAAAATAACCAGTAGCCGTAGACTCCAACTCTCATTATTGACATATTTTTTACCACCAAGCCATTTTTTCAAGTGCATAAAGATAAAATAATCCGAGGGGGCTAAATCTGTGGTAGAAGAAGTAATTCGATATTTAGCTATTTGATTTTGGCCATCGTGATAACGCATTTGTGAACTGGTGTATTTTCTTGATAAAACAGCGCTTTCGACCGTTTTGGATGAATTTCACCACTCAAACGCTGCAATAACTTTGCATAATAATAGTCGTTGATTGTTTTTTGAAAAAAATCAATAAAAATTATCCAACACTCACCACGACCTTGCCAGCAGATGGAGTTTTCTGCCGTCCTTAGAGCCGATTTTCATCTTTCATACCATTGACTGTTCCGTTGTCTCAGGTGTGAAGTACGGGAGACTTGTTTCATATAGGGTTATAAATCGACTCAAAAAATTCGGCTTTATTACCGTGAAACATCGCCTAATAATCTTTATTTATTTATTTATTAATAGATTGACATAACAATTTTAGTAGAGGAAAAGCACATATGGAAGCATAATAAATGAACATCAACAAAAAAATACTTCCATTAGGCATAAAAACCTCAGATTTTTTCAAAAAACAAATCCACTCCATGCTAATACCCTCCATGTTGAGCTCAAGCTCATTTATAATCGGCTTTATCATGTTAATATGAGAGGGTTCGGTCGTACGGCCCCGTTTTAACTTTGCCATCCTTTATTGTATTGTTGTAAAGGAAGCAGCAGACTTCACCACAGTAGAATCTAGCTCTGCTTTGATATTGGTTAAACATAACGATGACCAATTTTTTCCATGTTTATAAATTCACTGAGAGACTTCATTAGTGATGGATGTCAACAAATACTAAACAACGTATCATCTTCAAACTTAAGCTATATAAGGTTTGTACTTTTGACCATAGTATTTTTTCAAACAGCAAAAGATATCTAATAAACACATTCTATCACTTGTTTAATTATTTCGCAAAAAAAATTTATTAACTAAATGTGTTCAAAAAGTTTAAAAATTACTCGATCGATTTCGACTTGTTAGGTCATCATCAACAGTATCTACAGCAGATACACCAGTAGGTACTCCTGATGATGACCTAACAAGTCGAAATCGATCGAGTAATTTTTAAACTTTTTGAACAAATTTTTTTAATTAAAATATTAAAAAAAAAAGTTTGCGGAATAATTAAACAAGTTATAGAATGTGTTTATTAAGTGTTAGTGTGTTTCGCTAAGTACCTACGGCACATAGTCTTAAAAATAGCAATAGATATGGAACTACCCTAAATTAAAAATTGTTCATGCCATTTTTCCAAAATTTAGGCGGCAAATATGATTTTGAACAAAACATTTTTTGCCATATTTTGTATAAAATTTATTTTTGCTTTAAAATAATTTGTTTTCAAAACTATTTTTGTTTTGTAATTTTAGTTTTGTATTAAGTTAGAGAAAAGCTTAAAGCATACAGACACTACACAGCGGAAATCGAGTAATCAGACAATGTTTATGGAAGGATGATATGAAATCATTGCTGTATTGAATTTTGAAAGCTGACCATAAAATTTTGTAGTTATCTTTACGTTTACGTATATCGAGATAAAAGAAAGTCGAGTGTCGCCTATCATCAATTTATGTAATTCCGTGTTGTGACGCCTTTGTAAAAAAGAATTTTGAAGTAATTATTAGATTTATTTAAGTTTTGATTGTCATGTTTTTAATTTATTTATTTACACTTTAGTTATTCATAGTTCAGAACAAACATTGGATTTTAGATGTCGAACAGCAACAGTCTATTATAAAACTTGCGAAATTGAATCTTTGTCTGTCTAACAGGCCGATTTCTTTTTATATTGGAAATGTCCCTCGCTCTCAGTACTACAAGAATATTTGGTTTTTGTACTAAACTTTGATGATTGTTTTGATTCAGCTGAAATTCGATATTGAGGCATATTTGGTGGCAGGTTAGAAGACAAGTGACATATTAATAAATTAAACCATACTAGAGTCAAAATTACTTTAACAGCCAAATTGCACTCATAATAAATGGTGTTCCATCTGTCGTTTTTTTAAGCTCAAACCAAATATTTACTGTGTGATGACAACCCGAAAATTTGTTGACAAACAAAAAATCAAAACTATGCCATTTTTAGTTATATCTGTTTGTTTCCAACACAACAACGCGAAACTTATTACGAATACTTGTTGACTGAAAATCCTCATGTTATTCATGAACAACCCATTCATCCAAAAAACGTTACGGTTTTGTGTGGGTTGTTTGTTGGATGCATCATTGAACCATATTTATTCGAAAATAAACATGAAGATGCAGTAACAGTTAATATTGGGCGCTATCGTAGCATGATAACTGGATTTTTTGGCCAAAATTGGATGAAATTGGTTTAGATGATCTTTGGTTTCAACAAGACGGTATCACATGTCACACAAATCGTGAAACACGACTTATTGGCAGCCAAGTTCGATGATCGCATAATTTCAAGAAATTCTGAAATACCAAAAGTAGCATTACTATAACAACTGTAATTTGTAAACTAATGGTCGGATTTTCATAACATTATGACACAAATCATTTGAAGGTTAGCACTTGCTAAAAATCGTATGAGTTTTCCATCAGACCCGCCATCTATGTGTCATTTTCGAGACTTATTGACCGACGGATTATATGATCTGATTAACACTTGATACCTTCGTTCTCTCAAATTCCGTCCATAGAAAAATTAAGGTGGGAAGTCAAGGTCCTTACTTAATTCTTTATTGAGGTCGGCGGTGATAAAAACAATTTTATTTCCTGTCCCCATGGCTTGATAATCTGTTAAAAAAGTATCTCGGAACAAAAAATCTCGATCTTCAACTCTACAAAATAATAAAATCTAAACAGTTCCTTTTTTCGTTATATTTTAAGGTTTGCTCGAGTTTTTGAGAAACAGATTTTTATTTTCGATATATTTGAGGTCGTGTTTTTTATCGAGCATATCTTTTTCGGCAATCTATACCCTACCCTAAATATGCTGTGAAAATTTCCATCATAAAATATGTATTTTTGATATTCACCGCTAGAGGCATCACTACCATAAAAAGGAAAAAATTTTCTGCCGATATTTTTTGAAACCAGCAGAAAATTTTTGAAATTTTTAAGCAAATCAATAATTCTCAGCAGAAAGTTTTATGAAAAATTAAAACATTTATGAAAAAGAAGAGAAAATATATGTTTTTCAACGGTTTGATACGAAAAAAGTTACTTTGCTTTAAAAAACGATTTGATTTGCGTATGTAAATATAAGGACTCTCAAAATATACTAAAATTACCATAGTCATCATAATGCATATACAGAGCAACACAAAAAAAATCGCCTACGTAGATAGCACTCCACAAATTTTTAGTCATTTTAACGTAAAATGTTTTCAGTTTTTAACAAAAGTGTTGCAAACACTCGGATGGGTTTATGCGGCGTTATTAGCATTCCATAAATTAATAATTTTTGAAGTCACTTTAATATGAAATATTTTCAGCTTCAAACAAAAGTGTTAAAAACTCCCCTGTTTATTCGTTTATGGAGTGCTACTGATGCCAGTTATGATTCTTGTGTTGCCCAAGTATAATATTCTTATAAGTGTTTGTGTTGCCATCTAGCGCTAGGTAGTTTCATTTTCAATCCGCCCTCGTAGATTATAATCTCAGCTACCCTAAAAACGTATCCCCAGTGTAGTTACAGGGGGGTTTTTCTAACACTTGTGTTAAAAAACTAAAAACATTTCACATTAAAATAACTTCAGAAATTTATGGAATGCTACTGACGCCAGTTATGATTCTTATGTTGCCTTTGTATATAGATTATGATCTCAGGTATCATAAAAATATCTACCCATGGTAGTTACACTGGGTTTTTTTAACACTTGTTAAAAAATTGAAAACATTTCACATAATGACTTCATGCTGCTGACGATGTTGAATAGCTAAAACACATTTTTTCTGCTGGAAATTTTCAGTATTATATTGATATTCGATGTATTAAAAATCGAGATAATTTTTCTTGATATTTTACTTATTTCAATTGGCGAGATTCCAGAATAATTCCATTGATTTCTTATGCGTAAACGTTCAATTATCCTGATCTAGTCTTCATTTCTAATCTTCATACTAAAATAATGAACTTCTCAACGCCGCTTAACATTGGTTAACTATGCGTAAGGATTAGCAGAAATCATGGGATTATTGTTGTTTTTAATTGCTATACTAAAAAATTGAACACCCCAAAAAACGAGGCTATCTCTTGGGCTTAAACCTCTGTTTTTTAATTTTTTTAATAATATAAATGAAATTGTTTTAGTATATAAATGAAAACTGATTTATTATGAGTTAAATGTTAATTAGTCTTATCAAACCTTTTTTCTTAACCAACTCTCCAAACCCGCTTAGAATTGGTTTACTTAAAAAATTATCTCGAACAAAAAACTTCAAACAAAAAATCTCGACTTGAAAATCTCGATTATGATCGATTTTGGATGAAATTTGGGATTGTTAATCGGGGGTCATTTACTATTATACAATCTTACGATTAAGTGTTTATACGATTTTGTGGCCGTACGGTTGGTTAAATATTTACGATGATATTGTCTACGATCAACCATTTAGATGATGTAGAAGTAAATCGTTTTCAGGTAGTATCTAATCAATTAGCGGCATCGTGTCTCAGTTAGGACATACGCTTTGATAAATACAATTTTAATAAAACCTAAGTTGGCCAGCGAATTTTTTAAAATCCTTGTCCGAAATCGATTAAAATACATACAACGAAAATATAACTTTTTGTTGCAAATTGACTGCTAAATATTAGTCACACATATATTATTACAAAAATTCCGTTGCCGACGGTTATTGTTGCTGCGTATACCCTAAAAAGATAATGTTTTGCTGTGTACGTACAAACCTTGAAACTTAGACAAAACTAAATTGTAAAATTGTATTTCCTTATTACTCCAATTTCCAAGAATTGTAGCAAGGTGGTCTCAAAATTTCGTTTGAATTATTGCTCTATATAAAATTGATTTTTGCTTTTGAATTTATGCCAAATGCAAATGTCAATATCCTCGTTTCATGGTTTTTCCTAATTGGTTTTGTATTTACAATTAGGTTAATAGAAAATGTATCTTGAAAATATATAAATCTGACCTGGATACGCGTACAGTTGTTTACAGTATAGGTAATCATATACCCGATCGATATCTTAATTATGCTTTTTGAGTAGATCTTATGGGCGGAGAAATTTATTATTGACTAATAACCTCGAAAATCTCATTATGTCAAGTAAGCATATGTCGTATTTATTTTGGGCGCCGAACTTGTCATCAAGTATCACCACAACCGTATAGCAACACTTTCTCGAGATTAATATTACTTTTAAAAAAATTCACCAAGACGTAAAACAATTGAGATCCATTTATAAAGAAATATCCGTGGTTTATTCGGCGTACTAATCCTAGCAATGTTCACATAAATCTAGCCTGTATACATAATGGCGCCAGTGTATGTTTACCCATCAAGTGACAAGTCAAATTGTATATTATAAATATAATAACAATTCGGTTTTCTAAGATATTATTATTGTTATTTGAAATATAGCAAGAAAAATTCTTGAAACGTTTGACGTTCGTTTCACTCTTAAGTCGATACGGATTTAATTTTTTGTTTTGTTTGATTATTTTTTTTGGCTCGCAAATCTTAAGAAATAAATTTTAATAAGGAAATTTAAATTTTGTTGGGTTTTAAGAACAAAGATAAGATTTTCATATATTAAAACATATGGCCTATATCCATATATTAAATCGCAACAACAACATTGACAAAATTATTTATTAAGATCTTATCTCTGATATAAAATCATGTGCTGATTTTTTGCAAACCTTTTCGATATACATAAATTAGGTTTTTATGGGACCGATATCTGGGGACCTAACATAATTAAATTTCCGCACCGGAAGATAAATATATGTGGTACCCTAAATAGAAATAGCATTGGATATTGTACCGCACTAACTAAATTCAATTAAGCTTGATTGAGCTCGACTTAATCTAAATCAATTTTGGCGCGTTTTATACGTAGTCGTTTGCATATTTTATCTTAAATTCAATGTAAAGGTTATCACATTTTATAGGCAAAATGAAGGTCTTCCCGCGCAATATTGTTAACCACGCCGCCACCGTTGACGTTCGTATATTCGCGTTCGCACATTATGTACAAAGCAAGGTTACTACAACACATACTAGTAAAATTAATAATGCGACGATTTTAATTTATAAAAATAGAAAATAATTGTTGATAATAGTGCTTTTGTGTATTAGTTTATTTAATTAGTACTTTGAACGAAAACGATAAATTTTAATCGCTTTTCGGATATAGACGAGAGTACACTTAATAATTTCCCATCGCGCAATAGAGACACGGTATGATCGTGACGCGAAATTTTTTTACGTACGTTTTTAAATTGAATGTGATAACAGATATTTTTTTTTCTTGTCAGTCCGCCAAAGCGATAAATAAATTGGCTATGTGTCGTATTTAAATTTGGGTATCGCGCGAACACACAAAACCAATAAAACACCTTCACGGTTGATTAAGCTCACAATGAATTAGGCACACGATCGTGAACAATCACTAAACTATAGTTACCGCGTCACAGTATTTTGTTATTTATTTTACTACGCATATAATTTATGTAAGTTTTATGTGTTTTCTCATTTTCATTCAATTTTTCATTTGGTTAATAAAATTACGAGAATTATTATTATTATGCTGTACGCGGATCTCTTATTAATCTCGCATGATCGTTACAGCGGCCGCGATCATCATAATATAAACAAATTTATCGTAATCACGCCAATCTGTTTTGATCCCAATTAATTTAGTTATTTTTAGTGAGTTCTGAATTATGTGAATGAGTGCGAGCGGAGGGGGGAACTTTTGTATACTGAATATAATGTATAAATGCTAATTCGCTTAATGTAAACATTTAATAAAATATTTGTGACCTACGTCACTTCTATAAAGTTATTTCCACGTGTTGCCAAACATGCGCGTTTATTTGTCGTTTCCACATATTTTTGCTGTGTTTTATTTTTTAATGTGTTTTCAGCTTTTCCATCGAGATAAGTTTATTTTTTTATTGCCATTCGAACAACAAGTGGGTTGGTGTTTATAAATTTTTGCGCGGCGGCTGGCTCTCATCATGATGATGTAGGTTATGGAATGTAAATGTTACATTATACTTAGATTTAGTGCGATTTAAAAACTTCGGGCTAGGTAGGAATTCCTCCGCATGCATTCGTTTTCTATAAGAAGTTATTTAGAAATTATGACTAATAATGAAATTAGTATATATTTCTCAAAACAAATCAATTTGTTGCAATCATTTTCCTCTTCGCAGCAAAAATTAAACTAGTTCGCAGAAAAATTTCAATCATACTTATCGAAATAGAATTTAATTTCTGCATGATTAATACTTAACACGCGCGAAAATAAAATTAATCCTTGATGTTTTACGCAATTGTGCCAATTTTAGTGTCCACTAAAACTTGTGGACCGACCTAATGTTTTTTTTTTAAATCAAGCCTAACGGAGCAGGGTTATTCTGGTTTGCATAAGTATTAAATTAAATGAAGTTTATGACATAAATAACAAAATATGCATTGCGTCCTATAAGTAATTAAATCCTACCATACGGCTGGCACTGCCCTCTTTATTATTGTAAGCCCCTACTATTGCTAACTCAAAACATTATCAATCATATTCCTAGGAGAATTGCATTTATAAATTTATATATTGGGCCATATGGAAGCTAGTCGTATGCGCGGATCTCAATCATTTCCAGCAAATCATATTCATAGGAGAATAGCACGCTTTTCACATATTCTTATATGGGGCCATATGAATGATGGTCATTTGCGCCAATCCTACCATACGGCTGGTACTGCCCTGTTAGTCATTGTATAAGCCCTTACTTTTACCAACTCACTCACAACAGCATTGATATTTTTGTTATTCAACAGAGAATATCATTGAGTGTAACGCAATATTCTTAAACAGTTCATTTTATATAACTCCGTCCCTATGGATCCACAGAGGTGATCGAAGTGGTTCACTAGCATTTGATGTAGAAAACCCACATTACTTAGCCACTTGTTTGAAACTATGTGCTATGTTTTATTATATAAACTCCACTCTTATTTAAACTGCTCAGGATGAATAGGAAAACAGAGAAATTGTTGACAGCCCGGTTTGAATTTAAAACAAACGCATAATTATTTCCTATGGAAAGTGTTGTTCACCAGAAAACTTGAAACCACTTCTCATAGGTATTGTCAAATGTATACAGATATTAGATGCCCAAAGCTTGACAGTTTACTTATCACAAATTCTCATAAATAGACGCTTAACCTATTACTTAGTTTCCGAACAAGGGCAGTAAAATAACTGTTGCTATGCTCCCTATATCAATTTGTATTATATATATAAGCCTTTCGAAAACTGAGATAATTTGCATAGAAATAACCTCAAAGGGACGCTCTCCGCCGATTTTTCGCCTGATGAAGTCAAAATCAACATTGCAGTATGCCAACGACCTAGAAGTGGATGATTTTCTAAAACCTTTAAAATTTAAAGCAACAGCATTCGTTTATTCTTTTTTCGCTGTATTCGGAGAGGATCCTCTGATCCTTTAGAATAATTTACGATAAATCAATAACTTTTCCTATTACAATACCAATGAATTGGTTAGAGCACTAACCAATAAACGTAGTAACCACAAATTTACGTCAGACTTCTTAGTTGAAGTACTCGAGTATGGGTTTAACTAAGGTATTGTAGAACGCCTTGAAAACATGAAGATTATAAAAATATTTCGGCCAGAGCTTAACAAAGCCATGAGTAGAGTTTACTCTGTTTCGTTGTTTGAAATTCAGCCTATTATATCACAAAGTACGCCCTAATCCGAGAAGGTTGTCATTCTAGGGAGTTCCGTTTAAAAAATAATTTCTAGGTAAGAGATAGATCTGCTTTCGGGAATAAGCAATAAAGTAAATGCTGATGATCTAAATTTTTATACTTACGGGAACTTAGGTAAGATTTCAACCAATGGTAAAAACGAGGAGGCAAACCAAGCGCTTTGAAATTAAACAATATCATTTTGTGTGATATCTTTTCAAAAACTTATTGAAATCTGTGGATACTACACCACATTATTTAGTATCTTCAAGTGCATTGATGAAATAATGCTTTCGTAAAGCTTTTAAATACAAGAAAGCTTTGAAATAGGTCTGTAATTTTTAATTTCTGGTTTACTGGCTTGCTTATGAATGGAAAGGATGCTTCCACATCGATGGGAAAACCCCTGATGAAAAGAAAATTCTGATAAAGGGGGCTCTAAGAATGGGCTAAGAAACTAATGCATATTTTAACCCGATAATAGGAAGATTATCTGATCTCGTTAAATAATCGTCCTTAAGTTTAATTATTTTATCAACAACCGAATCAAAATCTATATTAAATGATACCTGATAGTTTATAGTGCAGTTAGAAAACGCACCGGTAAGCAATTTTCGAACGAACATATTGGCATAAATCTAGAGATGTTTGAATAGTGATCTAAATATTTGTTCGCCCATCCAACTTCATTTGTTGTACATCCAATTTTTTATTGATGTTATATAAAGGACATAATATTTTTAACACTATTTGCCGTAGGCACTTGAACACGAAACACACTGTTACTTAATAAACACATTTTTCAAACAAAAAAACAAGTGATTACAAAAATATGTTTATTAAATTATAAAGGACATTAGAGAAACCAGGGAATTCCTTATAAGCGTTAAAATAGGTAGCGTAATCAATGTCCGACTAAGTTCTTAAAAAATAATTCCAAAACTCATTTCTCGAATTACGGAATGCAATGCGATGTCTGTTACACCAAGGTGGTGGTGACTTGCAGATTTAGAAATAAAACCCAGCGAGCGATCGTAGTTGATAAATAATATCAAGTTACTTTTTATATTTCTTCGTATTCTTTTAAAGTCAGAGTACCATAAAGGTTTTTTCGAGATCAAAAATCATATCAGTAACGGACAAAGAACTTGGTTTTCAAAGTAAAGTGATTCTGATGTCAATCATTTTCAGTATAATTTAAGAAGTCGGAACGTTGAAAATTGCAAGCTTCGAAAAGCTGATATAACTGAATTGAATCGGTCTCCTGCTGTTTTTGTTTAATCCTCTTGATGAATATTTGCATTACAACTCAATATTAAAAGGTGGGTTACTTACAAGTTGCAAAGTTTTAGTGTTCAGTTTTGCCCAAAGTGCAATATCTCACACCAATAAATTAGATGCTGCCATCTTCCTCCTTCGAAAATTATTAACGTGGTCAGACCTAATAAAATTCGCTTAAAGATGCAGAGTGATATCCCATCCAAGTTTCTACGGTTGGCAGAAATAATTTAGTCAGTCTTAAAAGGGTATCCTTAAAAGCCCGTAACAAGACTTCAAACTCAGCTCTGAAATCATTCTGTATAGGAACCAAGCGTTACTAAATCAAATTTTTTACGAAAGAATACTTAACGAAAAATTATTTGGTGAATAATATCTTGTTCGGCCATCCAGTGAAATCAAAGCCCTACTACAATTATTCTAAAGAAATTATTTGCTAAAATATGCGCTTGGCTCTCATACTAATTCCCGTTTACAAGGTCAAGAACAAATGTTATGAATAAACCTAAAGACGAAGGAATATTAAGACATTTGCAACTGAACCAGAATTCGGGAGCAACTAAAAAAAGAGATAACTAAGTAATGGACAAGGAACTTGGTTTTTTAAAATAAAGCGAGAGTAATTGGTCAAAAATGGTTACCACAAGCTCAGAAGGTGGTTGGTGGTGTTTGATCTGTCTGATATGTGTTGATAGCTTTTGCATCACAACCGAATATCAAAAGGAGTCAGAGTTTCATAAACTTCCGATAACGGCGGATCAATCAAATAAGGTACAGACAAACCAAAATGAGGTATTATTACTGCGCGGACATGAACATACCCTCGTTCTATTCGAATTTCGCAAAGTTTTGAGAAAATGCTATTAATATTTAAACGAAAAACCATGATGGATGGCATGGAAAGGCAAACAATTGTGTTTAGACGTACGTGTTTGAATATGGTATATTAAAAACAGCCTCCTTCAAACTATAATTGCATGTTGTTATCATTTAGAACGGCAATAAAGTGGGTCTGCGATTGTGTCACGAAGTAATACGATCTCCTTTTATATTTTGAGATTAGAGAACAAAAACAAATATTTATTTATTAAAAATGGCTTTATACACTTTTGCACGCAGTTCGAACCAATTTTCGAAGCATTTTTTCGATTAATATTAAAGGGGCAATTTTTTGTCAAGTTATTAGAATAAATCCATTAAATCAGTTTAGTCCTTCTATTACTCCGGGGAATCAAAAATGGAAGGAGCAGCTCCTATTTTGAGTAAGAGACAATAGTTAATTATTAGGGGTATATTGTAGTAAATTCTCTGTGGTATCAATTCATATTAAAAGATATTAATATTAGAATTACAGAAAATAGAAGAAGAGATAAAGCCTGAAAAAGTTGGCCTCGCAATTTATTTTTGACTTGCGAGAATAAAAAGAACTCATTGGGTGCCAAATCAGGACTATACGGCAGATGACCCATTAATTCGATGTTTTGACCCCTCAAATATTCAATTGTTTACTCCGATGTGTGAGAGCTCGCTTTGTCGTGGTGGAGAATAATCCGCCGTCGGCGGTTGGTTTTTCTTATTTCGCCGAAAACTTGCGATTGCGACATGTGCAGTTTTTCCGAAAAAACAGACGACTATGTGCTTCGAATTATGAAACACTTCGCGAACAACTTTTCTTGGGTTTGGCTCATATTGGAATATCCATATTGTTGACTGCTGTTTGATTATGGGCTACTCTTTTTGAACATTTGTTAAAATCTGCGGGATCCAACGCGAACAAATCTTTTTGGTGGCCAAATGTTCTTGCAATTTTGAATGTATGCTGATCCCACTAATGCCCAAGGATGCTTCAATCTTATAATAAGTCACATGACGATTTTGCGACGTTTTCGGAACAACAACCGATTTTGAACGGCCTTGACAATATTCGACGTTGAGCGAACTGCTGCCTCTGTTAAACTATTGTAAACCATCGATAAACACTGGTCCCTTGATGGCGCTTCATCGCCTAGTTCATCCCACGTTAAAAGTTGTCAACAATAGTCGCACGAAATAAAATTTTGAAATCACTTAAAAAATAGCGGCGGTATAAAGAAACGTTCTGAGTAAATATACTGTTTAAACTGTCAAATTTTACGATAGAGACGTCAGTTATCAGATCGCAGCTCTAAACTTAAAACGTGTAACACACCAGATTTTGTTTGTGCAATTTTTCAAAAAATTCAAAATGGATTTTGGTTTAAGTGCCAATTAAACTCATCCTTTTACTTAATCAGAAATAAACATGTTCCAAAATTAATTTTAAAATCCAAATTCTAATCAGCAAATTGGTTCAGAAATGAAAGCAACTCCTTATTCTAAATTCAGTTTCTATGAATCTTTATCGAATTGTTTGTGTAATAGAATTGGAATTCTAAAATAGTTCTTAATATATTTGGATTGTTTAATGAATTTAAACGAATAACTCGGTTCGGAGATATTAACAGATTTTGATAAAATTCAGTTTGCCGGGAATTGGCAATATGAAATGCTGATTGAGTAGAATTATGGTATAAATTATGTACTCGTATAAAATGAAACCAGAATCTAAAATTTTCTAACAAACGACCGATTAGCCATCCTAAGGAAAAACGCTATGGTCATATAGCGGATTTGATTTTCAATTATTTGGCGGTTTATCGAGGGTTCATATTGTGACATGTGAAAGTTTATAAAATTTTAGCCAAAATTCAGATTCCACCAAAAAATCGACTTTTTGATGACGTTCGTTGAGAAGAATACTATGAAATCTGATAAAAAAACTTATAAAGTAAACTCCTGTGGCGCTAGTCTGATAATTCCTGTGTAATAGCAAGTTTCAAATTTGTAGCAGTTTTATTTCCTTTTCCATAACGTGTAGCAGTCACTGACGTTTGTCATTCCATACTTATTTTATGAACAAATTAACTTGTAATAGAATTTAAGGGAATAATATTGAATAATTTATTTTACAACTGAATGTCCAATTTTTCACTTTAATAGTCAAAACTTATTTTTTTACGAAGCAAACTATTTTCTGACATTTCTTTTCTTTCATTTATCACAAAAAAACCAAGAATATTTTTGATTCTGGCTTAAAATTTGTTTACATTTCATTTCTAATGTTTTTGCATTATGATTTTACATGGACCGTTTGCTCAATTTTAATGTTATATATTCGTATTAAACAGCAATGGATTAAGAGCAAACTTTATTTTTCTAGCTCCGTAATGCCTTCATGGTTCCTAATGGACTGTGATCAAATGTCATCTGTGAAAAAAATAAAATTAAAAATTTGCGCCGCCAAATTTTCTGCTCAAAGCTTCTGAATTAAAAAAATAGTAAATAAATGTATTTATGCAACAAATATTTTTTAATACAACAGAACTTCACTATATATTCTAAACTATTTATTCTAAACTTCAGCGGTTTATTTTAAATGTTAATTATATCTTACAATCACAAACCAAATTTGTTTGTAAATGGTTAACAAATGGCCAGATTTTATTCAGTTTCACCAATTGCAGAGCCTCATTCAATAATTAAAATTATTTTCAAATTTGACCGTAATTGGTAAAAGGCTAAGCTAGTTTTTTTTATATCCACAGTCATATTCTAAAATATTAATTCGGCCTTAAAAATATGATTTAAACCTACCGATTTAAACTGACCTTAAAAATGGTCAAGGGGTAAATAGAACATTACCATAAATAATCCGAATGTTATGAAACAAACCTAGATTGCAATCAAACCGAAAGTATTCAAAATTAAATTTCACTCAGCGTCGTCAATCTTTTCCATAACCAATCGGAAGGTTTCGACGGCTGATTGGCCGTTCGGAAAGGTAAACAGTAGGTAAACATATACTTTTTGCATGAATGGGATAAATCAGACACTCTAGACAACCAGTTTGAAATACGTAACGAATATCAAATTTATGAACAACATGCTGTTTGAAGAGTCCAAGGGACAGTTGTCATAATATTGTTGAAAAAATATAGTTTTTTTTACATTTCGAGTTGATATAAATGTTTTTGTTTTTGTTTACTGCTTTTTACCCTGAGATTATTAAGAGGATCTTCATGGTATTTTGATTGATTTGAGTGACATGTACGGCCAAGCCTAAGCGAATAGTCCCAGTATGGTTGGGTCCCGTCGTAGGTACACCTTTTTATACAAACAAAACTTAAAGATAAGGAATTGTTATGTTAATAGCAGCAGACTCGAACTGGTTCCAGATACCTAAGCAGTCGATAGTAAGTTGATTTTAGACAGTACAAGACAAAACAATTTAAAATGTTATCTGCTAAGTCTAAAACCTGAAACAAATATTATTAACAACTATGAGGTATGATTGTTGGTATACTCATGTCATTTACAAGACTTTATTTTCCATTACTAAACCGAAAGCTTTTTACTATCATTTCAAACAAAAATTTAGAAACTTATCACATAATTTATGTGTTTTATTAAAAATTTTAATTAAAATTTAATTAGTAACTATTAATTTTAAGTAAATTTTTTAGATAAATATTCTCGATTTTCGCACCCAGAAACCCAAGTCTACTCTGAAAAACTATTGCATACAATTTGCTTCTAGAGTTGTTTACTCAATGTCAAATGATTTTCCACACGATTATATAAACTCTTATAATTTCGTCTTTACAACTGAAACCGCATCAACCATTTCTGATGATCAATTGTTTTTAACGTAACAAGATTTATCATTCCATATCGTACCAGTATATTTCAACAGAAAGTAATCCAAAATTACAAGATACTTGCATGATGTCATCTTCAAAATGATGGTTTTATGGCTGGTGCTAAATTTAAAAAAATTTAATATCACTTGCAGTACCACTATTTTGACACCTCAATTTCATTTCACCCCAGATGCCGGCCTTCATATAGTTTTGATATAAATTTATAGTACCAAGAATATCACTAGGACAGTTTACAAGAGATTATTCAACCTCTTTCTGTTACGTATGGCTCGCTTGTTCCGTGCTCACATTTGAAATTAATCGCAGCATAATCCAAAATAAAACGGGTCTCAAACTAATAGAGTTCAATCCAAACCTGTTAAAGCAAAATTTATTGTTCATTTTTACAACGTAATTCGATTTAACAATATTAACAAGTGCATTCCAGAAATTTGATTTCGATAAGCCGCTCTTATTTGAATTGAGTCTATATACATTTTGTACGTCATTCATTACGCCAACTGTTTGTTTTAACATGCATTACTAATTTTAAACTTTGCACACATCGCGAATTTCGTTGATAATTCTGTATATTATAAAATATATATGTAAAGTACTCTCATAAATTTTAAGTTAAAAATTACACACTGCAATATATTAGGGCTAATTTATAGGTTAATTTTGCTTGCAGAACGATATTTTTGGTGAATAACGTCAATTAAATACGTACCTAAGCAATTTTTTGTTGCGTTAATATTTTTATTTTTAGTTACAAATCATTAATTTAATGACGGATAAGTTTTACATCTACTAATTTATCGTACATACTTCTCAAAATGTTACAAAAATACCCCATTTATTGCAATTTTAAGTTAAAATGTTATTGTTTGTAAATGATGTATTATGTGTATTTAAAAAGTTCCTTATCATATGCAAAGCACTCTAGGGTAAACTTACATACACACAAAAAATATTATCAATATTGCCATATGTATATGATGATGTTACAACGTACTTGCAAAATCCAATCCCAGCTAATAAACAAAACATTATTGCATTATTTTGTTTACTTACTGACAGAGGTTCGCAAACTATATTAAAATCAGGGCGAACTATTTGGGTTTACGTTACTTCATTTATTTATGCCATAAGTGAATTTTCTCAATAATATTTACTAAACTAATTACATATAATTCTGCGAGAAAATTTTCTATAAATTGTGTAACGGCGAATTATTGTTTCTGTAATTAATTTATATGTATTTGTAACACTCTAAATGCGGCGAAGAAGTTTATTAAGTTAAACCTTAATCTACGATCAAATTCATCGCTTTAAAAAAATTCGTCACTACGCCATAACAAGAATCTGTTCAAATTATTTCATTATTTGAATCTGTCGAAAATGTTAGAATAGTTAGCAATGTTTTTATAATGTTGCCTCTGGTCAATATCAATAAATACCGTTTGAATAATATATTTAATATCGAATTATTTATACCTTGAAACCGATACACATAAAAGATTGTATAGTTCCGTATTTACTTTCGAAATTTAACATAATCACGGCCAAGCTTATTTTGAGGTAAACTCCTGTACTGCGTAGTAAGTTAAAAATCCGAGCAGTTCTTTCAACTATTATGCGTTTTTTGTTTTGTTTAGATCGAGTTATGAATCTGTTTACAAACATTATGAAGTAAAGAAATCGCCATGATTTTTAACATTGAAAATAGCTCGTAATCAACGTTTTAGAACGGTGCTCCAAAAGAAGATTCATATAATCTCGGGTTTGTTCGAAACGCTAGATCATGTACAGCAAAAAACTTATTTGAAATACTTACAAAAAATTAGAAGTGCTTGAAATATCCACTCCGCAAACGACCGTCTGTTATGACCGAATTATGTAACGTTTGCCTGAAATTTTACCAATCTTGTCTCTGCGATTATAAAAGATTCAGCGTTATTAATCGTTTTTTGCTAAATAATATAGAAAATGAAAGTGTCCAATTTTATTCTATAGAAATAAGACATAATCCTCGATAAACTAACAGCGATGTCTGTTGCCACTGAGGGCATATTACGAAATTTTCGATTTCGATTTTTTCGATATCGAAAAATCAGAACTATTATGAATTTAACAAATAAAATTCGCACTACTATGAAACCCATATCATCATCAAACAAATGCACAAAAAATTCGACTGAAGTTCCTATTATGAAATTTTATCGATATCGTAAAAATTAGCCCTATTACGAAATGAGGCTAAAAAATTGAATTCGCTTCAAAATATTCGCCCTATAATTAATCCTACTATAAATGCTGCTCCATGAATTTTTGCGATATCGAATTTACTGTAAGTATAAGTTTGACATCTACCTGATTTTCTAATCACTTTGATCTTAAATAATTACAATAAAACCTATGATCCCAATAAATCCTATGAGTCGTAACTAAAAAATATTCAACCGATATGACCAACACATCGATAGACTGCTGAATGATAGAATATATTTAAATTTGATGAATTTGTGTTAGTCGCAAAAATAGAGTAACTTTGCTCATTCAACTGTTAAAGTTTTCTGATTAATTAAAAACACGAGGTAAAACAACAGTTTTCAAGAATTAATTCTCAAAAATTATTACAACACTGATACTATTAGTGACTATAAAAAAGTAAAACACGCCGTTTGTCGTTTTAAGTGACTACGATACTAAACATATTACATGTTTTAGTAAGACAGCTGACAGTTTTTACAGTGAATGAGTCACTTGAAATGACAAATAACACGACTAGCGGAATCAGAGTAAAAATTCAAAAAATCTGACAAAAATAAAGTTTTAATGAAAATTAAATTAAATACAAGTAAAATTTGCAATGTAAATTTTTACATGACTACAACAAATGTGTCCGTAGTACCGTAAAGTACTGCTTGATACATCATTAAATTTATGTCGATAGATTATTTTCTGAACTGTAGCAGATGGCTGTAATGTTATTACGTAATATAATTTTTATTGATTTTTTAGAATTTGTTGCTGTTTCGGCGCGATTATAAAAGATTATACAAAAAAATCTTATCATGTATTTGATTATACTGCCATCTATAGTCAAAGATTGGAACCGCCGTCATAAAATGACGTCATATAGCAACATTTTTAAAGCAATGAGGCCATTAGTTTTGGTTCTGATTCTATGCCTTTTCTAGTCTCAAAATTACACCAAATTCAAAATGACAGTTTTTAATTGTTTCTTTCGCTTCCAGTCACTTGTTGGCAAGGCAAGTGCTAATTTTTTTACAAGTAACAAATGTTTATAGTCACAACAAACAACAAACAAACGGCCCGATTAACGGAATAAGGCTGTAAGTAGAGCAAGATATTTTCTGGGCAGTTATTTTTCAGTAATTATCTTCTCCTATACAATATACTCGTATTTATTATGAACCACCAAATGAATTTTTTGAAAATGATGGTTATGTAAATGTAATTAATTAATGTATAGTAATCCATACAGCCCACTGTGATTCCACACTTTTTAGTGAGGCTTCCTGTAATTTGATATGAAAAATGATATTAGGATTACTTAAAACGTCAGTGAGTTGAACTGCCCAACATGTTAAAAAATTCATAATATAAATATTTAATAAGGCCTCCTGCCTGATGGTCTAAATTAGAAACAGAATCACGAACGCCACGCGGAAGTCCCAGACGATTCTCGAAACCCATACAAATAAAATGCAAAAATGTTCACGATGCCACACTAAATTTACTCGATCATATACCGGCACACTGTCACTCTTTTGCGACATCATTTCCATTGCAATAAAAATTAAAACTGAACACAAAAACCAAATTTAAATAAATACACGAATTTTCATTGTGTTTAAACCGAATTTACTCCATTTTTAGGTTTTTCAAAACATCTCACCAAAATTTTACCATTGAATTTTTAAATTAAATTAAGTTAAATTCTAGATTTTACAGGATTTAGAGCGTGGTTTTATAAATTAATTTTTTACTCTAGATTTTATAACGTTCTAAATTTTAAAATTTTCTTTCTTTCTATTTGGAATTTCTCTCATAATTAAATCTGTATTAGAGCTTAGACCATTAAATACAATGGTCTGATAGCGGTGTGGATTTTCTGCGATAGTTTTGGACACAAGTCCATTGTTTTTGTTGTAAAGTTGTTCGCTGTAAAGCGAAGAAATTAAGAGAAAACGAAGAACCGATATATAACGAAAATTGCACGAAAATAATTCTTAAAATGCTCGTATCATTCATTAATGGCATTAGATTCATAGAGACCTGTATAAAAGTTGTAATTGTTATATAAAGTTAGCAATACCAATACGCTACACTCAACTAGATATTCCATAAATGTCTTGTTGCATAAGTTTGGATATATCTCACTCACCAACAATAATATCGAACTGGTTTATAATATTTTCTTGATTTCTGGTTTAAATTAGTTTCTCAAGGGTTTTGGAGAAAGTGGAAAGACGATATCTATTATTTCATCAAGCTTAATAAATTAAACTCGATGAAATTTTACATCGAGGTGAGGTTACCAAAAAGTTGGAAAGTTTGGTTTTGAAATAATAAAACATTGAATTCTTTAAATTAAAAAATTCGGTCGTCTGACTTATGAGACTTATTTTATTTTTAGCAGTGACCAAACTACAAAAATAGCGAAGCATAATAATTCGCTAAGGCATTGTGATTATACTTTGTATTAATGTTTCATTAGTTCGAAAATAAACTTCCAACATATTGGTAACCTCACCTCGATCTAAAAACAATATCTGGCTGTCACCCAGAATCTGGCTATCATCCGGTTTTAATGTATTACACACCGCTAATTATTCCTATTTCATTTTAATTCAATATTTTGATTCGAATTTTAGGTCGTCCCTAATTCTTGAATCCTAAGTTACGAAATCATTATAATTTGCAGGTATCGGAAATTTCGTTACTTTTAAAACTCAGTTAAGTAGGTGACATCTAGCGATTTAGAATGCAAAGATTAATAAAACAACGGCACGCGAACATCACCTTAAGCAACTCTGTCGTAGATATTTTTTTTCATAATCGAAACGCAATTTCTGTTTACGTTAGCAAATTGTTATAGCAAATGTATAATAAAATATATTTAAATATAGGTCAGTTGTATAATATCGAATTGATTTTGTTGTGCTTACAATTTTTTTCATTTTTATTTGCAGGTGGAACAAAGAGATGTTCCTGGAATCGATGGATCACATTTGGCTATGGACACCGAAGAAGGTGTCGAAGTTGTATGGAACGAGGTACAATTTTCCGAAAGGAAAAATTTCAAATCACAAGAAGAAAAAATTCAGCAAGTATTCGACAATTTGACACAATTGGAACATCCAAATATAGTAAAATTTCATCGGTATTGGACCGATACACATAACGATAAGCCTAGGGTAATTTTTATAACCGAATACATGTCCTCGGGTTCATTAAAACAGTTCCTAAAACGAACAAAGAGGAATGTTAAAAAATTGCCACTCGAAGCATGGAAACGGTGGTGTAAACAAATTTTATCAGCACTTAGTTATTTGCATTCCTGTTCGCCGCCAATTATACACGGCAACCTAACCTGTGATACAATATTTATTCAACACAATGGTCTAGTTAAGATCGGTAGTGTAGCTCCTGATGCCATTCATCATCATGTAAAAACGTGTAGGGAAAATATGAAAAATATGCACTTTATAGCACCGGAATATGGTTGTAAGTATAGCGTATTCCTAGTTTGATTTGATTAAAACAAAAATGAAATTCTAATAAAATTGTTTTTCAGCTTCATTAACGCATGCCATCGATATATATTCGTTTGGTATGTGCGCGCTTGAAATGGCCGCATTAGAAATACAAGGTAATGGTGATTCTGGCACCCTAGTCACAGATGAACATGTTAGTCGAACAATTGATAGTCTCGAGGATGAGCAACAAAAAGACTTCATCTTTAAGTGCCTGAATAAGGATCCTAAAGAGCGACCTAGTGCCAGAGAATTATTATTTCATCCGCTTCTATTTGAAGTGCACACATTAAAATTAATAGCAGCACATTGTTTAATAAATTCAGCACGTAAGTATCGAGTCATCGTCGGCTACGAAGCAACACACTCATGACAATAATTTGTCTTCTTTTGTGCGTCTCCCTCCGATTGATCTTTAATTTATGAATTTTGTACATTACTCCGTGCGTCACTATATAATTTTTTGGTGAGGAAAAAGTTTTTCGCATAAAAACGAAAATTTATAATCTACAACTACTAAACACAGACAGAGCTACAAGCAAAATCATGTTTTATTTATAAAGATTTTATTTATTTTATATTTTTATTTTTTTTCAATGGAAAGTTTTGCGTAAAGGGTAATTGAAATAGAAAATTGGACTAATTGAAGTTTGATGTAAATCGATAGATTAGAGTGGGTTAAATTTTCAAGCGGTTCCAAATATAAATGAGAAGGCGCGCGTGTCGATCTATCGTATCCAAACCAAAATTTATCAGAATTTTTAAAAATAATTAGAAATGTTTCGACAAGTTTATAGTGACACATATATACAGTATACACGTAATACCCCATGGGTTGATTAATATTTTTTGATTGATTGATATTTCCTTTTCTTATGATATTTTTTGCAAACCCCCCGATTAAATATAATTTTTTTTCTTTTTGTAAATGTGAAAAGTAAATAAATACGAAAAGCAAATTTAAATATCTTTCTAATACAAGGCTGAATATTTAGAATGTCAAGATTATACACAATTTTTGTGTCATCATGCTAAACTCACTTCTTTTGTATTTTGCAGCAAATTTTTCCGAAACAATTATAGACGAAATGATGCAAAGACTGTATAAACCAGATATAGTTTTAGCTGATATTCAACGAAATGATGGTGGATGTGTTGAATTTAAATTATGTGATGTTCCTTCAGCCGAAAAATTAGAAAAATTTGTGGAAGACGTAAAGTATGTATATATCATGACGTCACGACTTGGAATTAAATGCAATATTTTTTTTAATAAATTTTTTTATTTTTTAGATATGGCATTTATCCTTTAACAGCTTTCCCAGCCAAACAACCTCCGCCACCGCGCCCACGAGCCATATCACCAGAAACAGCAGAATCTCCTAAACCTATAACGCCAGAGCCATTAGATATTGAGACTAGAAAAATTGTGAATATGATGTGCAGTGTGAAACCGCGAGAAGAGAGTTTAAGTGATTTATCGGTAATGTTCTATTATATTATAGCGGCCTCGCAACTCAATCAATAATTTTTTATATTCGAATTTATTTATTAATATTCTCCAGATGACAATACTACTTAGGATGGATGACAAAATGAATAGACAATTAACGTGTCAAGTGTCACAAGACGATTCTGCTTTACATTTATCCGAAGAATTAGTTAATTTAGGTTTTATAAATGAGGTAAGTGAATTTTTGCAATTAATCAATCTTATAAAATGAACATGACCTAGATATTTGCGAGTTACACAAGTGTATCTTGTTATCAGAGAATTACGTTTATTGGAAAATCTGTTATTTTTTTGTGTTATGGGAAAACAGAGTGGTAAACTAAAATCTGTTATTTTGTTTTTATGTTTTGTAATAATGCAGTATTTTGAGATGAATAAACATGTTTTTATAATAATCAATATTTTTGTAACCATGGGTAAACAAACAACCGTACTGGTAAATTTTGTAAAGCAATTTGACGTCGTCTGTGATTTAAGATTTTTTTCATTTCGTTACACAATGGGTATTTGTCTCAATTTTTTGGAGCGACTAAATCTGAAATTAAAATGGGCGTTAAGGAGTTGAGATGCTGCAGTCGTTTATGATGTATAAGAATACGATAGCTGTAAAATCTAGTCGAAATTTCATTCTGGTCATTCGAGTATGCGTACGGGTTTTATTTTTCTGAAACGTGAAAGCATTGTTGTTCGGATTTGTATCAGTGTAAATAAACTGGTTAAATGCAAAACAAGTTAGATATTAGCATGTGACTAAGATTCCGGTTATTTACCTTAAATGTACTCTTCTCGAAGCTATTTTTAAATAATTTAAAAAAATGCAATATGTTATCCTTACCTTCAGTTAGAAGACCGCCAAGATACTGAAAATCTAAACTGTTTTCCTTATTTTCATTGCACAATAGCTACTAACTTCACCATTGAACAACCAAAGCGAAACGTCGCCATTCTTTAGAATTATAAGTCTCTCTTCTTAGATTTAGAGCAAGATTTATCAGGGAAACCCAGACTAGTGCTAAAAGTGTCTAAAAATCTAAAACAAAAATTACGTCGTATCGCTTGTCATCGTTGAAAATGACTTTCAAACAAACTATTCATTAAAAACGTTTAATATGTGGCCAAATTTAATGTTTTGAAAGATTATTTTCTTCTAAAGAGTGGGTTATATGTTAGTTCTTTTTTCATTTGTAAATAAAACATACATTTTGGGATGAAAAGTCAACATTTTTTATTGATAAGGAAAGGTAGTTCTATGTAATTCATACGTGAACACAATATCGTTCATATACTCACCACGGCTTCGTTTTCAGGTCTGCATCCGAACTTGAATTGTTTGTGGATGATTAGCATACATCTTACCTTTCAAATAACCCCTCAAAAAATAATCAAGTGGTGTTAAATTCGGGCTTCTTGGAGGCCAAGGAACTTCATAATTTCTTGAAATTATGCGATCAGCAAATTTTGTTGACAATAAATCGATTGTTGCACCACTTGCGTGACACGTGGCTCCGTCTTGTTGAAACTAAAGGTCGTTGAAACGCAATTCATTCAATTTGGAGCACAAAAACCAGTTAAGATTTTGCCATAATGTTCCCCATTCACTGTAAAGCATTTCGTTCGTTTTCAAAGAAAACCGGCCCAATGATGTCATCGGTCAGTAAACCACACCAAACAGTGACTCTTGGAGGATCTGCTTCGTAAATAACATGAGAATTCTCCGCTCCCTAAATTCGACAATTTTGCTTATTGACGTACCCATTAAGATGAAAATGTGCTTCATCGCTAAATATGAAAATTGATTCTTAGTTCTTGTGAACGATGTTGATGTGCTTGGTTCATTACGAACACTTACTAACAGCTGCCATTGCATCAAAGTACGAACTGGATGATCATGTTGATACGGTCTACGACCTTCCACTGAACCGGTTTCTTCAAAACGATCAATAAACGTCCATGTCGACCAAAACCCTCACGTAATTTACGAAATGTTGTTGTTTTTGAACGGTTATTTTCATAATAAATTTGGACAATCAAAATGCGTTGTTGTGTTGTTAGCGACTCCATGATGATAAATGGCATATATTTCACTTTTCATATGTCAAAAAAAAATTTAGAACAGATAACATTAAGTACTAAATTTCATCGATTGAAAAAAGGGCCAACAGATGGCCCACCCGGTATTTTTCGTCGATAGAAATTTTCTCTTCGAGTTCCCTCAGAAACAATACAAGATGAATGAAGGCCAATATTTTCGTTTTAATTTTTGTAGCTAACCCAAATTGCATCAAAATTTGCTTTTAGTTTTATTTGGATCACAATTTTTAAGTCTATTGTCTTTATACCGTTTTAGCTTGAGTCGAAATACAGTTTGGATTTTATAAACAGAATATATTTTCAATCACTTACGGTTGGATCTTCTTTTGTAAATCGTTTGGTAGTAATTAATATCCACCAACTGTAGTAAGTCGCGTGCCAATCAAACGCATTTCCCAAATGTGATAATGTTTATCGTGACAGCTCTGCTTCAATGTGTATATAAGACTCTGCACCACCACAGAAAAGAGCTATTTTGGACCCCTTCTGGTTCAGAATTGAAGGTTTGAACCGAAGCCATAATTTATGTTTCGATTTTAATGCCCAGAAGACATCGCGATCAGATCGCATGTCCACAGCTAATAATTTAGATATTACTCACGATTAAGCTCAATTAACTAACTTAGAGCAAATGGGAACATCCACAAATTTTACTTCTCAGTTTCACATTAAAATTTAGAATAACACAGATCTGGGAACTCACCCGAGCTAGACCAAAATAGACAAATGATAACAACTGACAAATCGCTAACACCAAATAATCACACGCGTGCAGTGCAGCATGTTACCATTCAACTGCAGTAAAATTTATATGTTATATCTGCCTAAATTATGAAAATATTTTGAATTATCCAATCGCAAGCAGGGATCTCAAGATTACTATTATTACTGATATAAATACGTAGGTGATATAAGGTCCACATTAAGAAGTGTTTACGAAAGAGTCTTTTAAGGAACAGGAGAAAGCCCTATTGCCCTAACCATCGTTCCAACTGACATTATTGCCAATTTTTTCACACTAATTTTTCTATAGACAGTTTTTCAAAAAAAAAAAAATACGAAATTTATTTTGGAAACTCAGTTTTTGGTGGAATTGGTATGGCAATGCTGATCATAAGAAACGTGGTTGAATACTAAGGAAGAGACACACTAAACAGATACTAAAACGGAAACATTAATCTCATCATGGCCTTTGTCAGTAAGGCCAAATTTAAACGGGTATTTCTGAGTTATATTTGACAGAGAGGGCAATGGAAGCACTTGCTTGTTATTTGTTTTTGAAATAACTAGGAGACCTATTATGAAAGTTTTGGATTTGGAATTTTTCTGATGAAATAATCTGCTCGATCGAAAAAGTCCGATTTTGGAAATAGTTTCATAATTGGCTCCAGTGATACTTAAAAATTAATTAAGAATGTGTAACCCGAGAAGTACAAGGGGTGTTCAACAAACCGCTGACAAATTTATAAAACGAACAGAGAAAATAGGGTGACACGGACAAAATTCCGACAAGGACGGGAGATCGACATTTACAAAATCAAGGCATGGACAAAAATCCGACACTAACAAAACGCCGTCACGGGCAAAAGGCCGACATGAACAAAATGCCGAAATGGTGAAAAAATAAAACGGGGAAACGACAGAGTACAGAAAAAGCCAGCAAATGTTTAAATATTGATACTTTGTGAGGGATTTTTTCATTTCTAAACTATCTCGTCACTCAACAAGATGTGAGGCTAACTACTCACAATATTTTTTCGTCCATAGTCGCATACCAACGCAAAACATCCTGTTTAGTACAGTTAAATAGCTCCAAACAGCGCTCTGAATCATTAATGTGTTGCTGTTTTTGATCCAATGTGAGCAAGTGCGGCACCCACTTTGAACAAAGCTTTCTCAAGAACAAATGTTCATGTAAAATGGTGTGTAGTAAGCATTACATTCTGATATCTTTCACGTGTTAGCTATCTCACGCAGCTTCACTTTACGGTCTTCCAAAATGGTTTTGTGCATTTTTTATCTTTTCTGGAATTCGAGTAAGGCCGAAATCGGGCGACCAAATCATTCAGCATCATCGGTGTTTGTACGATCACGTTTAAACTCAGTAAACCAACATTCGACGATTGCTTTCGATGAAGCAAGGTCCCTATAACACTTATCAAGCCATTGTTAATTTGCTTGAACGGTATTGTCCATTAAAAAACAGTGTTTAAACACAAGAAATTCGTTTTCTTCTAATCGGACGGATTATCATAAAATTTTGACACATATCGTTTGAAGCTTGGTACTTTGTAGAATTCATTAGTCGGTGAAGTAATATTTTACCATACTCGGCTTGTTCATTGTTATTCAACAAATTAGTTATTTCTTCATCAATTATCAAATTTGGTTTGTATAATGAAATTAGAAACAGAAAATGAATTCCTAAAGTAGTTTCGTGGTGATAGGGAAGTTTTTTGTTCTCTAGCAAATACTCGAAATTCAATTTCGATGAATTTATTGGTTCACTCTTTGATTGCTTTGCACAGCTGCTGGAATTATAGTTCAAACAGTCCTAAATTGCCTGCAAACAGTCCTAATTTAGGCCCTTTCATCGTTTGAGGTAGACTGATCTTCAGCGTTTGTTTTTTTAATTTGTACACTTTCGTCCTTATTAGACATCTTCGTAACAAACGGAGTGCCATCGAACATCCTTTAGAAACACTTAGCAACTAAAACAACAATATATAAATGGGATTTTGAACTTAAAATACTATAATACAATATAAAAAACAAACCAAACTTTCATTATATTCCGTTTTGAGAATTATTAATTTGAAAATAAGAAATAAACATCAGATTGAGAAAACTATGTTCAAATTGGGAATTTAAAATTAATAAGAAAAAATTGCAACCGATTTTAGTAATCCTACAACGATACAAGAAATTGTGTTTTAGCAGGCCCAATACTGCAAGTTTTTCTTATAAATACCAACTGGCGATTTGAACCTAGTTAGGTTTGTTAAGAGAATTTTATAATTCCTATAGACATATGTACGTGTGAATTTTACTCTGCAAAATATATAGGTTTTATCTGAGATTTTTTCGCAATAGATGGAGCTGTATTAACAAATTTATAATTTTTTAGAAATATACATAAATGGAATTGAAAAATAAAACAACCTGTTCAATATTTTAAGAAAAGGTGTCCTATCCCACCATTGCCGCCGGTCAACTATAAACTCTTAAATAGTAATAGATATTTTGCAGAATTTGCATTAAGAAAATAATCGAGTTTTATGAAAACATTGGCCTGTTGTCGGAAAAATAAAATAAATGAAGTTAATCAGTATTGACGACGGTAAATTTGGTAATGCCACGGCTAGCACAATAATAAAAAGCTTATTATTTATATGACACTTTAGCTAAAAATTTCCATGCAAAAATATAAGCAACAAACTTACATTTTCTCCCACCAGAGTTTTATATGGCCATTAATAGTTTATAGTGTTTGTTGTAGAACCTGAACCTTGCAAAATAGAGTTTTTGAGGAAATCAACCTAATTTTAGCATGAGTGAATTGCCTTCTCAAAAATTCTAACTTAGATTTGAGATATTTTTCTTACGATGCTTATTTTATGAGATAGTTAGATTACTTTCCAGTAAACCCTGTTAGATATCGGTAACTAAGTTCACTCATAACTCGGGGCGCCCAATTTCGAACAATCGACTAATTGTTTAGGATTTTAAGATGTAGAGTAGTTCATGGCTAGTTTGATAATAGTTTTCCATCAATAGACACTGGAATCCGGGATAGCTCAATTTAAAGCTATTATCGTTGTTCATGGAATGTTATGTGGGAAATTAGATCGAGGTCATATTGTAAAAATTATAAATATATACTATAAATAATAAATATATTTAAAACTAATTATTTCTTTTTAATATTTTTTTTTCCTATTTTCTTTTCAATTTCATTCAACTTCAATAATTACAGACCGATAGAGAAAAAATAGCAGCATTAATAGAGGATACATTACGAAATAATAGTTTTAATAAGCAACATCAATTACATGGGACAACAATTCTGCCATCATCGTCAGAAGCACATCATTTATCGGTACCCGTCCATTCGGCCAGTTAGTAATCATTTTAATATTAAAACATTTTTTTTTTATTATTATTACGATTAATTAATTTTTTTTAATTCAAAGAAAAATGAGATATTTAATTAAACCAAAGTCAATAGTTTTGTTGTTTTTTTATAATTATTACTATTTTTTATTTTTTTATTAATTACGTGTTTAATTAATAAATTAAATAATTTTATTTTTTGACGAAAATATTATAAATGTAAATGTTAATTAAAGTGGAATGAGAAAATTTTGGAAGAAAATAGAGAAACATTATGTTTTTATGGGTTTTTTTACAACTTTTTTCTTATTTATTTATTTATCACGTTCTTGTGTTTGTGTTTGGGGGGTCGAAAGAAAGCCACATAAAATAATTAAATTTTAATTAATTTTATTATTTATTATTATACTATTTAATTTATTTATTGTATTGCGCGTGGGCGGACTATTTTATTTTCTAATTGTGCTGCGAACAAAATAAAATATAATAAATAGGGGACCGAAATCATAAAGACGGGTTTAGTTGATTATTTTAGTGTGAATTTATAATATTATCATTTATGTCAGAGTGTGCTTGCTTCGACGACGGCGGGTCTATCTCTCCATATCAAAACGTGAGTTTAATAATTTTTAATTTTTAATTATAAAGATTAAAATATATCATTCAGCTTGAGCACCATATCATAAACGCATTTTTTTCTAGTTAGTATAAATAATATTATATCAGATTTTCATTTATCGATCGACCCGCTTTTCATTTTAGAGTTAGCCGTCTAGCCCAAAATTATGAATATAATACTTAGTCTAATTGAAATTTTAATGTAATATAAATAGATAAATCACTTAGAATTTAATTAACATAAACAGTGACAGTATTCGAATCAATATACATAATTGAAAAAAAGGAAAATATAATTTGTGTTTTCATCCTGGAAAATATTTTTAAAATTTATATTTTTATACTTTTTTTTAAATTAATTAATTTATTATTATCATTTATATTTAATACAATTGCATTTATATGTTACGTAATTTTCTTTCGAAGACAAGGAAAAAGTTGTAAAAACAAGAAAATCTATTGTCTTAAAAAAATTTCTCATTGATGAACGAGAGCAGAAAGGAAAATTAGTTTTTCTTTTATTATTTTATTTATTTGTTTTAGTTAATTTTGTTTATTTTTTGTGAATTCCTTGTTGATTTGTTGTGTTTTATATGTAATTTATTTATTTTTATTTGTTGTGTCGTTTGTAAACAAAAATTTATATTAGGTTTTGATTTTTTTGTGATATTAACGGATCTCAAAATGATCAAAAAAATTTACCATTCGAAATACCTTTATTTATGTTTTTTATAAGTATTTACGTTCTAAAATCGGCCATTATTGCGTTAGAAAAAACTATAAAAATTTCAGGTGTTGAACGTGGTTGGACCGTAGCCGATAGTGATTCACCGGATGGTCGCTCGTCTCCCGATGGTACATCATCGCCGGCGTTCCCCTCGGCGATGACGACGACGGCACCACGTCCGGCAATTTGTGGCGGTGACGGTACACGGTCACGCAACGAAGATGGTGATTTTATTCGTTCTAGTCTAATAAATGCGGATTTAATGCATGCGGCTGTTAAAAAATTGGCCACCACATTAACCGATCGTTTAACACTGGCCACAGTCGAACACAATAGCTACGATGAATTAAATTTAATTGAGAATACGAATAATAATATAAATGTAAGATTAGTTCAGACAACAACAAATGCTACAGCAGCAGCAGCTGCAGCACCAGCAAAATCGTCGACGTCCACGTCAGGAACATCAGCAGCAGCAACAAATTCAACAACGACACTAAAAAGAGGAACTATTGAGTGATTTAGAAGTTATATAAAATTTTCTGTTATCAAACAATCCAATAAAATTAGTCGATTTTCTAACAAATAATAATAAAAACAAAACTATTATTAATAAATAAAAATAATAATTTTTATTACACCCACTCGTCCCAATGTACACATCCACGCTCGTCTACATTTTTAAATGATTATAGTTATATTTCCAAGGTGTTATTTTTATATTTTCGTTCCAGGTAAGTTTACCACCTTTCTCTTTAGATGGGAAGTACTTCAAATGAAATTCTAATCTTCTAAAATGTAATTAATTTTAAGTATAAGCGGAATGGTAATAAAACTTGTTCATTTGAAAGGTGCATTGGGTGTAATTCGGGGTGTGGCAATTGAATTACGTGAATTTCTTTTTTATCATCAAAAATATCATAACTTCTAAGCTTTATTAGGGAGAATATGGGCTTAAATTTTTTTTTTGGATTTTGACAGATTCGTTACAGAAAGTTAAAAATAAATAGTACCAAGCAAATTTATAATTCTGAATTTGTGATAAATATTCGTCCTTATTTTTAACTATCAAGTTTTCTAAGCATAACAATAAATTATATTAGATATTAAAATATTAAATCACCATTCCATGTAGATGTAGTGTACTATTCTAGTTTAAATATGATTTGTACATAATTTTAGGGTAGTTCGCTTCAATTTGAATTTGAATCTGAAAAGCATTAGCGTGCTTTGAGGTCAGCCGAAAAAAGAAATTATGATGGAGATTAGTCGGGATCTATTACGAAATATGACTTAAACTCTATTTGTCAAAAAAAATCCTCTTCGTTTCCACTTTGGCCTTAACATTTTTCATTTAAATGTTGGTTTAAAAGCTATTTATTTATTTTGGTCTCTTTAATCCAGTAATGTAAAGGTTTTGAAATTGTATTTGCTGATTGATTTTGACAAGTTGTAGTAGTGTTTGTAATCAGGGCTAATCCGTATGGAGCAATGTTCCAATTCGTGAAGATTGTCATTCTTATTAAAATTGATTAATGCCAAATATCCTTGATATAATGATCTTCCCGCATAATTGCACTTGATGGTGGAATAAGGTTCAGTCTGTGTCCTTGCTGGCCTATAATAGCACTGTCTGCTCACAAGTAATCTCACATCTCGTACAAAATTATTCTTCAATAAGTTCTTAATATTCTGTTTTTTGCGGAGCAATCCCAGGATTTTTCAATATTCTATATTTTGAGGAATTTAAAAATAAAAAGGCTAATTAAGGGATTCTATCTATCTAAAGACCGTAAATAGTATGATGCAACTATTGGTCGTCAAATCTCTGTATAACTAACTAATATTTCGTTTACTTAAATGTTTTACAGGAAATATTAGTCAGCCGATCGACTTTTTAATTAGGTCAGATAGTAAACATCCGCTTACCCCTGACGGTGTTAATTAAGTCTGAATAAAATTCAATTAATCAATCCTGATAATTCTTTCAGTATATTGTCAGATCAATAAAACATTTTCATTCGTCAAATTTAAATGCAACCGAACTTCATTTTTCCTGTCGACGTTTGGAATTCGTCATGCCTTATTGCATTAATGCTCCAACTCAATCGGTTTATATTATTGGATATGAAATTTGGAAATCTAAATTCTATTTCAATTCTTTCGTAGTTTTGGCCACTGTTTAAAGCACGGACCATACTTATTGGCGATAGTACCGTTTAAACATTTCGATTCGAATGTCCTTATTGAGGGGTGATTTTTTTATTAAAGCTTAGTAATGCTATGCGGATGACTTATCTATTTTCTCCAAGTACTACAATTTTGGTCCGTTTGGATATTATTTTTCACTAATAAATTGATTTGTGAGAAGGTTCTCTTAAATTGGTTTTCTGTAATCCGAACACATTAATTTTATTTATTTATACCCCTGATTCATCAATTGTGTCGTAGATGGCTTTGATGTCGGAAAATTGCGATTTTTATTATCTTGATCTATACTATCTGGAGGAAGCTGTGTATTACTATACCATTAGGCAGTCGGCCCTGTTCCTTTTTCATATCTTAATTTTCGGCTAGACTCTGTTGTTTCTAAATTCCATTTGCCGTTTTGTATATTTGTACAAGTTTAAACTCATCCTGGGGAGCTGTCTCACATTGAACGTTTAACAATATACATGAATGTACTACTATTTGAATCTCGGGACTTTTTTTAGCCGATTTGATTTTATAGAAGAATAGAAAGAATATTAGCTACAAATGTTGGGTTTACTGGAATAAGTAGGCTACTTTTTGTTTAAAATGTATACAGAGCGCGTCCCGGCTCGCAATTATCACAGCGCCCAGTGGTCCGAAATCCCAAAAAACTGGCCAAAATATTAAAATCGTTATATGATTTGTTTGAAACATTTGTATAAAATAATACTTAATTAAAATTATGAATCCAATATGGCGGATGAGAAATATTAAAAATCATTATTTGCGGTCGTTGTATTTATAATTTGAAAAGCAAATATTCAAATGGTAGAACAAAAACTGAATAGAAATTATTTTAGATTACTTAGGATAATTGAAAAATTAAGGAGGAGTATTTCATAAGTTGGAAATTAGAAATCTATTGAGAACATATTCTATTGTTTTTCTCTGTGTATTTACGCGATATTTTTTAATACCCTTATTAAGTGGCTCCTGAGCATGTTCTGATACTTGGCGACCTTGGTAATATTCGACAATTTGAGGACCATGGAGCAAACTTGTGAACTGTTTTCAGCACAATACCACGGGTATTTATCAATAAACATTTCAGCTGTAGTGCAACAATATCGCCGAAAATGTTCAACATGCAAAACATAACCACTTGGAATTTACATCTAGTATTGCTACAAATACTGAGAAACGTTCAAAAAACGTTAAGCTGTGTTGCCATTGTTCCTACTAATTTATCCAAGTTTTTGACAATCAATAAGTAGGCCCAACTCGCCTTTAAATTGCATAATATCTTTTTAAAGTCATCCTTCACATCCTCATGTATTTTAAAAGAAATTCTTTTGTTCGTGTAAACCATTATGCTGCACCTTATGCAATTTTAAAAACGGTTCTTACAAGTATACAAATTTTTTCTGTTTAATACCAGCTATACAGCTATAGGCCTCCATAAGCGAGCTATCTCAGCACTTTAGTAATGTTTCATCAATGTATAAATTTTTCGTTATTTTGTACTTTTCCATAATAATCAAGGAGAATATTTTTGGATAGTGATATTTTCAGCGCACTATTTCATTTTTTCTCATAGTAAATTTAATTTTGAAACCCTTAACTCAAGTTTTCTTTCAACATTTATTACATCACTATCGAAATCACTGATAGGAGTTTCATCAATGACCGTGATTTGTGTTGTCCATATTACTTTATCGGCTGTAGTGGAATTATCGGTTTCAGAATTGAGCATTGATTTTTTTTATTAAAAGCCGTTGAAAAATCTGTAATCAACATTTGTTGAGCGCCTTCGTGCATTTTTTTTATAAATTTGGTCTGTATCAGGATCTATGTTCATAAAGTACTTCTGCCTAATTGCAGACCCTCTTCAATTAGATTTGGCGTAAATTTGTCAACGGTTTATTTGCTATCGGAGTTATTTTCTATTACATCATCAGACAGCTCTAGTAGCACGATATTTCCTTATCTTCAGACAATTCCTCTACATCGGGAATATCGAAATCTGCGAATCCATCTCCCCCGGAAGAATGAGCCAGATCGATGCTGTTTGGATAGGGCATTTCAGTTGACGACACAGTACTTTTCTGATCCACTATATCGGACCACTGCCAAACCAACATGTGTCACAATTGAAAATAGTAAAATTGTCCACACCTCATTAAGGAGTGGACCACCATCAACCAACACCAACAGTAAGGAGTTTAAAGTTCTTCTAATATTACATACCCAAAAAAGCGGCAATTATGCCCTGGCCTTGAGGTTGGATCATTGATGTTGTGTTGGGTTGGGTGGTAAAAATTTAATTTTAATATTTGTACGCTTTAAATTTATTGAATGACTTGGTGTATTATCTAATAGTAAAAGCACTTTAAGCTCAAGAATTTGTCCAAATAGTTTTTCACTTCGAGAACGAAGCACTGGTGAAACCAACCTTCAAATAAAGTCCAAGTATCAACCTTTTTTATTTGCCCGATAATGGACTGGTAAATTATTCATATTAACACCTTTCATCGCTCGTAGGTGTTGAGCTCGGTTAATAATAAAGAGTGCTACGAAATAGCAACGTGAATCTATCTTGTGCTGCCTTAAATCCACTGGCAGATCTTTAAATAATGTGGTGGTTGAGTTTTCATCATCGGACGCAGTTTCAACTTTTAGTTGAAGATTATGTAAGTTATGCCGTCTTTTGAATTTTTCGAATCATCGATCACTGGCGAAAAATTTGGTTGTCGAGGTAGTGGATGTCCTTGCTTTTATTTCGTCGAAAAGTTGAAGCGCTTTGTGTTTTATTAGAATTACTATCTACCGGTATTTTTTTACCGTTATTATCGATGATCCCGTTTACAGCTTGAAAATTATGCACTCACTGTTGTACCACTCGCCACATCTTTATGAATAGAATTTTCCATCCGCTTTATTGTTCTCATGGTCGAACTCATTTGACACAAGGGTTGATCCCTCTCCGATTTCAATCTATTCAAAATCTTGGTTTCTAACGAAATTACATGCCGTTTGCTAAGATTTGTTTTCTCGACACGGTCAGTCGAGAACATACAAAAATTGTATGTTAATAAAGTTAAAAAGAAATTTACATGTTGTAAAATTTACTAATATAAATTGCAAAATTTTCTTACTTTTTATTATGAAAGGCTATAATAAGAAATAAAAGGAGTTCTCCATTCCAACCATTTTCGATTTTGACATTTCCTGAGTGCGTCTTATGGAGTAAGGTACAAAAATGAAATGACAGAGTTTAAAGCACATTGAACATCGAAATATTAGTACTTTTTTAATATTAAAACTTTTTTTTAGTTTAATTTTGTTAAAGCGAAATCGCGTAAAACGAGTACCGTGTAAATCGAGGGATGGGTGTATGTAGTATAGTCCTAAGTTTAAGAGATGCTTTGATCTACTATAATTAATATTCGAATTTTCGACTTGCTATCAAGCACGATAAATATAAAAAAGATTTATTCGACTTAAATATAAATGTTATACACCTTAATAGTTCTCGTTCGTGGTACTTGGTGCAAAAATGCTTCCGAATGATAAGATTATGCATGGTACGCAAACAAATTCTTTCACAGTTTCAATTTTCTATATATTTTATAATACGTACAATGAGACAAAAATTATTCGTACATCGTTATTTCTTCAAATTTGGTTTTAAAAGGTTTATTTTTAGCTGCAAAAGTCATTGCACGTTCAAAATAATATTAAACGTTTTAAAATACATATTAAGAATACCAAACTCATTGTTTGCATATATTTTTCTTAACCCTTTCGGTGATTTCTGTGATGTATATGACATCGGATATTTTACGGAAACCATTTGGTTTCGGATTACGGATTTGGTAGAACGATGCATCTTTAAGGATCGGGATCATTAACTAATTAATTGTTCTCTATAGTAGATCGCTTCACAAGGAAACACGATTCTCAAATAATTCGGGCCAATGTTATATAATACCGGAATATGGGATTAAACCCGATATTATTCTTAATTGGCTTAAAGATTCGAAGGTATTGGATATATAATCACTTAAGCGGTTTCATACTACGGGTGTGCTACGACGAGGTTGAGAGAACCGAGGGTATTATAATTTCTTCTACAAAGCAGATTACACTTATGGCAGGACAAAGCATCAGGATATATTATTTCGGGTTGAACTTGGTCGGGAACAAAATCTATTTACAATATTCTGCTATAAATTTTGAAACATTTTGATTAGAGCTTGAATTCTTATAATTACAAATGTATTTTCTAATTATAAGCAATAATAAGATCTAAGCGGTACGAGTCATTCTTCCTTAAAAAGGTTAATTTCATGGTGCTTTTGGAAGTATCACCGGTTTGTAAACTTCAAGAGATAGGTTTAACAGAAAATAGTTACAATCGATGAAATATCGCATTACAGAAAAGCGTATGCCTATTCTCAGTTAGGTCTGACTCTTTATTCATGGAAAATAGTATTCCTCTCTCACACCAGTTTTCAGAGCACTACGATTTTGAGTTGCTTGTTTCTTATAAGCAAAGCACTAAATAACATTAAATTTTGGCAAGGTTCCATTTTTCATATTTTCCACATCTCAAAGGCTATTAAACTGCGAAATTGGAACAATTCAATAAAAGGCATTTTCAACTGTATTTTCATGTAGGTAGTTACTAGTTACTCGTATCTATTTTTCCTTAATAATTGAGGTGGAATATATATGTAATAATTTTTTCAGTATTCTTCAGCAATTTTCTAAAAATTGAAAATGCCCAAATTTCTTATAGGTAAAAGTGGTATTGATTAAACCTACCTAAAACGAAATGATTAAGATTTCCATTTCGTATATTACTGAATAATTTTGGGAACGACTGGATAGTTCACCACTGATCCTAATCGAATTGCTCTTCGCAATATGTGGTGATATGCTATCTTTGAACAGCAATAAAATTTAATCGACCGAAGCTCTTGAATAGATAATTTCTTGATTTCAACTGCTTTAATCTCACAGTTCACAAGGACGAGGTTGAGAAAAGCAAAAACATTACTTTCCCCTAACGAAATATTTGCGCTTTGATACAATCTATTGTCACCTCTGTTCTTTTGGCCAATCTATCAAATATAAACAATATTCAATTACTGTGATCTAAATGGACTCTAGCTTTCTCTTGGTCTCTTGCGTTTACTATTTAACAATTCCAAAAGGTTTGCAACAAGGGAATCCCCTATTATTTTTTAATGAATGATTAACACAATTACCCAAGGACCCTCGACTTAAATATCTAGCGAGGCCTCCAACTCGCATCGCAAAATATGGTTGATATAGCAGAAGCGCAATGTAGTAGGAATAATTTAAAATGAAATGCACTAGAACTAGAAACATATTTGTATAGAGAATATAATTTTGAATTTCTCGGTGTGTTAGTTATAGGGGCTCTGTGTGTCAATGTATTTGTAGTGAGTTGAGCCAGATGCGACAATTAATTAGCATTTAATTGTTCGCATGTAAAAACTAAGTCAATCACTAATTAGGCTTTAAATAGCTGATACATATTTTAGGGTACCTAAAATATTTAATGATGTAAATTGGGCACAATATTACGATAGAATTAACATTTCGAAAATCTTCGAGCACTAATAATCTACAAATCTACATGAATAAGCAACACTTTCTAAAATTTCGTGATCGGAGTCAGCATTCCCTTTTTGAAAATAGTAGCTACCATACTGTTTGAAAATATTCAGCCCGGAATTCAAGATTAATTTCGTTTTGGTTTCAGTAGAAATTAGATTCTATTCGCATTTTAACGCAGTGTCTGTTCTTGTTGACATGAAATTTTGAAATTTTTTAAACTTAATTAAAATTAGTAATAATCTCGATCATTGATTATCTGATTTTGGTGAAATTCTGACATCGGCTAGAGGAAAGAATTTTGAACTAGATCATTTCTGTAACACTTGCAGGGTAAATTCTAAATTTTATTTTATTAGTTGATGAAGTTTTCAATTCCTTCACGGGATGTAATCGCCAACAGTTGAGGAAATTGTACGTCATAGATCATTTGAATCTGAATATGATATTTATTTCGACTATCTAGTTGTATTGATGATCATTATACATTGTAATTGGCAATATTATACCGAGGGTAACGCCCTTATAGCATCGTCAACGATTTGATCAAATGATCGATTCCAAATGTATTTGGTACTTGGTATTTTAACGTTTGGTATTGAGCGAGAAACAGAATAAATAACAAAACTAAATCTCGCCCTATAAAGGTAATTGGCGCGGTTTGCCGCAACAACAAAAATTTTAATAGTTTTTTTTGGTACCGTCGATCGTCAATAATGGTTTTGATTGATGAACCATATTCATGCGCACATCCAATCAAATACGCGCGCACTGCTTTATCATACCCACCAAATACTTAGATTTAAATTTCCAAATTTTTTGCTTTTGTTTTTTAATTCCAGATTGCTTGAAGACATCCTGTACCCATAACTGGATGGTGTGCGCGGCCCATCGTATTATATGGACACCGGCACAGGTTAGCAGTAATCCAAAATCTTATTCGTCAACCACGTCATAATTCGGAGTGACCAATACTCTATTTAGTATAAACAAAATTTTATTTTATAGTCAAGATTAGCGTGTCTGTGTGTGTATGTACCTCGTCAGTTATTTAAGCTAATATAGAACTGCCAATTTAACAAACAAAAATATACAAAAAAAAAACATTTTTAACGTGTTGAGCCCCGAGCAACCCGCCGCTTGTACATGTTTTACCGATTTCTATATCTTGGGAAGATGAATTTACTTGTCACTCTCGCCCAATCGAATCTCATTTAAAAATGTAGACGCATTCAATCTAGTCGTCAACCTTCTTCCAATTATGATACTAAAATACGCCCCGAACTAGATTAAATTTTAACGAATTTCTTAATTATTAATATTATTTGCTATTAAAATAAAAAATTGACTGTTACTTCGCGCGCGCTGTGAGCACAATTTTTTTATAATTTTAATTAAAATAAATTACATATAAAAAATAAATCCAAAACCTTTTTTTATAAATAATTTTTCGTTTATTTATTTTATTATAATTCTTTTTTTTTGTTTTAATTTAAATGATTAAGTAAAATGAAATGATAATTATTTTTATGACGTCACAAAATAAATTTAAAATGCTACTCCGAGAAAATAATAGATAAATTAATAAATGCATATTTGTTTTTAATTTATTTATAATATTCATTTTGTTTTGTGGCATAAATAAATAATAATAATCAATGCATTGTATAAGTAATAATATAAATATTATAATTAATTATTAAGTAAATGAAAAATGAAGGAAAAAATTATGTGATTTAAAATTAAATTGAATGAAAAGGTAAATATATGAATAAATATAAATATTATAAATAAATAAAATATATAAAAATTAATTATAGGCTTGTGCACTGTTCATATATAATATAAATATTATTAATTATTATTATAAAATAAAATAATTATAATTAAATAAGTTTTTAACGAAATGAAAAAATGAAACGTAGTCAAGAAGAAAAGAAAAACAAAAAGATTTTTTTTTTAATTAATTTGAATTAAATTCGATAAATAATCAACTAGAATATGAAGATTATATGCGGTTTTAGACGAAGACTATGGTTCGAAGCGCTAGGTACGTATATGCTCTTTAATAATTGTGAACAATATAATTGTCTCACGGGCGATGCTTCTTAAGGTAAGCTATAATTTCCGTTAGAGTCGAATAGGCAGGATCTAAATAATTTCTTAATTCAGTTTCAGTTTATAGAACGATTAAACGGATGGATTATGATCAAATAATAACAATTAACAGCAACACGTTGACTCTGCCGACTTGTTTAATCAAAGTGCGGACTTGGTTAATTTAATTATTTCTGTTCTTTAATATTCTTGAGGCAGCGAACTATATTATGCATACTCACTAAAATACACTTGGTTTGAGGTAGTTTTTGTATGCGAACTATATTACTTGAGCATTTAGAAGTTATAAAATATTTAAAAAGTGGTCAAACTATTTTAGCCGTGGTTTATCATTATTTGGCTGGCTATTATATATTAATAGGCCACAAATGAACAAAAGGTCAGTATTCACATTTTACGGAATTGATTATCCCATTTAGAGTCGTTTGGATTAACGTTCCAGCAGCCCTCGTGGCAAGAGTTAATAGTCCAAGTGTTAGTAACAGTTTTTTCAAAATGTTTTAATTTTTCAAACAGGTAAGAACTGTTTATACCCAAATATGGTACCGACAACCTGGCTTGGTCAAATCTGATGAAATATTATAATGTCGTTATGTATAACTTTTTAAATAATGGATACAGGAATTTCGTTTGTACCAACCTAATACCAGATAAATTCAAAGTAAAGTTTTTATGTAAGTACTTATTGATTCTACTAAATTATTATTCGATATATTTGCCGGTTTATCAAAAGAAGATACAACATATGATATACAAATTAATAGAGTTGTCTCGTAGAGATGTTAAAAAAATAATTTTATTTCTAATGTTAACTTTTCGGAGAATCTAAAATATAATTTTTGTTAGTTTTATTTTACCTAGAGTAATGAAATTGGCACACGGCTGGACACTTTAAAAAGTGCCTAATTGAAATATTTTTCTCATTACAAGTTTCAAGATTTGTTAATTTAGCTATTTAGCAAATGATATAAAAAAGGTTTCATGTTCTAACTGATGTGTTGCCTACACGTGATATTGGTGGTAAGCGTTGATATTGTTGTTAATTCCTGCCGCCTTAAAGATCCACGTCCCATGGATCATAGATTTAGGTTTATAGGTTGAAATTGAATCCCTGGTTGACTTAGAAATTTCGTCTTGTTTAATTTGCATCATTTGTTTTTGCATCATCTCATTTTGTTCATGAAGGCTATGAAGATTGAACCGCAAATGGCGAAAATAATATCAAAATCGATTAATACTGCATACTTCTTCTCATAGAAGTTGTGCTGATACCCCGCATCAATTTTGGCAGAACTTGAAATATTTCTCTTCCTTCTTGATAAATGTTGCGTCAATTATTTTAATTGTTTCGTAGTTGTATTACAACAGAAAACATCCTTTCTTTTATATATTTTACGATAGGACAGAAAAAACATATAAACTTAATTGTGGGTTTGGTATAAAACACAACACGTAATTTAAGTTAAGCTTTATGTACGACGTATACACCGACATTTCTGGATCGTTGTGACCGGCGAACCTCCGTAATTAGAGTTATCTATTTTTACCCTCTCCGTCAACTCGTGGTGACGTTACTGTTGATGGTTCTGATTCTCCTGTGACTCTCGATAGGCCTGGAGTAACCGCCGTCGATGATAAGGTTAGATCCGTTGAAGACACTGGTAATAATGCTTCACACAAGCTTAAATCTAAATTTTTCGCGTTAACTGTACTTCTGAAACCTTGTGCGAATTTGATTCCGATGTCGTCTATATACTCCTAGTGATGACTTGATGCTGAACTTTTTTCGTCCAATTACTTTAACTACTGTTCTTGGGATCCACTTTTCTCCACGCCCCAGAGATTTACCCAATAAAGTATCGGGCGTAACTCGATAAGTATTAAGAAACTTAAAAAGAGCTTTTTGCCGGTTGTCTTTGCCAACCATAATTTTAATAACTGCTGCCTATATGTTCGTACGAAGCGCTATGCTTCACCATTCGATGCTGGATGGAACAGTACTGACGTCAGATTGTTTCTGGTAACCCATAGATCGCAAAGATTGCTTGGAGTGCCTGAATCGTAGTAATGGAGTGATATCTTTCAGCTCGATGGTATACGGGATCTTTGAGAATGCATCGACACAGATTAACCACATCTTGCTAAAAAACATGACTAGCATCGCAACTGAAAACTGTTTTCTTAGGATCACTCATATTTAACTGGCAAATTTCGCAATTGGGCAGAATTTGCTCTGTTTCTTGGTCGATGTTCAAAAACCAGATATGTCTTCGAACGTCGTTTCATCCTAGTTGATCCCCAATGACGTTCATCTAGAAGATGAAGTACAGTAGACTGCATCGACTTTAGAATAATAACCCGACTATAATCTGTCTGAGGTAGTAAAAGAAAGTAAGGTAGTAAAGTCTGACTGTAAAAACAACCTAATAACATCCTAATTTTATGAAGCGAACAACTTTCTTCTTCGCAGTATTTTTTGTGTAAAAAAACCACATCTAACGTAATTTGGCCTACCCATATCAGTCAAGCCTTCCTCATAATCTTCGAAATCTTCGCCCTTACCTACTGGTAGTCTGGACAATGCGTCTGCATTGGCATGTTTATATTTTGGCCGCTAATTAATTTTATAATTATATCCTTGTAGTGCGATAGCCCGCCGCTGAAGTGTTTGAAGAAAGAAAACCGAAAATCGGTGAAATTTTGTCACCCCATATATAATGGAGAGAGCCACTTTCTCGACTTGTCCATATGCCTGTTGACTCGACTTTTCGTTAGTGTTTTAGAAGCAAATACAATAGGATGTTTCGATCCATCTGGAAAAGGATGAAAAACTACAGCACCAACACCATACTGCAATGTGTCTGTAGCGAGGATGATAGGGCGATCCTCACTGTACCGAACTAATCTTGTTGCATTTATCAGTTGCGACAAGTGCTTTTCTTAGCTATTCGTCAAACAGAATTGTGTTACCTTATAACGGAGCTCATTAAGCTGAGCAGCGATTGCCGAGATAGAAGTGCTTGAAAAGCGTTTTCTTAGCTATTCGTCAAACAGAATTGTGTTACCTTATAACGGAGCTCATTAAGCTGAGCAGCGATTGCCGAGATATTTTATATAAAGGTTAGGGAAAAAGTTCGTGGCCTTTTTTGGATGACATTAAAACAAAAAATTTTCTTATTTCAAATGAACTTTATTAAACCAAATATGTGCCATTTTGATCGATGACGTTTTGCCATTTTTCTGGTAGAGCCATGACCCCATCACTGTAGGACCCCATCACTTCTGCAGTTTAGGGACGAAAATTCGGGACAACTCATTTTCGCAGGCCTGTTTTGAATTTAATGTAAAACCATTACGATAGTTCTGCATGGATCGGAATAAATAGTAATCCGATGGTGCAAGGTCAGGACTATTTGGTGGGTGCATCAAAACTTCCCAGCCAAGCTCTCTTAGTTTCTGCCGGGTCATCAATGTTGTGTGTGGTCTAGCGTTATCATGATGGAACACAACGCCTACTGATCAATTCTGGACGTGTTAACTGAATTGCATGCCTTAAACGCGTTAGTTGCTGACAATAAAGATTAGAATCAATCGTTTGGCCCGGTGGCAGCACCTCATAATGCACGATTCCTTTCCAATCCCACCAAACACACAGCATTAACTTTCTTGGGCGTCAATCCTGGCTTTGTTTCCGTTTGGGAAGCTTCACCTCGTTTCGTCCATGATCTTTTTCGCACAACGTTGTCGTATCTTATCAACTTTTCATCACCAGTAATCATTCGCTTTAAAAACGGCTCGATTTCGTTCCGTTTCAGCAGCGTTTCGCAGATACAAATCTGGTCCATTAATTGTTTAACTGTTAATTCATGTGGTACCTACACGTCAAGCTTTTTTTTGCATCCAGCCATTTTCAAATGGTTTAAAACTGTTTTGTGATCATTATTTAGTTTTTTGCCAATTGCATGGCTGCTTATATGCCGGTCTTCTTCAATTTTCTGCATAATTTCATCGACTTTTGCAGTGGTTGGTCGACTAGAGCGAGCTTCATCTTTGCCATCCATATTTCCAGAACGAAAGCGCTTGAACCATTTCTTTGCTGCTGATTTTGATAAAGTACCTTCTCCATAAACAGCACAAACTTTTTCGCAAGCTTGAGCCGCGTTTTTACCTTTGTCGTAATAAAATTTTAAAATTTATCGAATTTTTTCATTATTTATCTCCACGTCTAAAATGTTGTAACTTTTTATTCACTTCACCGATTTTAATGTTTTGTATGTCAAAGTACAAGTTAAAATGTCACCTTTCAAACACACATTGCCCGATTCGATCAATAGTTACTGAGCTATATGAATGTAAAGCCATCTACCGCGGAAAAGGCCACGAACTTTTTCCCCTACCTATTAAATTTATTGTAGTAGTCGATTTTTGCAATAAATGCTTAGACTTGCCTAACATCGGTGGCATATTCTTCAACGAGTTTAAACGTTTTCCCGCGAATCTTATACCTTTTCCACATTAAGGATGTGTTCCACGTATTTAAAGTTTCGCTATGCAAACTTGCATTTCTCTCTTTTACACCGTAGGCCATGCCTGGGTTTGGAAAAAACAGATTCTTGTGAAAAACTGCCTCCCATGCAGTTTGTGAAATAATTCTTTATTGAGTAGGATAGGGTATTAATCGAGTTTAATTTGTGGGTTCACTGTTATTTTGAAATCACAAATTCGAATAATTACACCAGTTAAAATTGAAGCAGCCCACTGACTTAAATTAATCGTTTTAAGAATGCCACTAGACACTAGTCTTTGAATCTCATCATCGCCGTCCTTTTTAAAGACAAACGGCACGTTATATGGCTTCAAAAATTTTGGTCGCGCTTCAAGCTTCAATGTGATTTCCGCCTGGAAAGAGTTTCATAATCCAATGGTTGGTGATAATAGGTCTGTACACACTGTACAATGTACATTCTCCCATCTAATTTGTACTTTAAAAACTCCTATAACCGGTACATGTGTGCCACCATACGTTTTTCGTACCTTATTTGTAGGTTCATAAGCTGGGCGTCCTAATTGGTTTATTTCCCAAAACTCGATGCTCCTGTGTAAATTTGAAATGTAAGTTGTCTTTCAATTTTCACGGATTTCATAGACCGGATGGTCTCTCGATTGATGGCGGTTGAAATGTTGACGCACTTCACGTTGACTGTGATTTAACGGTTGTTTCGGTTCTGCTGACTGACATCCGCTAGCTATATGACCTTTTGTTTACAATTATGGCGCGGATGAACTTTGCAGGTATTCGGGGCACGACTTAAAAACACTTAGGAGCCTGAAGCGATTGTTTGAATTTTCACTTTAATAAACTCACTGGAGAAAGGTCCTCCAAAAGTGGAGTATTCTTACGCCTGCGCTATCTCAATTACCAGCTTAGGATTTGATTTCATCAGCGCAGCTTTCCACACAGACTCATGTGGCATATGCTTGACAAACTTGCCTCGAATTTCCCAGTCCACTTAAGATTCCTCACAACCGGATTTTGGACACACAAATCCACAGTCGCGCGCTGCCTCACATAAATTGACAAATCAGTCTGCTTATTACTGTTCTGGCATCATGACAATTTTGTAAAAATTACATCAGGAAGCGAGCATATGGTTTTTCTTTACATAATGATCTCTGGACATTTTAAAAAGTGTCTAACAAGTTAAAATATTTGATAATTTAGCTATTTAGGAAATTATATAAAAATAGATTTCATAATATTGTAACTGATATGTTGCTTACACGGGATATTGTTGGCTAGTGTTGACATTCTTGTTAACTGACATAACTTTACACATAAAACCGTATTTAATTTTTTATTTGTTTCGCAGTTTTAAAATTCAACTGCACTCTCCAATACTCGTTACTGCAATGTCATAATACAAAAAAAACTATATACGAATAATTTGTATTGTAAAATCCGCCCAAGAGGCGGTTTGAAGCATATGCTGTAAACGTTGGAACATATCCAGTCGATTAAAATCAAGGTGGTGTAACGATGTTTCATCTCGCGCGTTCTAAGGTTTGTCAATGAGGAAATGTCCATAATACAAATTATTCCGATCAACAGACGTTTGTCTAAGATCTCGGCAATTCAAGTATACCTCAACCTGAATCATAAATGTTGTTAATTCTTCATACGTATACGTGGTTATTTTTTCGGCACAAATGATGTTTACTGCTTTTTGCCGTAGCTTCTCACAATCTCCCATAATGGGAAAAATACGGTGGAATATTTATTCACTCCTTGTTTTTATTTAAACCAAACCTATAAATTTATTTTTGATGAACCTTCACTCTCAAGAAGCAAGTACAACTCCTTTAATTCGATTTTAGTCCCTATAAAATTTGACCCATACGGAATAAATCTTTCACGGTAACTTCGTCGTCCACCAATCTGCGTAATGCAACTAAAAATGATTTGGTCGATAAATCCCGACTAATTCTAAATGTACCGCTTTGATACTAAGCCAAACAGCTGTATATGATTTCAATACAATCTTAGATTTGAGTTTCATAGTGAGCATGAACGCACCAAAATCGATCCCAGTCACTGAAAAAGGTTGTGACAGTGTAACTCGATCAGTTGAAAGTTGTTCGACTAATCCGCTTTGGCGTTAATGTAGACTGAATCGAGATGCATATGTTCATGTTGGAGATCACTTTTCAGATTTAATAATGTGATGTGTAAAAACGTTTATTTTGGAGCAGCATTAGCTGATCTTCGATCAGAGGAATCGGAAAATTGTCACGTATACCGTGATTTTGTATATAATACCGTATCACTTATACCGAGACTTGTATCGCATATACCGAGACTTCAAAAGTTCAGGCACATTCTATTTAACTAGCACTATGACTGAACAATTTGGAGATTCACAAGGCCTAAGGACGCTCGAAATTTGTTAGGTTATAGCAACAAAATCTGCCAAATTTATTCATTAGTGTTGGCAAATCACTATGGAAGTTAAAAGCGTTGAACAACGTGCGCAAAATCATCAAATTTTATTTTCAAAATCAGTGCTCCATTCGAGAACCGTCCGCACAACCGTCCTCCCGAGTCGACTATTCGACATTTGTTGGCCAAATTCAGTCAACCGGTTCAATAAATAATAAGCCAGTTCACAATAACTTGACCTTTTTTCGATTTTAACTTGACGAATTTTGTGGCGGGACTTGAGTCTGCACCCGAATAGAATCCAACTGACCCAGGAACTTAAGGTAAACGACCTAGACAACGACGTGTGTTAGCTGATTCGGCTCTGGAGCAGTTGGATGTTGATCCAAATTTCGCCAAACAAATCATCTTTAGCGACGAGGCTCATTTTTGAATGAATGGATATGTGAACAAGCAAAATGATCGGATTTGGGGAGATACCAATCCATAAGAGCTTCATACACCAGCACCAAATGTGTCCCGAGAAAATCAATGTTTGGTGCTGATTTTGGTCTGGCGGAATCATCGGTCCGTAATTCTTCCAGAACGAGACTGGCATTTCCAAACCGCAAATGGCGAGCGCTACAGATCGATGATAAGCAACTTCTTGTGGCCTAAACTGGTTGATATTGATACCGACGACATGTGACTCTATAGGAACAAGTTGAGGGCATGCTTGTCTCGTGCGGCGACGACGTGTACTGGCTACTGAGATCGTGCGATTTAACGTTTTTAGACCATTTCCTTTTGTGCTGTCTTAAATCGCAAGTCCGCAAACAATTGATTCCTTCAAAGTCAACTTAACGAACGCCATCCAGGAAATTCAGCCAGATTTTTGCGACAAAATCATCGAAAATTTGACCTCTCGAATACGTGCCACCAAGCAAAGCCGCGGCGGACATTTGAACGATGTTATATTCCATACTTAATACCATAAAACATTCTGTCGATATTACACTCAACTTGTATTATTTACATTAAACAAATCGAGTTTCAATCTTTCTTTATTGAAAGACCCTTTATTTCATCAATTTAACATTGAATGAATCTAAAGAAATGATTCCTAGAAGTAAATCATACTTCATCAGGTACTATCAGAAATTAGTTCTTTACTATTTTATTACTATACTTTAATGAAAAAATCTATCGGGCCTAAAACATTTAATTTTGATTGATTAATGCCTACATAATGAAATTCTATGTTTCTAAATGGGACAAAATTATTGGAAACTTATTTTTTCTTAACTAAACTTACTGACCTACCGGTACCGAACAATGCTGCCGTTTTTTGAATAATATTCTCCTTTGACTCGTCTATTGTTGTGTTTTTAATATTTGATGGTCAATTTCCCTTTCATTATTTTCTTTACTTTCTTTATTCACCACCATACACTTTTAAATCTCTTTGTATACCCTTTTTTATCACTCATCTCTCTTCTTTCAATTCATCCTCGTGACATCTATATTTCAATATTTAAATTACTTCATACATTACGTCCGCAACTCCTAAGAATGTACATACACAAAACAAAAAAAATTAAAAACCCGATACCAGCTTTTTTTAATTTAAATCTCCTAAGACAATATAATCCATTAACATTAATTTTATATCTATAATAATTCATCCAGTTATGCAAATTACATCTATTATTATTTTTATTCAGACTAAAACAACACATAGTCCTCCATCATTTTAGGTTTGCAAACCTGCTGCAATCTATCGCGTAACCCCTGATTTTCTTCCCAACCTTGATTCTCCCTATTATTGATCACCACATTTTCCACATTATTCACCTCTACAAACTCTTCCAATCATGATTAACCACAGTTTGAGTTGACCCATTATTTACAATGGGTCTATTATTTGAAACGCTATCATTGATAGCTTCAGTTCCATTATCCCCAAGGTAAAACATCACAATATTAAATTCACGATCCTCCTCATTTCCAGCTTGTTTTCCTTTCTGAATTTCCTCAACATCGTCTAAAGCTTGAGTCCTGATTACTCGCCTTCCATCTCGTACTTCCACCTTATTATTAAGACCTAACATATTATTTGTAAGCCCTCCTCTGATCGGATTCACATGTCTACGTATTATCTGACCATTCATCAATCTACACACATATACTCTTGGTCCTGTTTCTTTATAGTTGCAGCAAATCCAATTTCATTTTAGGCTTAAAATTCAGAACTAATGACGTTGGAGCAACCTTTGTCGTACAATGGGCTACGTTTCTATACGTCGCGGTATACAAGGCCTTCTTGACCGTTTTTACGTCATTCTCAGCTGCCCCATTTGTGGAAGGGAAATATGTCGATGTCAACGAATGCTTTATGCCATTCGAATACAGGAATTTCTTAACTGATAGAAACTGTGATTCGTTGTCACTTACAATCTGTTCCAGTAAATGAAATCGTGAAAATACATGCGACAAACAAGAATTTTGAATTCTGTTTTTGGAATGGAAGTGTGAAAAACCTGAATCCACTTACTAAAAGCATCTAATATAACTATAAAAGAGCGATTACACATAGGTCCCGCAAAATCAATATGGATCCTCCTCCATGGACCATCTGGTTTCGTCCATGGTATAACTGGTGCTTTTTCAGGATTGGGCAATACGCCTCCACCTTCTTATGAATTTTTGGCCACCATTCATATGACCGCAATATTGACTTTATCTTAACCATTTCTAAATAAATTTGATGCACTTGATGCAATAACTGCTGTCTGAGAGTACTTGGAACAATCACCCGATGTTCAAACATCAACACTTCCTCCTCCATGACTAAGTCATATTTCTTTACTAAATACGATCCAAATTTATTCCTATCCAACTCACCAAAACGCTCACCATCTTTCTCAGTTTCGTGCCTTATCATATCCCAATTTAGAGGTAAACCGTCACATATATACTTAAAATAGTAGCCATCTTCCGTACTTGGTGGCTTAACCTTAGATGGAAACTGAGAAAAAGCGTCAGCACAGTTCTGGCCCGACTTTACATATTCATTTGTGTAATTAAAGGCAGAAAGATGAAATTGCCATCGCTACAATCTACTCGTCGGCATTTGAGGGATCCCACGATACTCCCCAAAAATTGCTACAAGTGGCTATGATCCGTTACTAATGCAAAATGCCTTCCTATCAAATACTTGAAAAACTTCTTGGTCGCAAACAATGTTCTTGATGCAAACTCAATTGGCCTTATTACAGGCCTTACATAATTTTTGTGATTTTCCAATTATCTGAGTATTGCTGTTTTTTGTATATACTATTTAAGTGGTTTGTTATATTGTTTATTAGGCTTGGTTTTGTTTCTAGTATTATTTTTATGAATTTATAGGATAGTTTGTTTTCACCTGTATTCACTTGATCCTTCGGCGTTTCTATCTCCCATGGGATTTGTATCTCCTCCGTCGAGTCCGGGAAGTTTTCGTTTATGAATCTTTACTAGGTCGTAGTCTTCCAGCAGGTTGAAGTTGTTTTCTTTTTTATTTTTAATCTTATCAATTTTGTTCCATAGTTGTTTGGTAACTTTGTTGGGTTGATGTTTGATATGCGATTGATCCCACGAATTGCGTTTTGCTTTCTGTATGTAACGTTTTAGTACTGCTACTGCTCTTAGGAGCTCTCTTGCTGTGTATAAATTTTTTGTTCTATTATAACATTTTTCTTTTCTTTTATGTCCCATAACTTTTTTAATTGTTCGTTCCATCAATGTTTAGGTGTATTTTTATTGTTTGTAATTATAGTTTTTGTGTTATCTTTTATCGTTTTTTCAATTATTAATTCTATATTATTATTTATGCTATTTGTTTCATTTATGTTGGTTATATCGTGGATTATTTTCTTCCAGTTAATCATTTCTTTACTTGTGTAAGTATTAAGATTCATGTTTATTATGATCGGTAGATGGTCTGAGCCAATATTGTCCTCGATTCACTCCCATGTGATGTTATTAAATAAGTCCTGTGTGCTTATTGTGATATCTATTGCAGAGTCGGTGTGGTGTCTTAGGTCCTGTCTTGTTTTCCCATTCTTCAATATTATTAGTCTGCTTTTGCTTATGGTATCTGCTATTTCTACTCCTAACTTGCTTTCTCTTGTATTGTTACCCCACATTCTGCTGTATGCATTAATGTCACCTGCTATGATTGTGTTTTTATTGTTTTCTGCTTTTCCAATTATGTTTTTGAATTCTTCTAGTTTTATTGAGGAGTATCTGCCTGATGGGTTGTAGAATGAGATTATATGACAGGTGCTGCTTCTTAGTTTTACTTGTGTTTGTGCTGCTTCTATGAATGTCAGGTTTAAATTTAGTTCTATTATTAACTCCTATATTCTTTTGTATCCTGGTATGTGTGGCTCTTTTCTTGTTTTTGTCCATGTTTCTGCTAGTATTGCTATATCTACGAGTATGTTGTGTTCTTGCATGAATAGTTGTATAATGTTTGTATTACTGATTAAACTTCTTATATTTATTTGTAAGATTTTTATTTTACTTTTCCTATGGAAGTTTTCTTGATTTTTGAGCTAATTCTCTTAGCTCTATTAGAAGTAGATCTGGATGGGTGTATACCTTGCTGCTGACATGTATGAAGTTCGTAACTGTCTGCTGTAATTCTTCGATCAGTGTTCTTTGCTCTTTAAATATTGTTTCGTACCTATTTGCTCTTGCTATCCATGCGTTAGGTGTTGCATCTTCGTTTTGGGTAGTATTTGTTTGGTTCTTTGTAGGTTATTTTCCTGTTTGGTTATAGTGCATTTATTGCCGCTTTATATGTGGTTTTGTATTTGTTTGAATGAATTTTAATTTGGGTCTGTATCTTTTTTTCGTTGCATTTGTTTGAGTTTGTGTAGTGTTCTTCCCCTTTACAGAATTTAGGAATCTTTTATTCAGGATTCTCTTGGCATTTGTGTTATTCGTCTAATACTGGTTTTGCACATTTTGTTCATCTTCTTATTTTTAATCGGCAGTATTTTTTAAAGTGTCCGTAACTTAAACAGGCCGTACAGAGTTTTATTTTTGGAATGAATATGCCTACGTACAAATTGACATCGTAGAATGACACATTTTTAGGTAGCATATTTGATTTTATTTCGATTTTTAGTGTGTTGGTGTATTTAGTGTTTTGTTAGTGTGGTCTCATCTTTGTATTATTTCTGTTTTAGTTATTGGGGAATCACAAACAAGATTTTCCTGTATTTCTTTGAATGTGAATTTTTCTACGATTCCTCGTACTACTCCCTCTACATATGTGAAAGTTTTTGGGACAACTTCTGAACCCTTTGCCTTCCATGGGATCGTCTTTTCGGATATATTTGTTAGCTTTGTCGTATGAGTCGAATTCGACTCTTGTTAGTTTTTGATTTATTTCGGTAATGTTTTTTATTTTGATATTATATTCTTTGAATCTGCGTGATAATATAATTGATATTAATTTTTGTGGGGTTTTTGACTCGATTAATAGGTAGTAGGGTCCTTTGTCCGTACTGACATATTTGTTTTCTATTATTTTCGGTATCGTTGTCCTTGTTTTCGGTATTGTCTTTTTTGCTTGTTGGGGCTTTATTATTTAATTTCGTCGCCATATTTGATCTTTTTTTTCCATTGTTGTATCCGGGTCACCATTTTCTGTTATTATTTTTCTTTTATTTTTGATTTAGCTTTTATTGTTAATTTCCCATATTTCACTTTCATTAAAGCCTTGAAAATCTTCCATTGTTTTATTTGTGTTTTAATGTTTTCAGCACGTTATTTGGTCGGCTTGGCATGCCGCCATTTTGGTTCGTGGCTTCACTATCAATTATTTTTAGTTTGTTTTTCACCACACACTTATTGATTATTTTTTTCTTTTTAATTATTTCTTTTATTTTATTGTTTTTTCGACCTATATTTGTTTTAATCATTTTTATTTATTATTTTAATCACTATCACCAATATTTATTAAACCACTTACACTGAACTAAATTACAAACGAACTGCAATATCAACTTTTTCAACACTAAGATATACACCTGGCTCTGCATTACAATTATCACTTTTTTTTATATTCGCCTTCTCGCTCAATCCAGCTTCGTCACTCCTCAATATGCAATTTGACTCCTCCTCTTTGGTATGCACCAAAATACCTTCTGCCTGTGACCTCGTATATTACACCTTTTGCATATTACATTCTTCAACCGACAATAATAACTCACGTGGTTATTGTACCCGCAATGTATACATCTAACACCCTCTTTTGTTGATCCACTAACTGTTGTGTTCCCATTTTTGGTATAACTCTTCTATCATTGTCATTATTTTGTTTCACACAATTCGTCAAAAATTTTGCTGTGACAAATTTATATAGAATCGTTTCCTCCATATGCTGGCCAAATGGGCAATCCATAGCCATGCTACGCAACTTCATTACAAAATGTTGGCACAATTCGCCTTCTTCTTGAACACACTCGAAAAAACGGTTCCTCTGGTTCCACACATTATAACCGCATCAAAAAATGGTCATCCAGTTTCTTAATCAAGTCTTCGTACTTAACCTCACTTAACTCCGATGGACAAATGAAATGTGTCATTTGCGCAAAATTTTAATAAAGCCGTTTTTTTGTTGTCATCCTCTAGAATCGCCCCTTGTACACTTTCCAGCTGTCTCGCTTATAATTAAACGGTGACATGTATCCCCATAATGATTTGAGGTTATCGCTCATTTTTTCTAAATTTTATTTCCACTCTATTTACCAAAAAATAACCTTATTATTATTAACCTTATTACCTTTATTTGTGGGTTTTTCTTTTACCTCGTCGCCAATGTTGTGTTTTTAATATTGGATGGTCAATTTCCCTTTAGATTTAAAACACGTTTATTAATTTTCTTTACTTTCTTTATTCACAACAATAAATTCATTCGTGGCATCTATATTTCAATATTTAAATTACTTCATACATTACACATATGCTGATGGAATAAACTGGACGTCACTGAGGTTTCTACTCGTAGCTAACACCTTGTGATTGCTCGTTCCTTTTTGGGCAAGTATTCGAATAATAGCCGGCTTGGCCACAAATATAATATTTCGGATTTCTCCCAAACGGCACTCTAAACATTACTTGAATTTTGTTTTTTCCATAGTGCTTAAATGCTTGGAATAACTCATGTCTATTTTGCATCCAATATAACTTCACTGTTCTCCAATTTCGTGTGTCTCCAGTTCTCTGTTCTTCCAAATTCATCCCTTGTATGATAGATACTTAATATAAGTTTCACTTCGAACATATTTAAATCGCCTGCCAACATACGATGAGCCACATTTTTCTGTCGTCTATATCAAACGACGAACTTACTATTGATACTTGATTTTTAAACGTGGCGAGGGTATTGGCCTCTCCAGAATAATCTAAGATTCAAAGTTTTTATTTGATACCGTATGTTGTGATTTATCTAATTTATAATTCTGCTTCATTATATTCATACTCGTAGGTAATTTTCCCAGCGCAAAAAATTCAACTCTCTCGTGTTACCACCAAATCCGTCTATGGTACTACGTATATGGGTCTATTGTGCCAATCTCAACATATTTTTGGGTTTCGGATTGTTTTCGTTGACAAATCGTTGGCGACATTTCCGGTTCCCCAAAACCCTTAATTTAAATCAGAATTGGGTTCATAAAAATTATTCGGCAATTTATACACATGACCCCATAGCGCCAATTCCAACATACGCGTGGTCTTCGACATTAGTTTTCGATATCAAATGCGATCGGTTACGACACTTTAGGCTCCAGGGAAGCATTCGTTTAAATCTTAAATGTATAGTTTAAATAAAATGAGCCATCCCAGGATACTCTAGTGCCAATCTCAATTTACGGATGGTTCATATCAGAAGAGATCGGCCACGACACTTTTGATTCCAGGGAACCATTAATTTAATTTAATAAATCAATCATCATAAATTCATACCCATATGGGTCTATTGCGCCAATCTCAAGTAACGGCCGTACTTTAGTCTAGTTTGCTTCTATATGTAATGGGCCCGATTCAAAGTAAATCTTTTATTTGTTTCTTCTGCTATTCTTCTATTATTTCAAAGAAAAATAACTCATAAGATTTTAAAGCGTACTGCGGATTGTCGCACTCATTTGTCGTGTAATTGTATCGTATTTCTCGATTTTCGATTTATTTACGAATTTAATTCATTTTATTACGGATCCGTTCATTAATTAAAATAAAAGGTTATCGATATAATTAAAAAATATTATTAATTACCGTATCAAAAAAGGGTCAGCCTTTTGTAAAATCCTAAATAACTTTCCGATAAAATCTAATGCTAACTGGTCATAATTATGTAAAAATATGTAATACAACCCATAGGATAGAAATAATAAATAGAAACTAATTAATTATTAATAATTTACAATTAAAATGAATTTAAAAAGGTGTTGTGTATTTCAATGTTTATTTGGTTCAGATTTGGGTGGATGCGTGATTTAAGTTGAATTTTCTCTACTCAAAACACTTGGTTTAATTTTCTTAGGCGCTACTTTAAATTCGCTAATTTTATTTTTTTTTACTTGTTTCCTCGTTGGTTGATTACAATAATAATGACAAAAAAATATAATTTCCTTATAAGTTAATTACAAAATCTCTTCCATTTATCATAGAGTGTTATCAAAATAGGGTTATACCGGTCACTAGATGGCATTATAAACCGCACTCTATAATAAATTTGGTTGCATCAACATTGCATTAGTAGTGGTATACTAATGAAATGTCAACACAAAAAAATTGGTTGGCATAACAATCAAATGTACATTCTAATTAATTAATAATATTAATTTCTTAGTTTTGTATAATGATAATTGCTGTGTTTTTAGGTAAGTATCTACGAATTAAAGTGAATAATACAAATAAAGTGAAATTACATTAATATTGTGTACAGTATCCATAAGATAATTTGGTTTGCCAAAATTCCTAAATTGAAGTTCAAGTTCAAGGCCAAATTATTTTATGTGTATTGTTTACATATGATTCCTTTGTTTTGCATTAAATGAAAAGGTAAGTTTTAAGGATGACAAGGTAAGTATTAATTAATTGCTACAATCTTTATTTTTAGGTTTATGGAATTTATGTAATGCATTTCAGGATGAGAGTTTGTTTCCCAGGTAAGTATTACATGGTCATCGCGAATACTGTATTTAAGTCCAAACATGCCGCCCGGGCTGATTTATATCAGGATAAATCTTCAATGATTATGTGGCACATTTGATTGATATTCGTAATATATTCGTTGTATCTAGAAACGAGAATTTTGTGAGAGAATTGTGTTTTAATTATGTTTAATTGATTACACATGACCTGATGGTGTTAATTATAGATGCAACTTGGTGAAATAAATAAAAAACTGATCGGCATTTCCTCCATAATCAGTTGAAATTTGGTGGTTATTACGCCGCCACGACTCGGCGGAGTAAATGTGTTGATTGACGAGATGACGGTGGGTACATTGGATAGCTACAATGAAAGCAAGGTTTATTTAATTTTGATTAGTGTGCAACAGACGCTCCTTTATCGATTGAAGCTGATCAATTACGCTTTTGTCAGCTGGCTCTTGACGAGGTAATGGACATAATTTGACGATCGGACGTTTGATAATTCCATTCGCTGTTTTTAATGAAGCTACTCGAACCAATTTGTCTTTGCCTTCATGAACTTCAATGACTCGACCTAATCTCCATTGGTTAGGTGGTAATCGTTCATCTTTTACTAAAACCAATTCGCCAATCGCGATGTTTTCCTTGACTTGATTCCATTTTGGACGAATTTGTAGTCTTGATAGGTATTCTTTATGCCAGACGTTCCAAAATTCGTGTATGATTTTTTGTAATTGATGCCAACGATTGACTGGCGACAAATTTTCGATTGGTTGTTCAGGGGGCGGTGCTAATAAAGCATCTCCTCTTATGAAATGTCCTGGAGTTAATGCGGTAATATCATCGAATCGGTCGTTGAGCGGAAATAATGGCCTCGAGTTGAGACATGATTCGATACGACAAAGTACAGTTGCCATTTCTTCGAAGGTGAGTGTTGAATTTGGAATTATTCGTTTCAAATGGTACTTTATCGATTTTACGCCTGCTTCCCAAAGCCCACCGAAGTGTGGTGAAAAGGGTGGAATAAAATGCCACTGTATTCCATGTGGGATAAGAATTGGCAGAATTTCCTTGTCGAATAGTTTCTTGATAGCATTTTCATTTGCTTTCAGTTGATTGTTTGCTCCGATGAATGTTGTGCCACAATCGCTATACATGTCTCGACAAAATCCACGACGAGCAAAGAATCTTTGTAGTGCGGCTAGAAATGCTGAGGTAGTGAGATCACTCACTGGTTCCAAATGAATTGCCTTCGTACTGAGACAAACAAAAACAGCGATGTAGCCCTTGTAGGATTTGTTTCCACGTCCTTTTGATACTCGAAAGTTGATCGGACCTGCGTAGTCAACCCCAGTGGCGAAGAATGGAAAGGTAGGTCGAACTCTTACATGAGGCAAATCTCCCATTAATTGTGAGCGTGGTATTGGATTCACTTTGAAACAGTCATGACAGGTTTTCAATTGTGAGCTGACGATTCGACGTGCATGTAAAATCCAATAGCTTTTGCGAATTTGGTTCAATGTAAGTTGAATACCTCCATGCAAACAAATTCGGTGACAATGTTCGATTAGCAGTTTTGTGAAGTGATGCGTTGATGGAATGATGACTGGATGTTTTTGATCAAATGGTAATAACGAATTTCGAAGACGGCCACCCACTCTCAGTATGCCATCAAGATCGATGAATGGATTCAGACCACTCAGTTTGCTTTTGGTTGGTAACGGTTGTTGGTGTTTGAGGGCTGCGATTTCTGATGAAAATGCTTCAAATTGAACGATTTTGTGTAATGGAATAACGCTCTGGTTCCATTCGATAAGAGTTAAGTAACCTGCAGTGGTTCGATAAGTGATAGTTTTTTCCCGACAGTTATTGATGAAACGTAAAATCCACGCAGTAATTTTACGTAAACGAATATACGATGAATAACGACGGCTAATGCATTCTTGAGGATCGATAGTAATCGATGCAATGATGTAACTTTTCTTCATTTCTGAGTCGATATCCTTTTCGATGAAGTTTGATGATGGAACGGAAGATTCCGGCCATTTAGAGGCATTCTCTCTGAGCCAATACGGTCCATGCCACCATAGCTTCTTATGGAGTAATTGTTCAGCTGTTAGACCACGACTTGAAACATCTGCTGGATTATCTGAAGTAGAGACATGATGCCATTGATTGATGTTGCTAGTGTCGAGAATTGTATGAACTCTATTGCACACAAATGTTTTCCATCGATTGGGATCTCCTCGAATCCATGATAGAACAATAGTTGAATCGGTCCAAAAATGACTATTTATTTGATTAGACGAAATTTGGAGGTTTGACTTGACGTATTGATGCAATTTAGTTGCCAGAACTGCTCCGCACAATTCAATTCTTGGAATTGTAAGAGCTCGCTTGGGAGTTACCTTGCATTTGGCAAACAGTAGATGGACGAAAATTTCTCCATGAACTGTTTCGATTCGTACATACGTTGCAGCAGAATACGCGTGTATTGATCCATCACAGAACGTATGTAATTCGACTGTTTGGTGACTGTTGTCAGTGTGTATCCAACGAGGAATTGTGAGTTGATTGACGCTGTTCAAACTCTCGATGAATGATTGCCAAATGTTAGCTAGATTGTGTGGAAGCTGATCATCCCAATCAAGTCCTTCGCACCACAAACGTTTAAGGAATGTTTTGGCGACTATAATAATCGGATTGATCCATCCCAATGGGTCAAATAAGCGAGCAATTGTGGACAAAATTGTTCGTTTTGTATGATTCTTAGTTCCTAAATCGAAATTAATTTTGTAGTGAAATTCATCATTTAAAGGGTGCCAATACATACCGAGTGCTTTAATCGAGTCATTTTGTCCGACTAAGAAATCTGATTTACTTTCACGATACTCCTGTGGAATTGCCGATAACACTGGTGGTGCATTGCTGGACCATTTTCTCAATTCAAATCCGGCTGACTGAAGACACTGTATGATTTGGTGTTGAAGTTCAATAGTCGATTCGATTGTGTGACTTCCAGAAAGTATGTCATCGACATACATTTGATTTTTAATAGCGAATGCAGCTAGTGGAAAATGGGTTTCTTCATCTTGAGCTAACTGATGCATTACACGAATTGCGGTATAGGGTGCGCTAGCCGTTCCAAACGTCACTGTCTTCAATCGATATGTTTTGATGCTTTCATCCGGTGAATCTCTCCATAAAATTCGCTGATATTGAGTGTGTTGCGGATACATATCGATTCGACGATACATCTTCTCAATGTCACTTGTGAAAACATACTTGAAGAAACGCCAGTTGATGATGACAGATGGTAAATCGGATTGAAGTGCTGGCCCCGATAATAAAATGTCGTTCAGTGAATGTTTATTCGACGTCGTCGCAGACGCATCAAAAACTACCCGAAGTTTGGTGGTGGAACTCGTAGATTTGAATACCGGATGGTGTGGTAAATAGCAACATTGAAAGGATGAGACTCCATTTTTGATGGCTCTGTATTCCGACTCGGGAGCAATTTCCAATTCCATTTGTCCTAATTCGAGATATTCGTTGATAACTGCAGAATATACTGAATGGAATGATGGATCTCGATGGAAACGTCCTTCCAGTTTTAGGAACCGATCATACGCCATTTTGTGAGATGAGCCAATGACTGCGTTCGAATCATAATGTGTTTTGAGTGGCAGTTTGACTACATATTTACCATCAGATTGCCGTTTGTGCGTTCGCTGAAAAAACTCTTCACACCACTTGTCTTCATTGGATAATGTCCTTTCAAATGGGATCTCTTCTATTTCCCAGAATTTGCGTATAAGTGAGTCAATTTCGATTTGAGAATGAAAGCTGGATACAGTAATGGTCGCAGGATGAGTTTGAATGATCTCACCAGATAATATCCATCCCAAAGCAGTATATTGAGCGATTGGAGTCCCAATTTTTCCACGGCATAGACCTGGTCGTAGGATTGAAGCATATACTTCGGCACCTAGAAGTAAGTCGATGTGGCTCGGTTGCGAAAAATGTGGATCCGCTAGAGGTAACCTTTGAATATGATCCCAATCGGTGAAATCGACGGTATATGACGGCAATTGTGATGTCAATTTTTCAAGAATCAATGCATTAGTGTGACATTCGAAACGGTCGTCGTGACATGATCTGATGGCAATTGAAATTGAAGATTTACTTTGATTAGTTTGGGCGTTACCAATACCATTGACTTGAGCACGAAGGGATGTTTTAGGTAAGCCTAAACGTTGAGCAGCTGATTGGGTGATTAAGGTGGCTTGTGATCCTTGATCGACCAAAGCACGGAATGGAATAAGTTCCCCATTATTAGCACGAATATAGATGATTGCAGTAGCTAATAATACTTGACTGCCTCGATTTGTTGGTTTTGTAGCGTGACTACATATTTTAGTTTGTGTAGTAGCGTTAGGCACAGATGGTGATGCAGCCGAACCGTCATTGGATTTCACAAAATGAAGTAATGTATGGTGACGACCACCACATGTGGCGCAATTCTTTTGACTTGGACAACTTGGCAGTACATGATTGAATCCGAGACAATTAAAACAATACCTAAGTTTCTCAACTATTATTTTGCGTTCTTGTACGGATAGTTTGAGAAATGATGGACATTTTCGTAGAATATGTGATTCTTTGCAATGTGGACATTGTACTGATATTGAATTAGATAAGTGGAATGAATTTGATTTTTTATTCGCTGAATTGGGCGTGATTTTATTCCATTTTGATACTTCCTTAGACGAGGAAAGTGATGCATTCGGACTGGAGGATGGCTTCTTGGCATCACTTGAAATATTGAACGGAAGAGAAGCTAATCGAATCTCTATTGCGTTTTCTAAATTACACCATAATGGAATTTTCTTTGCGTCGAACGATTGGAGGCAGAATGTTCGGGTATCTTGATGTAATTTCTGCAGTACAATGTGAACAAAAATCGCTTCACTCGATTCAACACCTAATTTTGAAATCACATGCATTGAAGCCCGAGAAAAGCTTAATAATTGTTGGATTTCTTCCCGAGTATCTTTTTTGATTTCTGCTTGTGACAAAAATGCGTTCAATTGTTGCGCGAATAGCAATCGTTTATTATTATAATTTTTCTCAAGTTCGTCGATGGCGTTCGTATAATTGCTATCGGTGATTGCTAAATGCCGTATTTTTAATTCAGCTTCGCCATGTAAACAACCTTTGAGGTATTGAAATTTTTGTGAGGAAGACAACGTTAGACTACCATGAATTTGTTTGAACGAATCGAAAAATGAAGGCCATTCCAAAATATTACCAGCAAATTTAGGCAAATCCAACTTTGGTAACCGCACATTTGAAGGTTCCGTATGCGAAAGCATTGACGATGCTCGTCTATCCGATTGGGTAGACGGGGGAAATGCGAGTGCATAGGCTTCATCTATTTCGGCAGTTGAATCAAGAAATGCTTCTTCAAATTGATTCGGAATATCTTTTTTCAGATAATCTTCGTTTTTGTCTATTAAAGGAATGATTAGACGATGATTTGCGTGGAATTCGGAATAAAATTTATCCAAACAGGACAAACGACGTTCGAAATAGGATTTTGTTTTCCTCACTGCCGGATCCTTTTTAAAAATTCGTCAATTGCTTGTGCACATACTCGAGCAATTGATGCTGTTGAGTAATTATGGAGTCGGCGTCTATGGTTTCGTCGGCCATTTGTTGCACGAATTCACTAATCACTAATCACTTAAAAATGTAAAACGCTTACCTTTGCGATCGAGAAACCACGAGGTTGCTATCCAATGTACCGTACAGCGGCAGGCGATGATGATGGAACCTTTGCGATCGAGAAACCACGAGGCTGCTATCCAATGTACCGTACAGCGGCAGGCGATGATGATGCTCGAAATTTTTTTTTTTTTTTTTTAAGATGTCCGGTTTTTTTTTTTTTTTTAAAGCAGCGTTGATGCCCAAATCCGGCTCGAAGGACCAGAAAATATGTTGTGTATTTCAATGTTTATTTGGTTCAGATTTGGGTGGATGCGTGATTTAAGTTGAATTTTCTCTACTCAAAACACTTGGTTTAATTTTCTTAGGCGCTACTTTAAATTCGCTAATTTTATTTTTTTTTACTTGTTTCCTCGTTGGTTGATTACAATAATAATGACAAAAAAATATAATTTCCTTATAAGTTAATTACAAAATCTCTTCCATTTATCATAGAGTGTTATCAAAATAGGGTTATACCGGTCACTAGATGGCATTATAAACCGCACTCTATAATAAATTTGGTTGCATCAACATTGCATTAGTAGTGGTATACTAATGAAATGTCAACACAAAAAAATTGGTTGGCATAACAATCAAATGTACATTCTAATTAATTAATAATATTAATTTCTTAGTTTTGTATAATGATAATTGCTGTGTTTTTAGGTAAGTATCTACGAATTAAAGTGAATAATACAAATAAAGTGAAATTACATTAATATTGTGTACAGTATCCATAAGATAATTTGGTTTGCCAAAATTCCTAAATTGAAGTTCAAGTTCAAGGCCAAATTATTTTATGTGTATTGTTTACATATGATTCCTTTGTTTTGCATTAAATGAAAAGGTAAGTTTTAAGGATGACAAGGTAAGTATTAATTAATTGCTACAATCTTTATTTTTAGGTTTATGGAATTTATGTAATGCATTTCAGGATGAGAGTTTGTTTCCCAGGTAAGTATTACATGGTCATCGCGAATACTGTATTTAAGTCCAAACAAAAGGCTTAGAGCGAAAAGTTAATCATATCGAAATTGTAAAAGTTTGTATTAGCTTTAGGTACTCTCTAGAATAATTTTTTAAGATACAAAACATAATTTTCCAAAAAGCGCTAATTGTTGGCAATGTGAGCACTGTTATATTGTTCGGTAAATAATTTTAGGTGCTAAATTACGTAAAGGATTTAGCTTACATTGCCATATGTAAAGCTACTTATTTCCTTTAAACTTTAAAATATTTCCAAACAATTAAATTTTTTTATATCAAATTAAATTAAAAAACCAAATTTTAACACAAAATTTATCTTTTAATGGCGAAGATAAGTGAACGACGCTATAAAATTATAATATCGCGAGTGAGTTAATTAAAACGATTTATAATTAAAGAGTTAAATTTAGTTTTAGGTTTAATAAAATTATTTGTAAGAAGAATACAAACATTTTTTTGTTTTGTTTGACTGGAACTGATTTGCTGTACAATGATGATGAATATTTTTTTATGATGTTTAAATAAAAATTACAAAAAATTTGTTATCATTTTATTCATAAGAAGAGAAGCATTATGATAATAAAAAATAATTATTTAAAGGAGAAAAAAATAAAATGTTTGCACAATGATTTTATTTTATGTGGTCTTTATCCTTTGTAATGGAAAATTTAATCGAAATCGTACTTGAGAAAGCTATCCGGATACTCAGTGTCCAATCGACTGGGCAGACTAGTTGATATCATCATGGCATAACATTTATGTAGATGTCTCCAACAACAAACGGTACAGTGATTAAAGGTACCGGATTTGAGTTCCGAAAAAGGGCCATTTTCATCGTCACTTATGACCCCCTGTTGAAGTGCAGAACTCATGGGCCGATCCATCTTGCATGCCAGTCATATATGATGGAGCTATGCAATGGGCAGTTGGTTCTACTAAAATCGAACCTATATAGCCGTACGTCTTCGAATTGGCTGGCAACGGCGTAAGGTAGGGACATGAAATGGAAAAAGCGAAAGAGTTGGGAGTACTTCGGCCCCAGAACAGAATGCAAAGATAATAAAATTAAGAGAAAATAATTGTCAATTGCTAAATGACAATAAATCGAAATAATTAATAAAACATTATAATTAGATATAATTAGATTCCTTGCAAATAAATACGGCCACATCACAATATATGGACTTTGTATGTATGCAGGCCCATAAAACGTAAACACGGAAAAAAACCTTCATACAAATGCTATGGAAACTTTCCGCTTTGATGGCTTTAATTTTATGATCGTCGTATAAAATATATAGCGCATAGTTTGTGTGTACTCGTATGCAAGAAGAGAAGTATTTTTTTTGTTTTTCTTCTCTAGGTCATCTAATTTTCACACTTCCACACAAACTTTGCCCTCTATGCGCTATTACACGCCGATCATCAAATTAAAGACATCATAGCGGAAAATTTCCATAGCATTTGTATGAAGGTTTTTTTCCGTGTTTACGTTTTATGGGCCTGCATACATATACGCAGTATGACAACAAACATGTTGTGTACAATACATAAATGCATACTGACTCAATCTCAGTAAATTTGTATAGAAACCATTTAACTAATCATAAATAAATCGGAATAATTTTTTTAAACACAACGGAGTTATTCTCATTTTAATCAAATTTTAGATCCAAACTTAATAACAGAGTGTTGAAACTAAGCCAAGTACAACCCCTCTAATATTTAACATTGGTCCTGCGTTCAACGGACCGACCATGCCTTTGAAAATACAGGCGATTCCGCTCCAATCAGTACACATTAACAAACCAAAGCAACATGGGTTCAGTACAGGTCTTGTGTGAGCAGACGGTCACTGGCAAACTAGATCAAAACAGACATAAAGAAGGATGGATTCCAATGAAAAATAAAAAATACTTTGAGGAGCGGTTTATCAACCTGATGGCGCATAAGTAACGTTATGATTTATTTAATGAATAACTTTTTTGTTTCTGATTTTATTTAATGTTGGCATTTATTAAAATTTAGATTATAGTTTGGAAATATGTTCATATTATGTTTTGAAGATAATATCTTTCAAATGGTGGCCATTGTTTGCTTCGACCTGACGTGCTCTTTCTAGAGCATTTTCCATAACTTTTCTTAGAATTTCAGGTCCCAGCGCTCTCATTTCTTCTCGTATATTGGTCTTAAGCTGTTGGATGGTTCTTGGCTTATTGGTATACCTTATACCCTTGTACCCCTTATACCCCGTACACCTTATACCCTTTAGGTAGCCCCAAAGAAAAAAATCGGGAGCCGTTAAATCGGGCGAACGCGGTGGCTAGTTAAAATCAGAAAAACGCGGTATTATTCGATCGCCAAAAATTTCGTGAAGGAGAGCCATAGTTGGGCGAACTGAGTGAGCTGTGGCTTCATCTTGTTGGAACCACAATTCTGGATTGTTTTCTACCTCTGCCCGGTATTGAATGCCATTCACTTTAACCGCAACTTGTTCGCCGTTTTCTAAAAAATATGGCCCAATGAAGTTATTCCACACCATACTGTGCATCTAAGTGGATGCATTTGATCTTCAACAATGGCAACAACAGTGATTCTTGGATTTTGGGTGCCCCATATTCTGCAATTTTGTTTATTCAAGTGACCATTGAGGTAAAAATGGACAACATCACTCATTATGAGTTTGTGAATAAAGTTGTTGTTTTCCAGGCACAATTCTTGAAAGCGAGCGACTATATTGATGGTGCATTATTTGGTTTTAACTCGTGAACTAATTAAATCTTATATGGGTAAAGGTGTAACTTATGTAAAATTCTTTGTAAAGGCCACCTAGACATCATCAACTGCTGAGAACGTCGTCTGGTGAAAGTTTCAAGGTTTTCCTCAATACTTACTTGCACCCGAGCAATGTTCACATTATTTCAAACTGCACGAAGTTTTCCAGCATGCGGAAGATCACAGACAACCCTTTGTCGCCGAAAAGGCTGAACCAATCGGTAAATTGTTGGAGCGCTAGGTACATTTCGAACATGAAAAAAAATTTCGATATGATCTTTGTGTCTGAATAATAATCGAATGCTGACTTACAAAATAAAATTAAACAACTTTGGTTTTTTGTTCCGTGCTTAGCCTTTTCATCATAAATTTCCCAAGGTTTTCAAAGTTAATTCTGAAAAAAAACGAAAAAAAATACGTAAACAAAAAATTTATTCACTAATTAAATCATAACGTTACTTATGCGCCACCCTTTACATCTACCTGTTGATCAGAATAAGCAAAAACCTAGCTCTCGATAACAAGGACAGACAAGACAAAGAATAAACGGCGATAGAAAACAAAGAAACTCATGCCGCCTACTTAATTGAGGAAGATGAAAATACCACCTGGAGCATCAACCCTAAAAAGGTGTCCGCTACGCACCCGGATGGTGAAATGAAAGAACATAGTTTGTTTTGGACCGGGCCAGAATGGTTCAAACATCAAGCCAGAAATGGCCGCAATAACGTAGAACGACAAGAATTAAGACATGTAGTCACCGTTACAAATTCTACAAAACCTAATCTGTTTGGACACCTGTACAAGCTCGGATGTGAATAAAATATTTCGCGTCATCAGCTTTTAATGCCAGACATCCTATAAAGTTGATAACAAAAAAAAATGTTTCGACGAGATTACTGATAGCAGATGCACACCTTCGAACGTTGCATGAAGGAACTCAGTTAATTCTGGGTCACTTGCGAAGGATATATTGATCTACAAACGGCAAACAGAGAATTTGCACAGAAATCAAGAAAAGTGTGAAATGTCATCGCTTCAGGACTGTCATCAATCTATAACTAATGGCAGACCTCCCAATGGGAGAAAAGTACGCGCCTTTTTATATACACTTTCGTAGACTTTGCGGAACCTATTCAAGATCGTGTTCCAGAGGACAAGACAAGAGGCTCGAAATCCCACAATGGATACATTGCATTATTTGTGTATTTGTCATTTGTGTATTTTGTCAATTTGTCAAAAACAATGGATCAAACCCCATCGGAGCTCGATCAATATTAGAACAGGGAAAGTTTGAATCTAATCTAAGCTCTAATTGGCACCAATCCAAAGGTATGTTGTACAGCATTTGTCTTCGTTACAAAAGAAAAAAAAAATCGATTTTCTAAAATTTGGTTTCTCCATTTTTTTTTTACAAAGAATGATCATTGTGGGATATTTTCTTGAGTATTCGTAAGCCGCAGCTGGAATTGAGCCGCACCTAAGATTGCTTCTAAAAGTTCAACTGCCGTTGTCCAAAGAAGATGCTACTGATGCTGTTCAACTACTTACCAAACTAGGGTGCTCATATTTTCAGATTTTTTATGAGATAACATCCCGAAGGTATCACTGAGTAGTATCTTAATATTCCAAATAGTTTGTTGACCTCTTTGATGTTGTTAAACTGTATAGCTGAAGTTATTGATGTATCGTTTGAATATTGTAATATGGTCAGGTGTATAGAATGAAAAGTGGCAAATAGTTGGACGGATCCTAGTTTTCAAAATGTATGCGTCCTGTATCCTCTAACTCAAGCGTGTTACTAAAAATGGATAATGTTAAATCGATCTTATAAACTCGGCTTGATATGTGACTTAAGTTTGACTTCATTTCGTTTTCATCCAATGTGCCCACAACAGAAGAGGTATGTTACCCTTCATAACATGAAGTAAGTCACCCATCTCAATATATGTGGATTTTTATCTGACATGTCATCACACTTATTACAACGTTCAATAACCAACCACGCGTCATAAAAGATGCGTCAGTGATTTGACAGCGGAATTTCGTAATCATCCAAAATGTGGAGTACTTAAGTACCATTTAATGATCTGGGTTGAAAAATGTTCTAACGAGGTTCGTCTCGTATGAGGAGAAGATTTTGGCTTTCCTTAAAAGTATACAAAACATCAATGGTGTGAATGGATGCCGAGATGGAGTGCGGCCTTTACTCTGAGCAGATCAGCTATAACTTGTTCTGTAGGTTTAGTTTGAAACTAGACTCCATCTTTGAATAGGATTCTGTACACATTGAGCTTCTCTTATTATCCACAAGGTTTCCCAATAAAGACCAATAATGTTAATGCTTTGATGCTGAAGCTTGGGCTTATGTATTCAGACTGCCAAACATGTGACATAGATGGATCCATGAGAAAATTTGATGAATTGAAATGTTTAATCTTTAAAATTTTCTATTTCATATGAACCGAAGACGACTTGCATGGTGATTAAAACTATCGTCCGTTCTATCTTAGATATGAACCGCAAGATATAAATCGTTATTCGTTTAAGTTTCAACGGAGCTGCTGATGTGTCATCGATAATTGCCAGTAATTATTCATTCTACTGTTGTTCCCTCCAAATTATTATCCTTCCCTTCCTCAGTCATCCTTGTCGACACATTTTGATTATGACTTTTTTATATTTTATTTTCTCTCACTTGTGTGAAATGAGCATAATTTAGAATTGTAATTGGTATGATTTTATGGAAGTGATATTTTACTTGTTTGTTTTGGTCAGAGCTCACATCATGGAGTGTTTCAACTTCAATACCACCTGTAAATTTTCTCAATGGAACTCATCCGCTCTTCTTATATCTTTTGATGAGTTGGGTTGAACTTCAATACATATTCGGCTACAATTTTCCGCTTATTGTCATACAGCAGGCGTCACGCAACTACAAAATTATTTTTTTTATTCTCATGGAACACCAATCTCCATTGCAATGGCATAGGAGCTGATTCTAAATGCCTGTAGAATGTAGACCTACTTAAGGCCTGTCATAATGAGAAATTATGTACTTGAACCACAATTGTGAAAAAGTTTAAATATTTCTGATCATTACTGAGTTGGTATACTTCTGGTCTTCTTCATACTTTTTCCGTTCACTATAATACTCTTGGCTTTCCCATCAAACCTACCAATCTAAGGTTTTACTTTCACACGTATTAGAATTCGGTTCACATGCGTTTATTTGTTCTTTCAACTTAGCTTCCTTATGACGATCACCAAAGAATCGAGTAATGAGATCCGCAGTTATTTCTATTCGCAAATTTGAGATCATGCTCTATCGAAAAGTAAGTTAACATTTCGGTGTTATCCCTTGAAGTTAGGTGTCGATAGAAGCAAACAGGAACATTTACACATTTGTTTAATGATCTACTATAAAATTGTCGGAATCCTCTCCATCGAAAACACGATCTCAACAATAGAACTCTATTTTAGTGAATGAATTTTTTCCTTAGCTAGTTTTTAGTTAGTTTAATCCTTTGTTAATCTTAACATTTCGTTTTTTTTCTATTTGTGTTATACATTTTATTTCAAATTTCGCTCGATAGGGTATTTTTATAATATCCTGACAATAATTGTTGAAGACAGTAACTCCACATTCGACCTATGTATTTAACATTTTGTTTAATTAATTTGTTGGGTCAATTATGTAACACACACGCTACAATCTGCGGAACTTATCGCAGTTACGACTTTTTCATAACCACAATCAGCTGCACAAAAATGTTATCTTAATTCTGAACCCGCACCAATCCAAAATTAATAATATTTTTTAGCGTTGTTTGATAAGGAATTTGGATATAAGCGCGTTTCAAAAAGTATTTAAACACTTCGCACCTAACTGCTCGGCCAGTGTAGAGCTCGCTCGATTAAATTAAATTTTGTGGAATGCTAAATTGTGACCTGAACGTCACCATGAAGGGCTTTAAGTGTTTATTATTTTGTGTTGTTTTGTGCGCTATAATCCAAAGTAGTTTAAGTTGGTCGTGGTCGAATGAATCGGACAATGATGATGATGATGATGATGATTATATTTACGAAGATGCCGATGAGTAAGTTGTTCACAGTATAATTAACCGGTCAGGTTTTGTAACAAAATGTGTTTTTTCTTTTACAGAGACTATACTAATGAATTGCAGAAAAGGGGACTTCATAATTCACGCAGGATTGAAAGACGCCCGGTCATTGTTGGGTAAGTAGTTTAATTTATTTATAGTTGAATTTATGTGACTAACATTTAAAATCGTCTAATAGATTGCACAAAAGAACTTTAGATTACCGCAGGGCTGCAAATCCTGGCAAGAAACCTTTACATCCAATTCATTCGGATAAAAAATATTAAATAGCTGGTCAAAACCGAAGAGACAATTAAGACAAATATTTGCATTATAATCAAATTCGAATAAAATTTAAACAATTTATTTTTGCCTGATTACGTTGTTTTATGGCACCAAACCAATATTCTAAAGGTATCTTACACACCCCTCCTTCCTTTATGATACGAATGTTTGGTCGACGGATACTGTAGGCTTCCATTTGTAAGTTCCTATTCACCTTAATGCGATTTAAATTTTCTTTATTTTGCGTTTACTCTTTGTCAATTTTGGAAGTCCGTTTTGATTTCGAGTGACTTGCGTAAAAATATCTATTCGTGACCGTTTGGATGAGTTTGTTCATCGTGTAGCGCAGTTGATCTATCGCTGTGCTAGTGGTAACTTAGGGTGAAAGTGGGTGTTCCACAAAGAATTTTCCAAGTTATTTGATGTTTTGAACCGATCTCTGAACTCCAGTCCTATTTACATGAGCTTTGAAAGCTGCTGTACGCTGGCAGTGAAATCGCTCAACCGTACCCTATGCGTGTGGATGGTTGGCAGTAGTCCGTATTCGATGTGAGTAGCTCTTGAGAAGTCTTGCCATTTGTGTTTGAATTGGGGCAAGAATCTCTGCGAGTTTTGGGATGAATCAATAGTAGTAGTTTACCATACCGACAAATTGATTTTTTGGCGTTTTGCGGTGCTGGGAATTCTCTAATTGTATTATAATTCGTCCTTCGGACACCAGAATTCCAGTAGAAGTAATTTTATTGTTAAGAAAGTCCCACTCTCACACATTTTGCTGTGCTAATATTGTCGCCATAATTTGCTAATTTTTTGAAGAGTTGTTCAAAATCGAGTAGATGTTGCCTCTCGTCTCGTGATGCTACAAGAATGGTCAATATAAATAAAAACGAAATCGATATCTCACGATTTCGGTGATGAAAAACTGGAATGTGTGTGCAGCATTACGGAGACCAAACATTCGAGTGAATTCGAATAAGCCAAATGTGGTGGTTATTGCGGTTTTATGAATATCATCGGGTGCGAATGGTAAAAGATGGTCAGCAATTGTGACTGCGTTAAGGCTTCTGTGGTACCCACATGGTCTCTAGTCCTTATCCTTCTTCTTCTAGGAAAGTTGCTTTGTGGTGAATTCGATTAAGTTTTGTTGATCTTGAAAATGGTAAATGGCCTGTAGCCATTGTTCATTATGTAAAACAAGTAATGGTGAATCAATGAGTGCTGATATTTCATTAATTGTGAGCGAAATGGCTGGTTCAACCATTTTGCATTTTTTCAAACCCACTAACAAACCGAATTTATTTAAGAAAACCCCACCAATTATTGGACGATTGATATTACGAATGAACTATTACAAATCGGGAATGCGGTTTGTTCCGAAGCTGTAAATCAGCGCCGATATCAATCAGGAATGCCATATTGTTTACCGAATTCCGTAAAAATAAGCGACAATCCTGCGGTTGTCTTAAGTCTGCCGCTGCGATATTAAGACTTATAGGTTTGGGGAACCGGTATTTGCCGATCTCTTTTGCTGGGTTACAAAATCGAATGGTGTGTTGCATTTGGATATTTTGTTACCAAATCTTCCTTGATACCAGTTTTGTGGAATATCTTGGTGCTTGTTGCTTGCTTTTGCGAATGAACCTTCGCTGTGTTGATGGTGATTGCAATTTTCTCTGTTCTTCTTTAGAGCGATTGTAAACGCGAAGGTTGTCGCTGTGTGTGTGTGAAATGTTTTCTATATAGCTTAGCTATAGGCTCTCGCTAATTTGTTATATCATTGTTTCAATATGACTTTTACTAGAGCGAGATCCTCTTCAGGGAGCTGCCTGACCCATAGTCTTGTAATAACCTTACCGTGAAACTCTTGCCGGCTAAGGATTTAATTCGGTGTAACATACCCAATGGTTTTTGATAGCCGATTTCAATTTTGATGAGTATTGTTTCGTATATCTATCTTGGGCTGAAGGGTATAAGATGGAATTGTTCTTCTCTGTCTGTGTTGCTGAGAGCGAGCGCAAACAAACTTCCGTGTGACGCTAATAATTTTGTTCCTGACGAACATGATTTCGGCAGTCAAGAACCAACTCATTTGGTTAGTTTCCCAGAACACTGCGGTAGCCGCGTTAAATGTCTTGACGTTGTTATCTATTTCAGGTTGGACTTCTGCATGTTGCTCTCGATTATTGCCTTTATGCAGCATGTTTTTGTTTTCACCGTTATTCCCCATGTTTTAATTGTTTAGCAAAATGAATCGATTTTGCTGTTGTTGTTTCACACACCGCGAACGAATTTTTTCAGTCAAGCAAAGACGCCATTTTTCGCAGTTCAAATGTCGGGTATCAAGGACGACGAGACAAAATTTTATTATGTTGTTGGAGTTTTAGACGAACAATATTTGCAAATAGTCGGTGAAATACTAGAGAACCCGCCTGATACCGAGACTGATATCGCTAATCGGGACAAACTAATAAATCACCGGCAGAGTCGGACGCTGCGCGTCTTCAACGGTTACACGGTGGGATGATATTAGGCGATCAAAAACAAGCCAATTACTAACGGTAAACATGAGCAGTAATATTGATTTATGAGATCAAGCATTGCGCAATCTTCGGCTACAACGGTTACCTCAGATAGATTTTCATCAATTTCAAGCGGTGATAAATATTACTGGCATCTAAACCAGTTAGGTAAGAAAGCAGTCGAATGTGGCGATCCAGCAAAATGCCCATTTGATAATTTAAACAAGTAGGCCAATCACATTTCGCGACATGTGATGTTGGCTAGCATAACAATCGTTATTTGTACTAGACCCTCCATTAAATGTAATTTTTTGGTTGATACTACTTTATCGTAGCGAACGTTTCAAGATCTATTATAGGTACGAATTTTTTTGATGCAATTCGGATTACTGGTTGTTAAAGAATAGTTGATTCTTATAGATCCACTTACGAATCTGTACGCGGTAGTCAAATTGATTCCCGGTCCATCATCTTCTCTGACTATCGCTTCTGCTACAGTTAAGAGTTTCGAGTTGTATCCATTGCTATTAAAATACTAAGTTACAACCGTCGCGAGTCGACATTTTTTAAACTAGTTAAGCACGCAGTTACGCATCATAAAGTACTAAAGGTCCATCTGTCAAAACTAAAGTTCGTAGATTAGCAGCGAAAAATGAATTCGAGCATTTACTCGAATTAGGCTATTGCTGCCAACCGAGAGGTCCTTGGTATAGACCACTTCATCTGCGGTTCAAAAGAAAAATGTTGAATCGCGACCCTGCGTTGATTACCGGTCGTTGAAGCGATTACCCTGCCGGACGTTTACTCCATTCTATACCTTTAGGATTTTACATATCAACTGGGCGGTTGCCATGTTTTCACAATATTAGACTTATTAAGAGCGTATTATCAGATACCGATAGATAAAGCTGAAATCCTAAAGACGGTAAAAATAGTGCGTAATGAAAAAGTTTTCACGCGTTTTGCAGAATACGGTCTAGTGATTAATGTAGGGAAATGTGTTTTCGTAAAGCCTGGAATTTGACCTTCACCTGAACGGATGTTAGTATAATTGATGAATTTAAGTAACCAGAAATAGTCAGGGAAGAAAACGTTTTCTTGGCATGCACATTTTTATCGGCTTTTTGTGTTGAACGTAGCGAAGAGTCAAATTGTATTTAATCAGTTTCTTAAGAAAAATGACACGCTGAAGATCTAATGGAATAGTAAGCCCGTTGCAGCAGCATTTAATAAGGTAAAACTACAGTTTACCAACGAGCAATTACCGTTAACCGTTAGAAATAAGGAGACTATGATAGCTTTCGCGCTATCCCAAATTGATGGAATTTAAGCCATCCCGAGCATCGGTTTTACTGCAGTCGCAGAGCATCAACCAAATCTGTAAGAACTCCAACAGTCAGCCCAGTCAAATACAAGTTTGAAATTTGTTAAGGTACCTCTGTTCGGATCGGATAATCATATTATTTGTGACGGTTTAATCTCGTTACACAAAAATATGTTTGGTCTTCTATTAAGAACATTAGGATATAGGCGCAGACATGTTTAGCGTGTCGATTGCCGAGATCAGCAGGCACGGTTAGTCACTGTCGGCCTTTGACAGTATCAGAAAACCAGTGGTATTGTTTTACAATCATTGACAGGTTTACGCGGTAGGCGGAGGCATTTACTCTTCTCGACATTATCGCAGACACTATAGCATTTGCTTTGGACAGTGGATGGATTGCTAGATTCGGTACCCCATCATACGTTGTTATTGATCAAGGTTGACAGTTTCAATCCGAGTTGTTTAGGGAGCTCGGAAATCTAATAGTGTTCAAGGTGTAGGCGTACGACAGCTTATAATCTACAGGTTATCGTTTCCATCGAAAGATGGCATCTCACGTTGAAATCATAGATCATGTGTCACGATCGATCTGACTGGACCAGAATGTTATCGGCTGTGTTGTTAGGACTACGGACAGTATACAAAGATGATTCCGATTCTAGCGCCGAGGAAACTTTGTTTATGGAGAAACATTAGGATTGCTGGGAGATTTCACAAATCCAAATAATTCTGCCACAAATCAATCGGATTTTGTGATCGAATTCAAAAAGCATTTTTAACTTATTAGACCGGTACATTCATGTTAAATGACTTAGAAAGTACTACTTAGTCTAACATTTCCCACAAGTTAGTACGAAACGTGGCAATGAAAGTAACGATTAATCCCGTGCCAGTAATTAAATTAGTCTCAAATAGTGTTAGAACGGGTCGAACAATAATTCGACCGGCGGGTTTATGATAATAGTTTCGTTCGAGTGCTCACTGGGGAGGAAGTACTGTGGCGACACTAGGCAATAGTGACGAAATCGTACAATTAGTACAGCACCGTGTCTGTTAGGCACACCAGAATAAACAAATAACAAAATAATGAGCCAGTCAAACTTTCTGTTTTGTTGTTGTTGTAAAATACGCTTTCTCACTATCACCGGAATGAATTTCTATCTTTCAGTGTCTGCTTATAAGTTAAAAGGAGCTTAATTGTGAAGTTAATCACCTAATGTTCAACATAAACCGTATGGCTATAATGCATAGAAGTCGTTGACATTGTCATAATCCAGGACTTTTAAGTCAGTGAAGACCGAGAACTTGGACTTATTACTCATAATTTTGCACTGCCAGTGGCAAAGAACGTAAGGTAAGATTGGGACCTGTTAAAATTAAAAAAGGCTTTTCTGCTAGTAAAATGATCTATAATTTTAAAATAAGACGTTATAGTATGTATTGCAATTTTTGTCGTCACTCTTCTACTGATTATATCATCATAAGGATGCTCTTGTATGGTTCTTGTATGGTCTATTGAAGATAATTTGAATATTAGAGTGTTTTAAAATATTTATAAGAATAAGAACGTCATTGATTTTTACATGTCATTTGGTTTTTGCAAAGCCATAGCCATCATAGGCTACTGGCCTATTAACTAAAACGATAATGTAACGCTATTTGGATGGTTGTCCGCCCCTCTTAATCGATCGAAGTGGGGGTATATTCATTGTAATTTTCTTTGTGGATTTTAATTTTTCTCTTTTAAGTTTTAAGGTACTCAATTTTCAACGAATAAAATCAAGTAATTATTTGTGTTATTGTACTAAAAACAATAGTAAACGAGATGTCGTCGACATAAAGTTACTTCATTAGCATAAAATGGATATTGTTATTGGTCGTCGTAGTAAAGAAAGCTAGTTTTAGTTTTTGCCACTTACGTTGTTGTTGAAGATTGTTATTAGCCGTGTTTTTTTTTATTAGTGCCCGATAGCTGTATCCGGAGCATGCAATTTTCTATGTCAAAACTTATATTTAGCGCGCTATACAAAAATTTTTAAATAGTTACCTCCCTAATTTCACGCTAATTCTATATAAAAAAAATGTGTAAAAAGTACTAACAAAAATTGGGCAACGGAATTATTAATCTTGCCTACAATATCGACACAAATTAATTGAATTTGAAAAAAATCATGTTCAATCAGCACTTCATGTAAAACAATGTATGCAGTTTGCATTTTCAAGCACGTGATGGAAGATGTAGCTAGCTTATAAATCGACATGATGTTGAAATTTTCGCTATGGGTTGCTTTAAATTTTCAATTTTGCGGGTAATGCAGTCGCTAAACTGTGGCTCAAAATTGACATTTTGAAATTGTTTTGAGGTTTGTGACAATTGACAAACTTATTTTCAAACTTTCGTGAGACTGGTATTGATTAATATTCTTCAATTTTATATAAACTTGCTATTTGCGAAACATTAATTTAAATTTGTAATATTAAAATGGTTCACCGTGGAATGCTTAAAAAAGTATGTCGACTGTGTGGAAATTTAGATAATATAATGTATAAAATATATGAGGAGGAAGGTCTCGTTCTGAATCTCGAACATTATATTAATTCATATTTGCCGATTAAGGTATTTTGTGAACTAGGAACATTTCAGTGTGTAGTATTATATTGAGAGCATTTATATACAATTTTATTTTAGCTAACCAAAAATGATCATCTGCCTTTGCAAATATGTACAAAGTGTGCGAATAAGTTGCATTGCTGGACGTCGTTTTGCTTTATGGTCCTAGAAGTAGATAGAAAATTGAAAGTAGAAAGCTTAGTTACCGCATCTGATTCGAAATTCAATATTAGTACTGTAAATTGTAAAAGTGAAGTAGTTGACACAACTACTGGATATAGTGAAATGCAGAATGAGGTGGTAGATTTACAACCTGAATGCACCCAATTGCCTATTGATGTAGTAAATAGATGTAAAACAAATATTGATTGTAATTCTGATTGGATTAGTACTGAAGTGGGAATAGGTCCAAAACAAGGGTAGGCTAATTTATATGGCACGCGTATCTAGATTAATCAAATATCATTTAACATTTCTTTGCAGAACTGCTAATTTGGAACAGCCAGGAATATTTAATTCATCCATATGTACTATTGTACATACAATAAGACCCAGTAACGAAACCCCGATTCCATCGCCGATTGGCAACATAACCCCTAGTGATAATGATAAATCATCCAAAAAGAAAATTGTAGGCGATCATTATCCTATGCCTTTGTGTAAACAAAATTGCAGATCAAAGTTTTCGCGTGGAACCCAGTTTAAAATTAGGAAAAGTGCCCGTACGCGAAACTTAAAACTTTTGGCCAGTAAATTATGTGCATGTATTAAAATTGGTAACCCAGACCGCTACTATATCCAGCCACCGAAAAAATCGCGCAAAAATGAAGTCTGTCGCTCATGTTTTTTATGGTCGATTAATAAAAACGATTTGTTACCGCGTTCTGCCGTTTCTAAAAAATCCGTCGATTCTACATAAATCAGGTTATAACTTGCTTTGCTTGTACATATCAAATAACACCATAATTGCTTGGACACAAATAAGACTGATAAGCTAGATTGATATGAAGTCCTTCAATTTAAAATTATTTGAAATGTTAAATACAACTCATGCAATTTTGTATTAAAGTATAGTTTAATAAAAAAAATTCAATACACGCCAATTTTCGAGGCTTAATGGTGATTGTGCATAAAATGGAATTAGACTAAGTATGTTTAGGGTGCGGAAACTAAACAAAAAATATATACTAAAATTGTTTCCCACAGGTCGAACAAATCTCTGGTGCCGAATGGAACGCATTCAGACCGCCGCCATTTGGTTCCTGTGCCAATTTCTCTGCTTAAATGGGATTCAAAATAGGACGAGGTACAAAAAGTTTTTTTTAAACGTCAATTTATGTATGCGCAATACTTAATCAGAAGTCAGAGCGAGCTTATTTCCTTACCGATGATGATGAAATTAACTAATTAGCTAATTCTACTTAACTAGATTAGAAAAAAATTAGGTTTTAGTATTATTTTTAATTATTTCGGAAGTTAGTAGAAAATCTAACTCCCATACCATATTTCATCATAATCGGATATTCCTGAACCTGCCCTTTGCATTGCGACATGAAGATTTAAATTGCTTTGTTTAAATATCCCTTTATAAATCTAGGATAAGAATGCAATATTTGTTTTACCCTTACGCTATTTTGGAAAATATCACATTGACCAGTGATTAGTCTCATCTTTGCTCGTAATGAGAGATTTCTAGATTGAAGCCTAGCCAAAGCAAATTTTTGTGGAGAGGAACCAATTTAGTAAGATGTAAGATGTCGGTTAGTTTTCCTCCGCTAAAGGGTTTGTATTTTCACCGTTCTTTGAAACGAACTTCGCTTTTGAAGGTTTGCGCGATAAACTTTGTGAATTCTGTTGATTTTCCGAGTTTGAGTGGACTATTCTTATAAAGTAAGAACTCATTCGTTATGCAAATCTCTATTAAGAAGTTTTTTAAACGAATAAGAAGAATTTCGGATTCAACCTGCCTCACTAACAATCTATGTGAATTACCATATCCGACTACAACATGTGTTACAAAGTGTGTATTGTAAATATTTTAATAGGAGGATTCATTGGGCATCGAGGCACTAGTTATCCAAAAGCTAACAAATCGATCGTAACAACAGAATCGTTGATACAAATAGAATTGAAACTTACCTTTTAGTGTAAAATGATCAAATTATGTTTTCAATGGACGTAAAAACTCACCGGCACACAATACCAATCACCAGACACTTTGTTTATGTATAAAAATGGATAACACCTTCCTCTTGAAACGCCCTAAGAAGCATTGATAGACTTATACTAAACTTAAAACTCATAAGTCGCTCTTAGTTCGAATCGGAGGGTGTATCTAATAATAAGTACATAGTTTCTAATGGCAACGTAAAGTTTTGGTCATATAAAAGTCAAGAGATAAACTTCTGGTATTCGAGTAAGAACCAAGTCAAGTTGGCTCCTTTCCAATTGGTCTCATTTGCATATAAGGCCCAACCAGGTTTATATTTTTCGACTGAGTTGCTTTAGTTCGAATTGGACGTTCACGTTAAAATGTTCGTTCCCAACCGGCTTTTGCATCGGGTTTTTTCAAAGATCAATCAAACATTTACATAGGAGGATCAGAGTGGAAATCCTATATAGCGACTGCGATTGGAATTTGAATGGAATTTCCGAGCGATATCCAAACATGCTCGTAAGTTAAGCATTTAATATATACCCGAATAATTTGAAAAGTGATAATTTGAATTCGGTCGATCTATATCCTTTTTTTAAGCTTTTCATTTTCACATTGTAAGTATGCGATAGTAACGTTACCAATATCTAGCCGAAATGGTAAAGCACGATGCTTGTGATATGTTATCAAAGTAAAATTTCTTACGATAATAAATAATGGACATTTTTTACTCAAATCAAATTACCTACACAAAACACTAATTTAAAACATTAAAAACATCACAATTATATTTCATTTTAATTCGGTTTGAATGAGTATACATTTAATTGAACAAATATTATTGAGCCCACACAACACTTCTCTCATTGTATACGACTACACAGGAATAAGTGGTGCAAGCGTTTATCTTCACTGCATGAATGTAATTTGTGGTGCCGATCTAGGGGACCGATTACTTTTACCGCCAGGCTTTAAAAATCCCGCACCACTTCCATTTTCAACGTCATCTAGCATTGCGATCGGATGCTTACATAGGCATTTGGTATTGGCCGATGATTTTTCGTTGATCGATTTTATACGCGTCGTTATATGGAATATGGCGCATTCTTTGCAGTGGGTCGTCTTAGTGTTGTCGGTCTCCATGAGAGAGAGTATTTTTCGTTTTTGACAATAGTAACAGCAATCGTCGAATAACTCTTGATTATTGACGTCTGGTAGACTCATCAACGGTAGTCGACAGTCATCCGTACTCGATTGGCTTGCACTAGAGGAAAATGGAGTAATCGGAATATGTTTCATTCCATTTTGATTCATCGAGCAAGTCGAACTATTGTAGTTCGATGAAGGACTCGCTTGAGGGCACGGTGGCGTCTTCTCGGTTCGTACTAAATCAGGTGCATCGTGATCTAAAATCCATAATGTTAATATAATAATTATAAATTTATGAATACCAATTAGTAACTTACAATCGTAATGATTTTGGCGAGCTGCTACTCGTTCTAATTTTCGTTTAAAATCTTCGCCTTTCAACCAGAATGTTCTCATTTCACCTTTTCCTTTGATGAAAGTTAAACCACGTTCCTCGCACTTATACCCCCCAATTCTCCTAAGTAATGTATACGTCGCGGCTGATATGTGTATTTTAAGTGCTTCCCCAGAGCTTTCCATCCGTGATGCTGTATTCACCGTATCCCCAAACAGACAATACCGAGGCATTTTCAAGCCAACCACGCCCGCTACACATTGTCCCGAATGAATACCAGCTCGTATTTGTAATAATTCGCCGGGACGATGGCGTATCTCCAGTTTCGATACTTTTTCAAGCAGATGCAGTGCTAATGATGCTATTTCACCCGCATGACGATCACGATTGCGGATTGGTAGACCCGAGACGACCATATATGCATCTCCAATAGTTTCCACTTTATATACGTCGTAGTGTGAGATGATTGAATCGCAGCATGTGTATAAATCATTAAGCATTTCGACCACTTCGAAAGGAGTGCTTTTCGCACATAATTCGGTGAACCCAACTAAATCACTAAAAAAAATTGTCACACAATCGAAACATTCGGCCTCAACACGCTCGCCACGTTTAAGCGATTCGGCTACGCTTTTTGGCAGCATACGGTGCAGTAACGCTTCCGTTTTCTTTTTCTCCTCGCACAACTGATATGTACGCTCCTGCACCAGACCCTCGAGGTTGTACGCATATTTTTCCATAATGGCAAGCATATTATCAAATATGTTTGGTTTCAGTCCTGCTTGCATTTCTTTCAGTTTGACTCGTATCAAACGTATGTCGGGCCTTACATCAGGATCCTCATCCCAACACGATCGTAAACACTGCTTCACATAATCGGGCGCATTTAAATTTCGGATCGGCGGTCGATAATAATTTGGCCCTATCGAATTTCGCACCCGTGTTATTATTTCGATATTAGTTAGTTCGGTATCACCCCAAGGTCCAGAACGGCCAATAATTTCGTACAACAGTATGCCCAGCGAGTATATATCACCTTTTTGGGTTCCTCGTGGATGTTGATTCGTCTGGCGCAGTAATTCCGGTGCCCGCCATAAATTACGTCGTTCCTCAAGTTTTTCCCGGGTCGGCTCTTCTTGGCCCATTTTAAATTCGTGTAGTCCAAAATCCGTTATTTGGCATACCCAGCGCGAGTCGACCAAACAATTACTCGATCGTAAATTTCCGTGCGAAATAATTTCACTTTCGTGTAGATAAATCATGCCCTTGAGGATATCACTGATAAGGGATGAAATAAACATGTGATCTAGGAATAAATCTTCGTTTGCCAGAACGTCTTCTAAACTGCCGCGGGCACAGTACGAAGTTAAAATTGCAATCGAATTTGTGTCCACCGAGGCGCCAATAAATGTGATAATATTTTCGTGTCTCGCTTCGCGCATCTGTTTCAATTCCAAACGTATGGTTCGTGTTAAATCTATCGATCGTTTATAAATTCGTTTCACAGCAACTATATTTCCGCGATATATACCAATATTTGTATAGGCTCGCTTCGTCGTATCGGTTCCAGGCACGATACTATGACGACATGATTGACGGTTTTTGGTCCTCATATTCAATTCCTGATGTTCGTTTGTGATCAAGGTGACCTCTTTTAAATCGACTTTCCATAGCAAACACGCGAGCGTTTGTTCGTACCGGTAATGTCTGTGGAATACATAAAGGTTTAGATTAAAAAAAATGCGATAAACATAAAATTAGGTTACTACTTGATTAGGAAAGCACAGACGATGGCTAACATTAAAGCAGCAAATATGGCGGAGAGCACAAGTCGCCAATCTTTTTTCTTGGGCGTACATAATTCATCGTGAAAACCGCATATTGGTTCGGCCCGTGGAATTTTTCCTCTTATCCATCGGATCGGCCGGTGATTATCCATGTACTTAAATTCTGGTATATCACCGGGTTTATTGTATACAAAATATCCAACCTGTTGCATTGACATTTTAAGCGTGTTGTTATTCGGGTACGAAGAGGGATCGTCTTGCAGAGCGATTACAGTGAAATTTCCTTCAGCATCGCCATTTGAATCAACGTACACATCAAATCCGAGTACCGAATGATAGGATCGATTAAATATTTTACTCATGATCAAGTGGCCGTCCATAATATTACCACCGTCGCGTAAAACTTCGGTGGCGGCGCGAGCATAGATTGTGACAGCGTCGAATAGATGAGCCCCGTAAATCGGTACGGTGATATTTCCAAATATTTTCTCGTGATAAGGCATTGAAAATGGTGGCTTTCGTGAAAATAATCGAATATTTTCACAAATCTCACTGGAAATATTAACAAAAATGGGTTTGAAATTATTAAAGTTGATAGAAGGATATAAAATACTTACTCGAATTTTGGATTCGAAGGAAACGAGGGCGTCAGTTTTAGCACTGATCGGAATGATTGCAGTTCAAGCGCTCTACTTCTTACTCTCTTCAAATACGGATCTAAATATTCTCGCTCGACAATATTTGATCGTCGTGATGGATCGTAGATTTCATCATCGACCGAAATTACCATGTAGTCACCGGTATCGAGCAGCTTTAAATTTTGTAGGCATCGCACGAAATCCACCATCGCAATATGTTCGCCAATAAAGACGTAAACTGGGAACGAAATAATATTTATCAGTGGCATAAAACAGGATCTATCTAAGGTACTCACTTCGTGTAGTGCGATATGTATCATCAACAATTTTTTGCATTTCCGAAATATGCGACGGTATATAATCCATGTATTCCTTATGTTGTATCACAGTTAGGTTACGAGACTCGGATAAACTTTTGATGGCCTGGGCTATTTCGGAACCCCAAGCCGGATGTACCCCTGCGACAATAACAAATTTTTCCCAGTGGAATGCTTGCAATAGGGCGACCACACTTTTTGATACTTTTGATGCGGGTGCTAGAGTACGGGCAAAACTATGAAATACTTTCTTATTGGATACGGCAGTGTCGGCACATTTCTGGAATAAAACATATGAAGTTATATAATATTTATATAGTGGCATTCGAAACACAGTTTTGAACAGTTATACTCACGTAAGAAATCATTGGTAAATTCCATGCAGCAGATACCAGTGCTTCAGAGGTACAAGTTTCATCGGGGCCAATAAATGCCACGACATTTTGGTCCCGCATTTCAGTCATTAACTTTATGGGGAGTGCACGTAGCGTTGCAGTTTTACGTCCGATATCGACTGCCTTAAAATTTAATTTACGGCCCGGAAGTAATTGTGGATTCTTATTTATCTCCTCAATAGCCAGCGGGAGGGCCCCCAATAAAATCTGAAATGATCATCAACAACACATCTCAAATTAATATTTAAATTTTATTGATGTTGAAGCGTAGAGTTTTCATTCGAAATACCGGAAAATTTATTATCCGCTAACTAGAACTAACTTTTTTTTGTTGTTCTATGTAACTGAACACAGTAAGTATTTGATTGAAACTTTAAAGTGTTTAGGTAATTGGGTCTCTTTGAATTTCAACTGTCACTTACTTTTGGGGCTATTCATCAACCATTTGCAACAGCACATAGTATTAACTTTGATGGAGAGCCACCATAAAACCATAATACTCCGCCGCACATAACAAACTTATTAAATTTATGAATGAATCAATACTCCTACTATAAATTCAAAACACATTTGGCCTTACACCAAATTCAATCACATTTTCTGTATTCATAAATTGGATCGGCTATAGTCTCGCTGCATAAATTTTATGCCCAAATTATAGTTACAATTTGTTTGTGTTATGTGAGCAACTTGAAGGTATAGACACCCCACCCCACTGGGGAAAAATTATATACGCATTTTCTACCATATATAGTATGTATGTTATTTTATGACCAATTTTCTCGAGAGTATTGTGTTTACTTTTCCTCAGTTTCTTAGTTATGATGACTAATCATATTACTTTTATGCTGACAACAATCTTAACATATAAAATAAGAAAATTTTTCTGTAGTACCAGATAACACAAAATCCATTGCATTTTGTGGCGGTAGAACGAGAAAAATAAAATAACAATTTTCTCCTCAATTATTTTGATGTTGAAACATGAAAATATTTTTCTAATGGTTTTAGTCCCGCCGTACTGAGTTACGATCTAAACTCTTCAGTTGATTTTTACGTTACTGTCTAGGTATAGGTATTTGAGAGCGTGGCGTAAACATATAAAAATAATCTCCAACCACACGGGTATCACATCATCACGATTCGTTTATTCTTGCCGTTCTATTACAATTCAAAATACATGGAATAAATCGTTTAGAGGTGTCACATGTCGATTTTACACATACGTCAATTTGGTGGCAAGCTAACCATCTCGAACATAAACTGTAGAGATGCTTTTCTATAACCAACACTGATGAGGGAATATTCGAGCCAAATGTTTTAAAGTTGGTCATATTGCATCGGTATGGGTCTCGTAATCAGTCAAGTCGATCTCAAAAGGGTAGCGATCGAAGTTAATCCAATAACAATGTTAATTCGGCTAATTCGAATGTCATCGAAAGTTTTGAAAATTCCCGTGACGAATTGTTAAAAATTTCGGAAACTTGTCCGATAAACCAATTGGAGGTGAAAATTCTATCCCAGGAATCATTGGTGTTGTATGAGGATTCAAGTTTGAAATCCCAACCAAACCATGAATTTGCTCAGCAACAAATTGAATGGATCGTTGTGGTAAGAAATTGTTCGTGACACAATTTTGAATAAAACCAGTCGAAAGTCACGATCTATGATAATATTCGAGTGCCAGTGCAAGGTAAATTGGAGCTTAATGTGAGATTTTTGTACGTTCAGAGGGAATGAGAACTGGTTCGATGTATTCGGGCTTCAAATTCAGCATATTAAAGTAGAGAAAGAGTATTTATTTTCTAGTTCGTGCAATTGGGAAATCAAAGTCGATGATCTGTGTAAGAAATACTCGAGCATTATTGAACCTGGAGTGGGTCACTGTAATCAATTCAAAGCAAACTTAACTTTGAAACCTGATGCTACATGTACTTGAATTACCGTTTGAACAGATTAACGGAATTAAAAGAGAGATTGATAGATTGGTTTCACTTGGTGTTCTTCAACCAATCCAATTAAGTCGATGGGCTGCAATCATCGTTTTTGTCCATAGAGCTGCCAAAAAGTCACGAAGAACCTGCGGAACTTTTAAGGTCACGGTAAACTCTCAACACAGTGAATATAAAGATCTGGTGGTAGTTTCGACTCCATTTGGACTATTTCAGTACCAAAGATTCCATTTAGATAACTAGCGCGCCATGACAGCGAATGCGGAGTTGTTACAAGTTACTTGTACGATATAATTGTAAGAGGCCGAACTGACGAAGAACATCTCAAAGATCTGAAATAGATTTTTAAACGGCTTGTTGCTGCCAACTTGAAATATAATTTGAGCAAGTGCAAATTGTTCCAAATTTAAGTGGATTATTTAGGGCATGTTTTTGATGAATCTGGAATCTGACCATCATCCGAAAGAGTTCGAGTGCTTGAAGAAATGCCCTAAGCAACAAACTTTAAAGAATTGCAAGCTTTCATTGGTAAGGATAATTATTATAAGCGTTTTTTTGGATAAATGTTTGCAGTTTGCAGCTTCTCTTAATACATTGCATAAGAAAAATCGTCCGTTCGTTTGGTCAAAAGAGCAAGAAAATTATTTTTGTCAAATAAAGATTCCATTGTGAAAGCATCTCAGCTTTCTATTATGAGCGTTGTCCAATCTTGTTAGCGATAGGTTCCTCAAGTCACGGAGTAGGGGCGTAGCTTTTTTATCGAAAACGGCAGAGAGTTGATTCTGGTGAGGAATCATCAGCCCCTAATAGTATACTATTGGACAGTATACTATCAAGTTTAAGGCAACCGACAAGTACGGCAACGTCGATGCACTTTCACGACTTCCAAATTTGATCATGAGAGTGTGTGTGTCAAGTGAACGAAGGATATCGCGAAATGCTGGAAGAGTTTCCACTGGACAGTAAACAAATTGTTGCAGAATCTGTTAAATATTCCGTTCTAGCGAGTGTTTAAACCTATGTGAAAGTTGGCCAGACTCTGTCCAAAATCGAGATCTTCAGAAATTTCATGTAACAAAAAATTCCATCGACTATGAAATCGGAATCACAGTGAACAAATGTCGAGCATGCCAGGATGTTGCTCCGAATCCGAGAAAGGTGTTCGAAAGTTTGTCAATCGCAATTAAGCCGTGGTAGTTTCCTTCGATTTCATACGGCATGAAGATGCCAGACATTACTACCAAATCTACGGTTCGCGCGGTTTCGATCCCTCTTCAAATGGTCAGGCAGAAAGTTTGGTGAGATCTTTCAAAACTGCTATGAAGAAACAGGGAGATGGGGGATAATACTGATCACGCGAAGCTGACGTTCCTTAGCAGGTACTGATTTTGTCTCATGTATCCGTACTCGACTTCAACGAACAATAGACAAAGTGCATTGTGGGCCTACCTGTTTTCGTGCGAAACTTCTCATCTGGCGCGAAGTGGAGTAAGGTGATGTATTATAGTGTAGTTACATAGAATGGTTTAGTGCAATGTCATTAAAACCAAAGACGAGGTCGAACACCTGATCTTGATCCGTTTGTTGTCGCTGGAATTTTGAATAGTCTGAAGCCGGTCAAGAGTTACCACGTCGTTCAATAAGAATTGGACGACCTTTGGTCAAATTTGACCCTTCATCATGATTCAAAACTTCATTAAAGTAAGGAGGGAGAAACGTTGTGTTGTGCATCGGAACGCGCTAATTATTCATCCGCTTCTCTCATTTCCAACAACAATATATGTTCTCGAAAATTGATTGTCATTCAGTTCATGTTTGGTTCTCGCCATGGAATGTTAGCCGATTAATAATTAACTAGTTTCATTGGTTGAATTATTTAAATAAGGCGGGTTTTTCTTCAGGTACGGTTAACCCTGATTATGGGTATTCAATGGTAAGGCTTCGGAATACACATAAGGCGGATTGAAGCCAAATAGAAAATATTTGTAGGCTTCCCAGCTACGAATAGCGACTTAATTTTTTGCAGATGCTATCACTGAATAAACACCGTGTAAGTGCTGATATAATATTGATCCATCAGCTTCTTTGCGGTAACATCGTTTCCAGAGTGTATCTCAGAATTTAAAGTTTCGTAGTAGTCAGCGTCTCATGCGGGTCACGGAGGGGTATATGGTTTATGCTAATTATTATTAATTAATGGTTAATGCCTAAAATATGCGAACATTTTGTTGGTCAATAAATTGTATGGATTGCGGTGTTTCTGTTATCGCGTAAGAGTCAAGACTATTGTCTACGCTTATAAATGTGATAAGATTTTCCAACAAAATCTATTTTAAATTTATTTGCGGTTAATAATTATTGTTCGTATGCCATCTACGTATTCCAAATATAATATTTCACCCAAAACACACATTCATTCCTACATTAATGTCTTTAGGATAATGTAAAAGTATATGCGGGTTATTGGGGACGGGGATTACTATATATTCACGCGGATATTTCGCAATATAATCGGATACAATTTCTTTTGCCGTATATCCACAAGTCTATTCATCCGTTTGATGATCAATCAAACAAGTGTTACAATCCTATATACGAGTGGATATAGGTGTAACGTATAGAGGAAAGTAATTTTTCTATTTTCATTTGGATTAATTCTTTGCATCGCACATCGCCGTACGTTACACAGCGGAAATCAGCGTACAAGCGAGAAAAGTTTGATTTATTGTCTATTTAAAGATAAATTGTTTCTTATATTGATTATGTGACGGAAAGAAATGGCAAATAATCGCCGATAAAATAGTTTAAGGATAGTGGAGGTATACTTATTGGATATTAATTTCTATTTTGGGCTCTGATGTAATTTTCGGTGACAGTTTATTATCCTTTAATATGTGTTCACATCATACCTACTCGTAAAAATTATTTGAAATGTCTGATATACAGGATATATAAGGATATCCTGTAATAGCCAAATCGATTAAAGTTCCAAAATATACTGCTCATTGTTCAGTGAGCGAGTAATCTATTAAATGTCATTGTTATAGGATAAAGCGTGCAACACCGGCGATACCTGTGGGTGGATACTTATCCCTATGGACAAAATCAAAGTAGTAGTTTGTAGTACATTGCTTGTAATAACTGTTGATTATTCAACATGCAGAGTAATCAGTCTTCAGTGAGGAAGATAAACATGGATTTGGACACGCTATTTAAACAACAATAAGCGGTAGGATAGATACCTAATTCTGGTAACAACAAACAACTTCTTACCAACTAACTACCAAAAACAACTTCTTACCAACTATAAAAAGTATGAAGAACAACGAAACATCATGAAATAATGGAAAACTAAAAATTGCTGTTCTAAAGGTTAGTTACAGAGAAGGGTAGAACACAAAATTATAGATCAACAACCAATAACATCAACTAGTCCACGACACAAACCGAGTTATCAATACTTCGAGTCGAGAAATAACGTTTAGCAAAGTTATGGGGCTTTTAGTGAAGAGATTTGCCCACGACTTAATAATGATGTACCAAGCACTCCAAACGAATAAATACAACGAGGAAAATTGTTCACCTTCCAACCACATGCATATGAAGGTAACACATTGAGCAGTTGTGTTATCTTCATATGCATGTGTTAACAACTTGGTATCCAAAAAAAGAAAGAAAATGGAAAATCTGAATATGCTCTGAAACTAGCTTCACTCGTATGGAGAGACGAATCAGATTACAGAACTGAACATTTCCAATGTTATGATCCACCCTATACGTACTGTATTGCAATAAGCGTACATACAGATGTACATACAGATATTATTCTGTCGTTGCTATGATCATAAACTTACCTTGCTTACTTACCGCGCTTTTGCAAATAAAATTGAAAAAACCTTGTCTGTACTAAATAGTACTCGTATACGGAAGGAAGGCAAAAAGAGTAGTGAGGTAATAAATATAATGAATGAGAAGCTTCCGCATTTCGTTTGTCTCTGAGGGAAGCAATAAATAAAACTAAAAAAGAGGAAACCTTGTATATGAGCAAACCAAAATTGTAGACACCGTTCATAAAGTGCCAATTATGCTCTAAACCGGGTCACGTTGCTAAAGATTGTATCCAATCAAATCGAGCTAGTTTATCTTGCACGTTAACAAAGGATTCAAAAACAGTAGTTAACGTTAAGGATAACATGAGTCAGATTAGGTGCGTAAAAATATAGGTCATATGGTAAAAGATTGCAGAAAGCGCATGGACCACAACCAGCGAAAAGAAACAGCATCGGAAAATCATTCTATACATGTCGCGGAAAACTCTCAAGAACTTGTACAGGACAACCAGGATATAGCTGTTCGAGTTCAAGGCGTAATTTAAATCTGTATCATTCTTCTCCAACTTCATTTGAGCACCAAGTAAAATTATCAGATTTGTTTAGAAACAATGACAGTGAAAACCATTTTGCAAATAATTAAAATTCTACTATTTCTGCGGGTAAACTTATTAATGAACATAATTCCGAAATACAGACGACAACTATTAGTCCTGTGTTTAAATCGGGTAATCAAAATAAAGATGTACCATCCGCTGTATCAGTTATTTATGATGAAATGAAGGTGAATCGAGCTTAAATAAATACCCAAAAATTTTATGGCAATCATCAAACGATAATTCCGTCAATACAAAATACTACTGTGGGCAAAAAGTAGTAAGACATTTAATTTAAATTTCGCGCGGAAAACCATTCCTCGAAATATTTGTTTTCTATGTTGGTATGACTGTCAGTGACATCTGTGCCAAATGTCACATCAAAATAATCATTAGTGTTTAGTATACGCTTGTCTTTCTGAAGTGCAAAAAGTGCATTCGGCGATTTTTACAATGAGTGAAATTATTCAACAAAGAAGTTCCATTAAATTTTGTGTGCGGAATCAATTTTGTGGTGCCGAAACATTCAGAATGTTGCAAAAGGCCTTCGGTGATAATTGTATGTCGCGAGCAAGTGTTTTTGATTGGCACAAATTGTTCAAAGAGGGTCGAGAACGTGTTGACGACGAACCACGTCTAAGACGGCCATCAACATCAACTGATGATCAACACGTTAATAAAATCAAGGAATTGGTGCTCGAGAATCGACGATTAATAGTCAGAGACCTTACTGCCATCGTTGAAATATCGGAAGGATCAGTGAAAACCATTTTGAAAGATCATTTGGGCCTAAGAAAAGTGAAAGCACGATTGGTTCCAAAATCACTGAATTTTTTGGAAAAACAGCGTCGCATTGACGTCTGTGAAACAATGCTTTCCGACTACCAGGATGTCATGAAACATATTATATCTGGCGATGAGTCTTGGATCTATGCTTACGACCCGGAAACAGACGATCAATCGGCCGAATATCGTGCCAAAGGTGAGCCGAAGCCGAGAAAACCACGTCAAAGCAAGTCAAAAATCAAGGTGATGTTGACAGTTTTCTTCGATTATCGAGGTGTGGTGCACTCCGAATTCCTTCCGACCGACCAAACTGTCAACAAGGAATACTATTTGAGTGTTATGCGTCATTTGCGCGGAGCTTTTCGTAAAAAGAGGCCGAAATCATGGGTCGACAACTCTTGGTTTTTGCACCACGATAATGCACCTGCTCATACTGCATTGGTTTTACGTGATTTTTTCGCCAAAAACTAATTCCACCCATATCGTTCCGCAACCACCGTATTCGCCTGATTTAGCTCCGTGTGACTTCTGACAGTTCAGGGAACTCAAACGACCGCTCCGGGAAAACCGTTTAGAGTCAATTGAAGACATTAAACGTGAATCGCTACGCGCATTGGAGGCTATTCCGGAAATTGACTTTAATAACTGTTTTGAGGATTGGAAAAAACGTTGGCACAAGTGTATTCAGACCGGGGGAGAATACTTTGAGGGGACGAAATAACAAAGAATTTTAAAATTATGAACAAAGTCTTACTATTTTTTGCCCACAGTATTATGTAACGCTAAATCTAGACATATCCGATAATTTGAATTTATATTTAATAAGGAATACAGGAGCGAATGTCCGTATAATAAAAAGATCGTCAGTAAACTCCCAAACAATAGCGCTTGCTTGAGATGATCGACACTTTGGTATTTTTTTGTCCCATCCTTGCTCTTCAAAATACCCCAAACCGAGAAATCTAGCGGATTTGCATCAGGTGAATTTGGTCGCCATTGGGCAGTGGAAATGAACCGCGGAACGTTGTTTCTCAGCCAATCTTGACGCGCGCTTTATGACTCGGCGCCGAGTCCTGTTGAAATGTCCAGGCTCTGCGGCCGAAATGTTTTTGTGCCCTAGGCTTCAACGCTCCTTCCAACACATGATCCCGAAAAATTTGAGCATTTAACGGCTTTCGGCCGTTACGGCGGCCCAAACCATCACCATCGGCGGCGCTTGGTTTCGAGTGGCAATCCGTTGGTCCAAATTTTCAGTAGAACGGCCGAGCGAGTAAATCCGGTCGTTTTGCTTGTTCACATATTGCTCAATAACGAACGGTGACTCATTGGAGAAAATCAAATTCGACAAATAGCCACTTTCGTGCAAGCGTAACAACTCCTTTGCTCTTTCCACTCTAACATTCTTTTGAGCATCGGTGAATTTCAAGGCCTTTAGTCCAAGATGATCTCCATTTCGATGGTGCCAATGCAACTAATGTGCAAGATTTTCTTTTTCGAGGAGGAGCTGAGGGTTGGTACTGTTTATATAAAATCGACCAGAATAACGTCCCATGGCAAACAATGAAATCAATATATCGACAATATGACGTCGAAGAAGAAATTTGTGAAAAAAAATTCTCAACAGATACCAGCAAGCGAAAAAGTCGTTCTCAGAATTTGTTCTTGCTATTCAGAAATTGAACTCAAGATTGCAAAACAGCTTTTCTGAGAAAGAACTGATTGATCGCTTATACCAAAATATTAGCTCTGCTTTGAGAAAAGTAACTCTTCCGTATCATTTGACAGGACGAATCATAGATGAATTACGAATTCTTTGTCAACGATACGAAAGAATGTTCGAGCAGACAGGCTATGATGATCCACATCGATTTTATGCTGTAAATCCAAAACGTACTGGAAAAATGCATGAAGAATTTGAACATTTCACAAACGGCTGCTTTAAATAAATTTTCCAACCACTTCACAACGAAATATGTTCAGAATCCAATGAGAAATATAAACTACCAAAACCCTAAATTTTTTTTGATGTAGATCAAACGCAGCTAAAGCATTTCAGCGAAAAACCGATGTAAACAGATCAGGATTGTACAACAAACATCAGAAAACCGTTCCTTCAAAACTGGAAGGTGAATTTGGCAAAAACATGAGATCGAGTGTGAGACTTTGCAGAGATCCGCGCTCCACTCGAGCAACTCAGTGAACCCAAATTTATTTCAGTTAGTCAAAGTGAAACTAATGGCTTCACAGAACAGTTTACTCCAGAAACTTCAAATACTAATACGCCACCAAAACGTAGATAAACCGTGCTCTCGAATATTTGAAAGCCAGGCGTAGATTTTCATCCCATTGTGTTACCTCAATCATTAATTATTCTTCAAGTGACCCAAGATAAGTTGTTAATGTTGTTGTCGCTTCCAGAAAAGTGACTGGGTTTGTAGGTATGTTTATCTTGAACTACGCTGCGATTAACACTGCTATCTCACATACTTTAAAGAAAGGCAAGTTTCGGCGCAACCGCAAACTGGTATTAACGTCAACTCCAGTGCTCATCCATCAACCTTTTTGTATAAGATGCGACGCGGGTACAGAAGGAATTGGCGCGGTGTTATTTCAAAAGGATTCATCGAGTTTTGAGCGACCAATTATGTCGCAAAAATTGAAGAAGACACAAAGAAATTATTCGGTCATCGAGTTAGAACGTCTGTATGTAGAGAGACATAATTTTACCTTGAACATGCCAGTTTAAAATGGTTATTGAACCAGAAAGTTTTGAGTGGAAGGTTGGCTCGATGGAGTCTAAAACTCCAAGGCTTCAGGTGCACCATCAAAAAGGAAAGGATAATGTTGTGTCAGAAACTCGAGGAATTGCAGGTTGCTTTACTAGTTTTGGAACCCATTGACTATACAACTCTTCACATTTTGGGCATCTTGAATATAAAGTGTAGTCACCGAGTGGTCGTAACACAAGTAGAATAAATAGTAAAATACCACTTGCTAATACCACAATATGCGTAATAATAATAACTAAGCATACTTGGTCGAAACTAAGTAGGTTTGCCTAGTCTTCTCACTTGGTAAGTATACCGTAGCTGCGAAGATAGAGAAGAAACAATTTGTATCCCATTTGTTTTGAACCTGTCCCCGTCTGGCACTCTGCAGAGTTCCCAGGAGTTCCCCTTCTACATGATCTGATGGACCTCTACAAAATTAACATCATGTAAGATTAACATCATGCAAGTAAAAACTTTGTGGTATGTTAGTTCTTTAGGTCGTCTAACCATAACATTAGCTTCGTGAGAAACTGAGTGATTGTTAATGTAAGAAAACCATTGTTAATCCAGTGCGATATAAAGTTCAAATTACTTGCTCGACGATTTCTCTTTTAATTAGTTCAAGCAAGGAAAATAAATTCATAAACGCGGGGTATATTCGAAGTTATTATCGTAACCATAACTTGGCTGTACGAGTAAATATAACAAGGAATGTTGAAGAACATAAATATTATCTGTTCGTTTTTATGCAGTAGAACTTAGTAAAAACCTAATAATGGAATAATTAATTGTAGAAGGTAACAGATGCACTTGTATTTCAGGAAGACAAAGTTAAATTAATTTTTTAAGGATAATAAACATATAAAAATTATAAATAGTGATGGAGGGATGGAATGGTATGCTCTGGATGCTGGAAATTTTTTTTATTGCGAGTATTTAAATTGTTGTGCTAAAAATTTGCAAGATTATAATTTAGAAATATGGTTGGCTGACAAAGATATAAAAATCTCAAAACTATGTTCTAGAACAAGTGAGTTTTTATCAATTATAAATAAAATGGTACAGTTTGGACGACAATAGGATTTAATAGTTTAGTTTAGTCTAACTATATTGTACATAACAACACTAATCCTATTTCCTAAATGGTTACGTAACGCAACAAAGCATAGAACATCTCAATTTATTTGGAATGATTTAGTTCAATAATATTTAATTAAATAACAAATTATTTCATATTTACCCGTGAGTGGCCATATCCCGCTAAAAATCCAATTAAAATTTCTTTGGTGGTTTGGTCGGCCGTATTATTCCTGTAATTACGCTGCTCATGTAGGCAGCTTACTGTAGCAGTCGTTGCACTAATATTTATCGATTTATCGCCACGCGCATAAAATGTGGCGATTATTAAATTTATTAAAAAAAATATTTTCATCAAAATTATTTCAAATTTCATTTTGTGTATAAAAAAAACTATTTTCTTAATTTTTAGATTTAAATTTAATTATGTAAATTTTTGATTATTTTTCGATGTTCAATTGATATTGGATTTTCATTATTGGTATTTAATTTAATTTCGTTGACCATTTGTATAACAATAATAAACCTTGATCGTTTCAGAAAACTTTAATTGGTTATTATGGTCCAGATTATGTGTAATCATTTTCCAAGAAGTTAATTTCGTGCAATACAGTGAATCATGTAGCGTACAATAGTAAATTGGTAACATTTAAGCGCTAATAACAAAATTTTTATCTCTCCTTTTCAACGGTTTCTATTGGAAATATGATAAAGTTATTATGGCTAGGTTTCTTTATACCCTAACTATTGCCCCAACTAGTGTGCTAAATCACCAGGAGAATAGGAAAACCATCGAGTTAGTTGTGGGAACTAATATGAAAACATTTTTCAAACTGATAGGTTGCATAACAAAAAATCAATTATCAACCAATAAAATAATTATTACAACCAAGAAAATGTTTTCATTACTATTAAAACAATTTGTTTTCTCGATTCCTCATTTTAAGAAAAAAATTCTCAAATTAAGAAAATATTTCTCATTTTAAGAAAAAAAATTCTTAAACTGATAAAATGATTAAAAAGTATGAAATTATTTTTAGAAATGCTTTTTTAATAAGAAAATTACTTTCAAGAAATATATTTGTTGGCAGAGAAGGTTAATACAAATTTATGTATTAATGTGATTAAAGTGAATTACAGAATAAAAATTTAATAGTATCGACCAGTATTACTCCAATTAATATTACAAAACTAATTAGAAAAATCATAAATTTACAAAAATAGTACGTACAAATGTAGTATAAAAACTTACGAATTCAAATTTAAAGAATCGATTTCAAATGTACTGATAGTGTCAGATTGACCTAATTTGTCAACTTCGGAAATATTTTCACTGTGCGTGGTTTTTCTCTATGATCTCACCACATAAAGCAAGGCAGGATTTCACATATTTCTTTACATTCTTCATAATATTTTTTGAAACAGAAAAAACATTAAAAACCTGGATATAATTTTTCTAAATCTAAATCTTAAGGCATAACGAATTTTCGTACAAATAAACTCCATTTTCTACTTAATCTGCTTGAAGGAGTGGTTGGGAAATTTTGTGATATCAGCGATACATTGCCCTCAAAAACATCAACTTAATAAATACCAGTTCAATGGTTACTTTAATCAGCTACGTCACACATTTTTGGATGGTGGTGATTACATCACAAAACACAGCCTGCGAGGTTAGATTAACATCAGCGAAAGGAAAATAAATTTATGTAGTCATGCAAGAACATTAGTCCGCCGTGCGGACCTTTAGATTGTCCTCTTTGTAATTGTCAAAGCTTTTGCACCCAACGCGCGATCATTCAAGTAAAGGTTGAAATGAAAGCTGCCCTAAATTTGTGCATTGTATAGTCCAACGGAAATTCGAGAAATTTTATCGAATTCTACTTCTTGGATGTTCGATAAAAAATTCGCGCTTGGTTGTCTCAGTTTGAGGTATGTAGCTTTACCATAAACCTATGTACTTTGGCCCTTTAATTCTGCAGAACATTTACGTTCTGCAACATCTCTGCGGTGTTGTAGGCTGTCTCGATCTCTTGTAAGTCTGGGATTGCGTATTATTCGTATGGCACGCCGACGAATACTATCCAGTAACTGGAGGGCAAATCCATATTCTCCACTCCAAACTTAATAGCTTATAAAGGGTGATTTTTTTGTGGTTAGGATTTTCATGCATTAGTATTTGACAGATCACGCGGGATTTCAGACAAGGTGTCAAAGAGAAAGATGCTCAGTATGCTTTGACATTTCATAATGAATAGACTTACTAACGAGCAACGCTTGCAAATAATTGAATTATATTACAAAAATCAGTGTTCGGTTCGAAAAGTGTTTCGCGATTTACGTCCGATTTATGGTCTACATAATCGACCAAGTGAGCAAACAATTAATGCGATTGTGACCAAGTTTCGCACTCAGTTTACTTTATTGGACATTAAACCAACCACACGAATGCGTACAGTGCGTACAGAAGAGAATATTGCGTCTGTTTCTGAGAGTGTTGCTGAAGACCGTGAAATGTCGATTCGTCGCCGTTCGCAGCAATTGGGTTTGTGTTATTCGACGACATGGAAGATTTTACGCAAAGATCTTGGTGTAAAACCGTATAAAATACAGCTCCTGCAAGAACTGAAGCCGAACGATCTGCCACAACGTCGAATTTTCAGTGAATGGGCCCTAGAAAAGTTGGCAGAAAATCCGCTTTTTTATCGACAAATTTTGTTCAGCGATGAGGCTCATTTCTGGTTGAATGGCTACGTAAATAAGCAAAATTGCCGCATTTGGAGTGAAGAGCAACCAGAAGCCGTTCAAGAACTGCCCATGCATCCCGAAAAATGCACTGTTTGGTGTGGTTTGTACGCTGGTGGAATCATTGGACCGTATTTTTTCAAAGATGCTGTTGGACGCAACGTTACGGTGAATGGCGATCGCTATCGTTCGATGCTAACAAACTTTTTGTTGCCAAAAATGGAAGAACTGAACTTAGTTGACATGTGGTTTCAACAAGATGGCGCTACATGCCACACAGCTCGCGATTCTATGGCCATTTTGAGGGAAAACTTCGGAGAACAATTCATCTCAAGAAATGGCCCGGTAAGTTGGGCACCAAGATCATGCGATTTGACGCCTTTAGACTATTTTTTGTGGGGCTACGTCAAGTCTAAAGTCTACAGAAATAAGCCAGCAACTATTCCAGTTTTGGAAGACAACATTTCCGAAGAAATTCGGGCTATTCCGGCCGAAATGCTCGAAAAAGTTGCCCAAAATTGGACTTTCCGAATGGACCACCTAAGACGCAGCCGCGGTCAACATTTAAATGAAATTATCTTCAAAAAGTAAATGTCATGGACCAATCTAACGTTTCAAATAAAGAACCGATGAGATTTTGCAAATTTTATGCGTTTTTTTTTAAAAAAAAGTTCTCAAGCTCTTAAAAAATCACCCGTTATATCTGGAGAACCTGATGTGATTAAGGAACCTTCCTAATCTATTTGAACACCAATCATGTCCAAATTGAGTCACAACCAACGATTAGATGGTTTTTTACCTCAAAAAGGGATTTGTTGTGACATTTTTTTCGCGAGAATGTGCATATTTGTGTTTTTTCTCTCATTAAACTTGACCTGATTTCTTTCTCCTCGCTCAAGTATTGTACTCTAATCGGAATTAGGCGAAGTTTGAAGGTTCGAACCCGAATGGAATAGAAGAGTGCAATGTAGCGTCATCTGCAAAGGTTTGGATAGGGTTAACAATGCTATCCAGCAAATCATTGATATACATTCTGTCTATTTGTAACGGAAATTGGTCATTTAAAAAGTCCGCTTAAAGGGATTGTAAAAATTTTTTTTGTCGGTAAGTTGGCACAACTGTCCTCTATCTTGACATGAAGTTTGAGTGCGATCTGTCATTTAGTTTGTTTACAGTGCTCTATATTGTCAGTTCATCTCAATATGGGCTCTTTCATATCGGGCAAAGAAATTTTGTCAAATTTTGTATTGCAAATAGAATTTCGTGTGCCGAATCGCTGAAAATGTTACAGAGGGCTTACGGTGAATCGAATTTATCGAAAACACGTGCGTATGAGTGGTACAGTATATTCAAAAGCAGTCGGGATGTGGTGGAAGATTTGTCTCGCCATTTGATGGTCATCGAATCCAAGCCGCATATCCTGAGCGATTGCAAAGGCCTCTCTATATTGTTCTAGGGCGATATTCTATTTGTTTTCAACATACGCCAAGAGATTGTAGGACGGTTGTGGAACGGCTTTCACCAAAGCCACATTGTTTACCTGAAATTATTTTATTAATTTCAAGATACTTCACTCAATGTTGGTTAATGCATTCCTCAAAAACTTTAGCGACGGCTGACACAATCGGTATTGACAGACAGTTGGGGGGTCAGTTTTGTCGCAACCACGTTTCAGAAATGGCTGTACGTACCATCGCACTCTTCTAGGCGTTTGGATATTTATCGTCCTTATAGGAATGGAGAATTATTTTAGTTAATATTGGAGCCAAATCACTGGCAAACTCCTTGAATATTCGAACTGAAATTCTGTCAGGTCCGGTGGCCTTATTTACGTCCATTGTCTTCAGGTGTCTGAAAAAGAGAAAAGGAATATAAAGGCAATGATGTTGGGATATATTTGTCTATTCCAGAAAAAAGGCTTTCCCAAGGGAAATGTTAAAAACATGTCCGTAAACCATCCTAATCAGTCTCGGTAAAGTGCCAAAGACGTCTTAGTTCCAGTCTGAATTTAGGTAGTGTTTCAACAGATATTTTTACGGTTATGGTCAGAATTTCGAATTCCAGCCTTGACACGTGCTTCCATGGAATGATGTGACACAAAGATCCGGAATAAGGACTCTTGCAGAATTTTGATATTGAAATGTGGAGACACTATCAATTTATGTGGGGTCATGCGAAGCACCAAACCACTTCGCTTGGTGTCCAGCACAATTCGTATCTTGGTGATTCAACCATTCTTGAAGGTGGGTATTAAAGGGACCAACTAAAATTAATTTGGAGCACGGATGTTGGTTGCGAATGTCATCACATTAGAGTCTGACAAACCGTCGAAAAAATTCATAGTTTCTGAATCCGTCTGATTGGGGGATCTATACAAACTAATTAAGAAAAGCATTTTATATGAGACACTTTTGTTTCCGTTAGTATTAATATGTCGGGTCTGCGTGATTCGAGATGTTGATGTGCGCAATTTTTGTTAGTCACAGGTCCTTCGACATTGGCAAAATGGATGGTAAGACTATCAATTTTATCTTTATGAGGATTATGCCTCGCCCTGCGATCCGCACCGATGGCCACCTGGGACGGAACTCAGCCAATTTTTAACCGATTATGATGGGATCGGGAATGTTGGATGAAAATGGGATTGTTAAATGATTTGCGGAAGAAGTTCTTGAATATGGCCTCCTGAGAAATCGGCCATTCCTTAACCGATTATTATGGAATCGGTTGGGTATGTTGGATGGATCTGGGATTCTAAAATAGTTTTTGGAAGAAGTTCTAGAATATGGCCACCTGGGACGGAACTCGATCTTTTTTGAATGGATTATGTTGAAATTGGACATGGTGGTTGAAAATCATATTCTTAAATAATTTTTGTATAAAGTTCTGGAGTATGGAAATCTGGGACGGCCAAATTTGAACGGATTATGATGGGGTTGGGTTTGTTGGATGGAAATTGAATTCTTAAATGATTTTTGGAATAAATTCTGGAATAAGAGGTTACCTAGAACTCGGCCATTCTAAAATGATTTATGAAAGAAGTTTTGGAATATGGCCACCTGGAAAGGAACTAAAGCAGTTTAGTTCCTTGATCGGTTAGATTAAGATGTGATTGAATTTGTTGGATGGAAATGAGATTCATTAATGATTTTTGGAAGAAGTTTTGTATTATGGCCACCTAGAAAGGAACACGGCTATTATTTAACCGATTATGATGGGATTGGGCGCGTTGGGTGAATATAAGATTATTGGGCTACATGATTGGATTATATGATTGTGCAGAAGCCGGTGATAGTACGGTTCGGGAGATTATAATTATTGGTCGTTTTATGGATTCAACTCCCAGAGAATCAAGCTCTTGTATTTCATGTACCTCAAAAGTGTAAATTTCCGCTTTGTTCAGAAGGTTCTGGAGATATCAAGGTCTTTTTAGATAAAACTAAACTTTTAGTCTTCACTTCTAAACTTTTTATTCGTGCAATGCGATTCGCAATTGCATTTCGCAAATTCTTTATTTTTGAAAATTGCAAGTTGTCAGTCATATATCGTCAATCTTTTGATATTATATATATGACGATAACATAATACCTCTTCACCATAATACCTCTTCGCGGTGCTCGCTGGGTAACTTTCAATGAAGAAGACAGTGTAGAGAAGGCGATGCAGGAGAAATTTTGTTTATGGCACTACATGTCAGAGTGATGGGCGCCACAAAACCAATTCTATATCAGCGTCTGTTCTAAAGGCTAAGGGTTGCGGAAGTAGGCGTCTGTCTTGTAGCACGAAGCTTGTTATGTACATGTATATAACTAGAATGTAACCTACACACGTGTCAATCCAATTAGTGAGTTGAGCAGCAGGCCTGCATTACCTGCTCTCATAAAAATCCGGTAATAAAATCTACTTAAGAGCCTCAGATAAATTTATCGTTTTGATAATAACAACGACCTCGGAAAATGTACACGAGAATATGGAACATGTTAAGCCTTTTAAGACTTGAGATCTCTAGACCCTTTCGGACCAACGAAAATTTACACTATGGGCGTAGTAACACTACATGACCTTAGATGGTCTGGGAGTTGGATACATAACTGCACCAATGGTTAAACTTTGTACTAGAGTGGACATTAGAAAACATAAAAATTTGAAATGGCTTTTTCATCCAACATTTTTCATACAGCAAATTATCATCGACTTTCATCCAATCAAAATGCGGTAAGGCAATGGTCGAGTTCCGTCACAGGAGGCCGTAGTCCAGCACTTCTTCCAAAAATCATTAAAATTCAATTTCCATTCAACATACCCAATCCTATTAAAATGGGTTAAGAATAGGCTGAGTACCGTCCGAGGTGGCCATATTCCAGAACCTTGTCCAAAAATCATTTTAGATTTAAATTTCCATCCGAAATATCAAATGTAATCGAAGTTGGTTAAGAAACGGCTGTGTTATGTTCCTAGTGGCCAAATTTCAGAAATTCTTCAAAAACACATTTAAGAATCCTATTTCCATTCAACATAACCAATCCCATCATAATCTGATAAAAATAAGACGAGCTCCGTCCCAGGTGGCCATATTCCAGAACTTCGTCCTTAAATCTTTTTAGAATTCCATTTCCATCCAACATACTCAATTCCATCAAAATTGGATAAGAAATAACCGAATTTCGAACCACCTTGCCATATTCCAGAACTTTTTCTAAAAATCATTTTAGAACCCCACTCCCATCCAACATACAAAATCTCATCAATATCAGTTAAGAAAAGGCTGAGTACCGTCCGAGGTGGCCATATTTCAGAACTCTTCCAAAAATCATTGAAGAATTTCATTTCCATCGACCCTATATAATTTTATCATAATCGATTAAGAAAAGAGGGAGTTCCGCCCCATTGCAGAAATGCATCCAACATATCCAAACGCATTATAATCAGTTAAGAAATGGCTGAGTTCCGTCCCAGGTGGCCATATTCCAGAACTTTGTCCATAAATCTTTTTAGAACCTCATTTCCATCCCACATACCCAATCCCATCATATTCGCTTACAAAAAGGTCGAGTTCCGTTCCAGATAGATATTCCAAACCTTTTCCAACAATCTCATTTAAATCTAACATACCCAATCCCAGGTGGCCATATTCCACAAAATTTTTCAAAAATCATTCAACAATCCCATTTCCATGCAACATATCCAATTCCATGATAATCGGACAAAAAACGATCGAGTTCCGTCCAGGTGGCCATATTGCAGAAATTCTTCCAAACATTTAAGAACCCCGTTTCTATCCAACATACCAAATCCCATTATAATCGGTTAAGATATGAGAGAGTTCCGTGTGGCCATATTCCATAACATCTCCCAAAAATCATTCTAGAATCCCATTTCCAACCAACATACTTAATTCCATCAAAATAGGATAAGCAATAACCGAATTTCGACCCATATGCCATATTCCAGAACTTTATCTAAAAATCATTTTAAACCCCCATTCCCATCCAACATACAAAATCTCATCAATATCGGTTAAGAAATGGTTGAGTTCCGCTCCAAGTGGCCATACTTCCATTTCCATCGACCATATATAATTTTATCATAATCGATTAATAAAAGAGGGAGTTCCGCCCAGGTTAAGAAATGATTGAGTTCCGTCCAAGGTGGCCATATTTCAGAGCTTTTTCCAAAAATTATTTATAAGCGTCTCATTTCCATCCAACATAGCCAATCCCATCTTAATCGATTAATAAATGGCCGAATTCGGTAAAATTTTATAAACACAAGACACTTTAATTTTTTATTTACGCAAAATTTTCTTGCAGTCAATTTTGCAGACTACGATAAACTGACATACGATAAAATATCCACACGATAAATACTGTCCTCGGTAAATTGTGTCCAAGATAAACTTATAAATTGTATACGATAACGCGACCGTCACCCCTTTAAATTATTGTGAATATTTTAAGCGTTTACTGTCTGAAGCCAATTCCGTCTAACCTAACACAAAAATTATTTATTACACACCTGGATAAGATTAACTTGTTCTCTACAAATTCGATGGAGTAGCATTTGACCCACTATCTGGTGGCGGTCTGGTGTAATAAATTATTAAATTGACATTTTTGGAATAAATAATGGTTTTGGGGTGAAATTTACTCTTAGCCAAGTTATAGGGGCGGTCTTGAACTAACCAACTTAATGCAACTAATTTGTAATAAATTCTGATTCAAGACCCATCGCGATATCACAGCTACATCAAAAGTTACAATTTTGGCGGTGCAGGTTTAATTGTAAGCTAAACTGACCACTCGTTTCTCGAAAACGATTACTGTAATAAAATCGTGATTTGCTGTAATAAATGTGTAACAAATTATGGTATAGGTTTCATTGAGGAGGGCTAATTTGGTCGGTGCAAGTTTAACGCTCTTAATTATTTCTTCTTGTCCATTGGGGAATAATTGAATTTTGCGGTGCCTCTTGTAGTTGAAGAAACCAGCCGGTACAGTTTATTTATAACTATACAAATTTATCAAAAGTGTTTACACACGTCATATGCTGCAATCCTTGCCGGGAAACCTTGACCACAAGACAAAACAATATTTTACAAACGCTTTCAGGGAATGTACATCTATAATTCTCCGAATTACCCAAGCACATGCGACGTTCATACTATACATCTAAGATAAACATGAGATATTTTTATAAAATTTTTGCAGAAAAACAATTGAATCGAAAAAAAAAAAAATTGTTTGTGTAAATAATATTTATTATGGGATTGGCCCTCGAGGACCACCACAACCATCACCCTTTTGGGGAAAATATGTATCCTAGCAATTCTTTTAAAGGTATAATTTCTGCTATTAAGCCTAGATATCAATTTTAAAATTTTTCGAAATGTGTCAATTTATATTTTCGATATGGTTGTTCTACTCACACAGCAAACCTTAAAACCTTAATTATCCCAAATTCTCCGAATTATCATCATCAAATTTATTTATTATTTACAAGAATTGCGTGTTATCTAACCGCTTGTACAAAATACAGAAGACGTCGCATAGTTGTCTAGATTATATTTAGGTTTCAAGTCAAGTTTTATTGTTTACGTTCACAAATATGTGCGAAAAATTAGAAAATTGATTAGATTAGATAATTTGTTATTAATAACAAGCAAATCGTTATTTTGAATTTTTTTATTCGTAGGACATAAAAACCCTTGGCCTTAATCTAATACGAATTTTAATAATTATTTTTTATCTATGACTACGAGTATACGTATTGTCTTATTATCCACTTGTGAAAAACTAAAACAAACACTTTTCATTCCTACCCTGCATGTCCTTTTTATGTAATGGGAAATATGTTTGTCAATACGATTTTCTCCAGAAAGGATAATTGTATGGGGTTGCTTTTTCTAGTGCTTTGTTCATGTCGAATACGCTTGGATGAATATTGATTCTGATGTTAGAATAATTTAATTTATTTTTATATCCCTGCTATTTAATTTTCGGCGAAAATATAGGGTTTCACCTAAAATTAGATTTACCAATTATGATTGTTGGGCCAATTATATTTTTAAAAATACCCAAGTAAAATAAGTTCGGAAGATTTTTAAATGATTACACCTCATTAACACGTTTCATCGTCAAATTAGTCAAAGATAAAGTTATAAAGCTGCGCTCTCTTCCATAAAAATGCAGTCTCTGGAACACCGAATGTCACTTGGTCGAAGTTGGTTGAATTGAAAGTTTTTTGTACTATTAAGTATAAACATTTCAAAACAAATGAATGTTTCTGATGTTTCTTACAAAAAGGCTTTTTTCTGGCAAAAATTGACTTAACTTCCAGAAAATCAACAGGAACTACTTTTTCGTAAATGTAACACTTTTTAAAATATTGGCAAGAAACGAAAAAGTTCCTAACCACCGATTTCCTCCAAATTTCTCTAGAATCTGCTAATTGTTTTTCTTGTAAATGATTCGCTTTTCAAAATATTTGCAAAAAAGGGAAAGCTTCTATGGAAGCTGCCACTTTCGGTAGACCGTTTTCAGCCAAAAATCACTGGGATCTTTCAATTTATCCCGATCAGTCAATCTATCTGCTCTGTTAGTTGTATTTAAATAAAGGAACCCGTCCATACTATTGTTTGAGAAAGGTTTTTACATCCGGAACTCATTTTGGAATCCTATCCTATGTTTAACAAATAAAGAGAGTTTTATCTCAATCGACTCGGGTAAGAAATGGTTTAGGTTCATTTAAATTGACAGTTTCTCAGAGGCAAGTTAAAAATTTATATTAGATTTCCATTTACATCGTGAATCTGAGTTCCATACCCACTCTTCCTCCCCCAAAATTTCCCAAAATTATGATCCATTACAGTCGTTTCCTAACACTCGAATATATCATTTCTCATTTTTTATCAAAACCGTTCGAGAAAATGTTCGTATAATATGAATCCGGATTCTATTTAAGAACCCATAAACAAATTTACTCGAATTAAGAACCCATCACAATCGATTCTTAGCACTCGAGAACCCTTATCACCCATTTTTATAAAAATCGTTTAACCAGAATCCTAAGATCCAACTTGAAACAACATCACGCTGCATGGTACAAAATCGTGCAACATGGTGTACATGACGCAACATGGTGCAATATGGTGTAAAGTGGTTTAACTTCCTACCATATGTCGGCTCATCCGTAGGAGTCCTAAATGAATTATCCAGAAATCAGAACTACTTGATATCGATTCATTGAATTCGAAAACCTTGTCCCGACAAATTATACCAAAATCGTTGAAGCCAAATAAAAAGTTAAAAGAAGACCTAAGCCTCACCAAGAATTTCCATAAATAAGGATCTTTCGAAATCAATTCCTGGCACTCGAAAACCTCACTCTCTAACGCCAATTTTTACCAAAATTTTTCGGGCCAATTTTTTTTTTCAAAATGTGGAACCTATCGCAATTCATTCCTGCATTAAAAAACCCGTATCACTACAATTCTTATCAAAATCAACGAGACTAAAAAAATAATAAACGGTCCCAGGCCGAACCGAAGTACCCCTTAAAGATATCTTGGCGAAACTAGAACCCATTGAATTCCCTTCTTGGCACTTGGAATTGCCCCTTTATTAGTTTTTATCAAAATCGTGCGTGCCAAAAATATAAATAATGGAATTCGCCCCACCAGATGGCCCTCTAATTAAATTTTCCCAAAACCAGGACCCATTACAATCGGGACTCAAAATCGCTCCTCCAAATTTATAATAAAAAACGTGTGACCTACTCATTTGAGGCGGAAGAAAATGTGAAAAAGAAACAAAGATCAAAACATTAATTAGATAGCGAATGCTACAAATCGTTATTGTTACTCATAACAACTAACATTTTCAAAAGGGTGCTATTAGTATAACCATGCAATGCCACCGTAACGCAACCAACACAACATTCCGCAATGTGATGGAACATAATGCAAGATATTTAATTAAAGAAAAACACAAGACCAACAGCAATACTATGTTGCACCAACACTCAATATGGTACTACATCACGCAATATGGTGCAACAAGACACATGATAGAACATGTCGCAACATCTAGCGCCATCCCTTAACATGATGCAACATTGTGCAACATGACGCACCATAGTGAAACATCACACTCCCTCAACTTTATGCATTATTTTGTAATATTCAGTCGCCATGGCTTGATAAGATAATTGAATTTTTTATGATTTTATAAGATCGAAACTGGATGGAACTTCTGTTACAAAACTTCACCGAAAATTTAGCTTCAAATAATGGCCAAAAAATCAAAATGAGGTGGAGGATAAGGGCGTTGCTTTTAAATAGGCATTATATTATTGTTCGGCAGTTCTGATATATTCCGTGTTTATCTAGAAACAAAGGTAAATGGCATTTAGGCTCAATATGTTCGACCTCGCTTTGAATTAATTAGTTAATTCAGTTTCAAGTTTCGGGCAAAAATATTAAAATAACAAAGTGTGAATGAAATGAACGTTTGTAAGAATAAGATTCACCGTCGTTCTACTTATGTAAAACACAAAGTGTATTTATTGTATTGTTTACAATATTCAGCCGCCCCGGTCTGAATGTTTGAATTTGTCCACATGATCTTATCAGATCGAAACTGGATTACAAAACTTCGTCGAAAATTTAGCCAAATAACTTCCCTCAACAAGATGCATTATCAAGCAACAAGATGAAATGTCACCCAACATGGTACAACATAACATCTTTAATTAATTTTCTTCGGTTTGCCCGACTTTTATAAAAATGTACTGAGAGAGATGTTTCGAGTACCAGAAACTGATTGCGATGGGTCCTGATTTCGGTAAAATTCATTTATCCGGTGAAGGCTTGATTCCCACTATTGAATTTTTTCGGTTTGCACGATTTTTCCGTTTTTTTATTTTTTGGCTTGCCCTGTATTGAAAAAAGTAGTATAAGAGGGGTTTCAATTGCCAGAAACCGATTGTGATGAGTCTTGTTTTCTGGCAAAATTATTTAGGTGTCACCCTCCGGTTGGACTCGTTCTCTATCTTTAATTTTTATTCGGCTCAGTCGATTTATATAAAAATTGTTGAGGAATGGTTTTCGGGCACCATGAGTCGATTTCGGTAGGTGTTAATTTCGAGAAAATCCATTCAGACGGTCGTCCGGTGGGGTAGGATCACTTTTTCTAATTTTTGTTGGCTCGAAAGATTTTTATAAAAATTGCTGGAGGGGCGTTTTCGAGTATTAGAAACCGATTGAATGGGTTCTGATTTTTGGAAAATTCATTTAGCTTGTCAACCGGTGAAAGCCGGATTCCATTATTTATATTTTTGGCACGCACGATTTTGATAAAAATTGGTAAATTGGTAAACGGGAGATTTCAAATGCCAATCGACTTCAATCGGTTCTAATTTCGGGAAAATTCATTTAAAGGTCCTTCGTTGAGGCTCGGAACCCTTTACTAAAAGTGCCAGGAAGTAATTCCGACACTTTTTTAACATTATATTTGGCTTCAACGATTTTCGTATAATTTGTAGGAACAGGGTTTTCGATTGCAAAGAAACGATTTCAAGGAGTTCTGATTTCTGGATAATTCATTAAGGAATCCTCCGGATCAGCCGCCACGTTTCTTGATGATGCAACTTTTTGAGGGATGTTGCGTGATGTTTCGCCATGTTGCAGAATATTGCAACATGTTGTTGGACGTTGCTAGATGTTGCGCCATCATGATTTTTTACCAAGTTGCATGATGTTGCTTCAAGTTGGGTCTTAAGATTCTGGTCGAACGATTTTTATAAAAAGGGATGAGAAGAAAAATCGGCTCAAACGGTTTTGAAAAAAATTGAGAAATGACATATTCGAGTATCAGGATCGATCAGGATTTTGGGAAATTTGTTGAGAGGTGCTCCGATTTAGTAGTAATTATTACTTTCTTATACAAAGTAAAAGTACGTATAGTAATCATGACAATTTTCGACCTCGAGATTTTTGCAGATTTACTATTTGCTATACTACCGAAATCCGAAGTCGTGATTTTCGAGGTGGTGTCTCTCAATCGGCCTGTCTGTATCCTCTCTACAGTGCATAGGGATTGACTGATTTAGATAAAACTTCATACTTAAACTGTTTTCATAAATTGGGAAATGACAGTTTTGACAAAGAGTGCCGCATCCAGTAGACCGATTTCAGCAAAAAAGCATTGGAACCTTCCAATTTGAAGTTTCCAATTTAAAGTTTCAGTTGATCAATCAATCCGTCTGGGCTGTAGAGAAGCTAACGACATTTAGTCTGCACGTCACCACATAAGTACACACGCACAGAGATATTTTTAAAAACCACTTGTTAACGTCGGCAATAATTTCGTCAGAAACTCGAGCTTATTCCATATACAGCTTCATACAAATTTAACACAATTTGAAACTAAAAATTTTTTGTCGTAGTTTTTTGTACATTTTGTAGTGCGGAATTCAGTATGAATTTAGAACAGTTTTTGCCGCACAGTAGAAAATACTGGGAACTTCACAATCATTTCTATTCGAAAATCTAATGTTCATACGTAAATTTTACAGTTAGCAAAACATAAAGGTTAACGAATTCCACCCACTGTCGTATTTAGTATGTATTTCAAATAAAACGCCCGTCGTTACTTGGCCATTAGGAAGAAACACTTTTTCACTCATTGTTTTATAAACAACACAATAAAAAATAATCAAATTTCAATTAAAAGGAAAACCAAAGAGGGTTTTGTTATCTTTATCCGAAGCAATTTTAACCTAAAATCGTACATTTGATTTGACAAGAAGGATTAAGACTTTTCTCGAACGTCTGATGAGCATTATCTTTTAAGCATTTATATGGATTACAAAACGATTTAAAAATTGGTTTTAGGGCAGTAGAAAAATTAATTAAAATTAAATTTGTGAAAAATTGATGTGCAACCCATAATTCAAGATTTTCTTATAAATCATTTTACGTTAACCTAATTGTTGCAGATTTTCCAGGTGTAAAATTTCGTAATCTTTTTTACTTTTCATTTCAAAGTTTGTAAGAACTTACCACATTGTATAACATTCTAAGGAACGACTTAATAAAACAATTTGCAAGAATATCATATTTTAAGTATTATGTGTTCTCAATTCTAGCAATTATGCTAGGAAATCAAGTGGAAATGCGATATACCAATGCATGATATCTTTGTAGATATCCGGGTCATGTATAGCAGTGAAGGTGACAGGCGTCAACCTAATAATTTCCAGGTGAATGTACTCGCATATATTTTGTGACGGCAAACGGCGTTATCAAGTTTTTGGTTATAATTCTGGATCTATTTTACATCGAATCTCGAACCACATTCCATGTATGACATAACATATTATGTTGGCTATGACGAGAGATACAATCCATAAGGGAAAACAATTCTATTTATGTTTATTTCTGTAAATACTCGTACACCAGTTCAACCTCTGGTTTAAGTTTTTAACCAATTTTATTATGTCAACATAGATTTTCCATTTCGTATTCGTTTGTATTACAGGGTAGTCGTCTACCATTTCCAGATAATATGTCATATTTATGCTACTTTTGTGAATAATTTAATTTTGAATTAAAGAGGTATCCCGATTTTGTATTGAGCGATTGATGATGTTATTTTTATTAAACAACTACAACTATCGATACCTAGTTTTGATATTTTTCGAACTACTCGACGTATATTTACGTATCTTGTATAAACAAGAAGCTTTATTTTTGTTGTGCTTTTCCAGAATATTTATCCTCAAAATATTTTCCTTCGATGCATCAAAAACTAAAAAAATTTCATTTCTCGTTTTGAACAATTTTAAAACAGCCTATGGGAAGATTGTAAATATAAAACAGACTAGAACCTTTATGGGCACAACAACTATTGCAACGATTTAATCGTAGACCACATCATCGTAAATATTTATGGTTACTCTTATGATTTTATAAATCGGAATTGCCACCCAACTATAAATATCAAATCTGATCTAAAATCTACCATTCTTGTTTTCGAAATTTTCGAATAATTTATAATTAAACGTTTTACCCATTAGAAGTTAATTTGAATATCAAAACAATTTCGTTTATACTATTTTTTCTTGTACAGTGTCCTAATTCTCTAAGCAGTAAGGAAATTTCCAATCTTGCGTTTTTTCACGCATATGAAACTGGAATACAAACCAGCCAAAAAACGCCTTTAAAATATAGGTGTGTTCTCCGCTCAATCCATTAAAAAAGCCCATCAGCCTGAAAAATAAAAAATATGTAGATCACATTCCATCCCGAGCAAATAAAAACAATCTACATACACAAAACAAATTTTGCGTTTAAAGCTATTACAAGAAGACATTTACCACACTTTAAATCAAGCGATTTAAAAAACAATTCCCTGAAACAAGGTTAATGGAAAATATTTTTACGACCTTGAACTTTCATTTCACAGAGCAGATATAATGGTGTATAGCATTTAGACATGTACTGACCATCAGCATTAAGCAAACGAAAGCTCATTCCAACACGATGGGCCTATAAAAATCCTTCCCAGCTGATTTAATACTCGCTCCTGGTAGTTTAGATATCGAACTCATGTTGATATGTCACCATAAATTTCTCTATTCACAGAGGTACGCAGATATAACGGTACATGACGTTTAAATGTACTGTTCAACAGTATTAAACACACGAATGTTCATTACCTGGCGTTGGGGATATGGGGCCTCTCCAGCAGATTTTGTATTCGCTTCTGGTAGATTGATCGGAATTGTGCTGACTACTACAGAATATGGCATTTACATGTACTGACCATCAATATAAAGCACCCAATGCTCATTCTCATACGATGGGAATGGCATCTATTCAGCTGATATAATATATGCTTCTGGTAAATTAGTTATTGGAATTCGTACGGTATATAGGATTTACATGAACTGACCATCAGCATTAAGCACATGAATGATCAGTACATTACGAAGGGAATAAGGACCCTCCCAGCTGATTTAATATTCGGTTGACAGAGGAGTTATCGGAATTATGCTCACATGTCACCATACATTTCTCGGTTGGCTCTTTTCCACCATCCAAACCATCCAATATGTAAATTTTTACGTATCCAATCAGCCACCCTGAAGCGATCACGATGCTAAAATGCGAAAATTTATTCCAAGTATTAAATGTCTACATGGTGTTCTACTTAAATTAAAATTGACCAAAAAATGAAAATTCAAAATGAAATCCAATTAGCAACCTCAAAATAAAATATACATTAGTCTGCTACAACTTTGCAACTACCTGCAGAACACGATAAATCAGCTTAGTAAAAAAGTCTTATTACAATTTTTGAATCTGGATAAGTATTTCCTAGAATTAAAGATTTAACATCGACTCGATACCTTCGAACATCTCAAAATCCTTCCTGCAACATCTCAAAATTCTCACCGCGGGCCATCGGAAGACTTCCACCACCGCACCGACCCATCCAACTCAGTGGACAGCAGAGCTGGTCGAGTTAGATCAGGGCGGTTTTCGACACGTAATCTATTACGTAGTTACATAGCGATTTGTTGCGTTCCTGACGTCAACAATGTAGACAAGATTGACAACCAAGTAAATGACATTTGAAACTAAATTATCTTATTATTTTACATTAGCCGGTCTAATAATGTTGCTGTTTAGCTGTTAGGTAATTGTCTGATTGTCCTAGGGGCTAAATAAGTCACATCAATTATTCGGAAGTGAAGTCATTATCTAAAACTGATTCTAACTTTTACTACTAGTTTGTCAATTACAATTTTGAAATATACTTAGAATCTCTAATTAACTAGAGACATCTTTATACAAAATGGAACAACTGCTAATAATAAATATAATTTAAAATATTTGTTGCTTTGTGCGCCATCTCTTATCAAATAGACTTATTTATAAAATTTCCAATTACAGCGTTTACGAAATCTTGCCATTGGAAGTCTAAATGTCGTGATAAAAATGTGCTAACTGAGATTAAAAATCTGCAGTATGTGAGTGTGATGAAACATATTCATATATTAAAACTGCACAACTAAGAAGAAGAATTTCCACATCACATCATGACAATCTATCAGGTTAGTGCAAATCAAGGTATTCGTTTGGTATGCTTGAATATGACGTACTTTGTTTCGTCTCATTGTTATTACTGAGCTGGTACTCTGGATTGCCAGGCTAACGCACATCAATTTGAGGAAATAAGCATACATCACCCAATCAAACGAGTACGACCGTGTAATTACGAAAAAAGTCGATTTATAAGCCGCAGTGCCGAAAGCGAAAATACAGAGTAAATATGGTAACTGGCTGACTTAAAAGTAAATTTGTAAGATGGACGTGTACAAGAATATAACGACATTGCCAATATATATGTATTAATATTACCGTTATTTGGGTCATATTATATTTATTGCTTTAAATTGCAATTATCCAAATTAGTCCCGCACTCTGGGAGCATATGGTAATTCGCACCACGCCACGGGCAGATAATGAACGTGCGCTATAAAGGAATGATATTTAAAATAAAATCCGTTAAACGTATCATTATAGTGAGTACATGCTCTACCTGGACAAAATCCTCAATGTGCACTTTTAGTACAATAAATGAACATGCTTAAAATTCCACCACAACTAAAAACCGATCACAACATCCAAATCAGTCTCATCCCTAATGAACCTGGGTTACATTTAATTATAAATGTGTACCGGACAAGTGGGGCAGTACGGCTTCAGCACTTGGGCAGGGAGGTACAGAGTTCGAATCCCACCAGAGGATGGATCGGTGATGTTAATAAACACAACTAAGACCCTCTGTTGGAGTGCAGAATTCAACGCCGACGCACCGTAAAAAACCATAGAGAATATTACGAACAAAATATTTATAGTCCAATTCAACTTCATATTTTTTTTTAGTTTTACGAAATTTCAGAAGATGTCAGCAAAATATATATGGTTTGAATTTTTGCTACCATTTTTATAGCGATGACACTATCAATTCTTAGTTATGATTTTCAAACAAACATTAATTTTTTGTTGTTGTGCGGCTTGTATAGAAAACAGTTTTATTTATACTCTTTATGCCTGACTCAGATTTTCTTGTCCAAATTATCGATTAACTAAATTGATGGTTAGTTTACTCAGGTCGCTCATAGACGGCGCAATAAAAATTTCGCCTGATGCCTAATTAAAAATTGTCAAATAAAGTAATAATTCCAATCTCCATAATATTTCTAGTCAGCGATTGATAAATCTGAACTAAGTTTTCAGTTTAGAACTAAATGTCAGACACATTTTTGTATATGAACATTAGCGACATCTATCAATAACTGATATGAACTAACTACCAATTTAGGTAATCGATAATTTATAAAAAATTGGTGTCAGGCACACAGTATAAGTCATAAAATAACGTTAAATGCCGTGCGCCTCACTCCGATTTGTCCAAATTTCCGACTAACTAAACCAAACCACTTATTATATAAACCAAAATGATCCTGATATTTAATTAATAAGTTCTAATTTATTTAACAAATTTTAATTAAACATCAGACGCAGTGTGTTTTGTGCCATTTATCAACAACTGGTATGAACTAACTATCAATTTAGTTAATCGGAAATTTAGACAAAATAACCAACGTCAGGCATACGGTATACAAATTGTAATACTGTATACGTAGACGTTGTCTACGAGTAGTCGATGTTGTCTACAAGTAGTCGACATTGTCTACGAGTTATTGACGTTGTTTACGAGAAGTTGACGTTGTTGACGAGTTGTCGACACGATCACGTACAAATTGATAGATGACGCGTAGACGTCCAACTGTGGTAAACAACCCCAGCACACTCGACATCGACTTCCATTCTGGACGACTATTGCAATGAATTTTCCCACAGCAACACTCAAAACAAAATTCCAGCACTACACAACCCTAAATTTTCAACAAAACAAAACCCCAGCTATTAATGCAATACAAAATGGAGTATTTAACTGTACAAGAAAAAATTGAAATCGTCCTGGTTTATGGAGAAGCTACCCGTAGTCTTAAGTAAGTATCATCCGTATCATGTGTCTTTACACCAAGACCTTCATGGCGTATTTTCTAAAATCAGCTAATTTTTTGTCAGTGGGCACGTGAACAAATACAACAAAATCTCAGTTTTTTTCGCTCCGACGAGTCGTCTTTTACAAATTAAAGAACGTTTAGTCGACACAACATGCATTACTGGAGTGTTAAAAATCCGCACTGGCTTCGCCAAGTTGAACATCAGTGACCCTGGACTATCAACGTGTGGTGTGGAATAATTGGCAACAAACTCATCGGCCTCCACATTATTGAAGGCACCTTGAATGGTCAAATGTACCGAGATATTTTGAATGGTCGTTGGATCGGTAGCGCTGGTTCGGTAAATTGTCCTTCCAGATCACCAGATCTGACTTCGCCAGGTTTCTTTTTATGGGGCTATCTCAAAGACAAAGTTTACCAACAAACACCAACAACACCTGAGAATATGATTGGGCGAATCAGAAATGTTTGTGCCGAAATTCAAGCATACACGCTTCTCCGTTGTCCACATTCATTTGAAATGCGGATTAATAAGTGCATTGAAGTCAAAGGCCATCATTTTAAGTACTTAATTTAAGTAATAGTGAAGTATTTCCTAAACTTTCCTAAAAATTTAAATCCGCCATTTTTGTTTCAATGTATGCGTAAATCTTCGTATAAACTAGTAAATTATAAATTATATGAAAAAATGCAAATAAGTACGGTGATAAAGTACTTGTAAAGAGGTCAATTTGCACATCACAGGGTTTTTCCGAGCAATTTTCCTACTCCCAAACACACCGCTACCAAATACTAAGCGCACTTTTGAGTTGTTCTGGATCAAAACTAACAGATAAACACCATTCCATTGAACAATCTAGGGGCCCGGGTGTTTTCGGAAATCAAATTTGTAAAGAGGTCAATTTGCATATCGTAGGGTTTTTCCGAGCAGTTTTCCCAATTCCAGAAACACCGCTACCAAATACTAAGCGCACTTTTGAGTTGTTTTGGATCAAAACTAACAGATAAACACCATTCCATTGAAAAACCTAGGGGCCCGGGTGTTTTCGGAAATCAAATTTGTAAAGAGGTCAATTTGCATATCGTAGGGTTTTTCGGAGCAATTTGCCCAATCCCAGAAACACCGCTACCAAATACTAAGCGCACTTTTGAGTTGTTCTGGATCAAAACTAACAGATAAACACCATTCCATTGAACAATCTAGGGGCCCGGGTGTTTTCGGAAATCAAATTTGTAAAGAGGTCAATTTGCATATCGTAGGGTTTTTCCGAGCAGTTTTCCCAATTCCAGAAACACCGCTACCAAATACTAAGCGCACTTTTGAGTTGTTTTGGATCAAAACTAACAGATAAACACCATTCCATTGAAAAACCTAGGGGCCCGGGTGTTTTCGGAAATCAAATTTGTAAAGAGGTCAATTTGCATATCGTAGGGTTTTTCGGAGCAATTTGCCCAATCCCAGAAACACCGCTACCAAATACTAAGCGCACTTTTGAGTTGTTCTGGATCAAAACTAACAGATAAACACCATTCCATTGAACAATCTAGGGGCCCGGGTGTTTTCGGAAATCAAATTTGTAAAGAGGTCAATTTGCATATCGTAGGGTTTTTCCGAGCAGTTTTCCCAATTCCAGAAACACCGCTACCAAATACTAAGCGCACTTTTGAGTTGTTTTGGATCAAAACTAACAGATAAACACCATTCCATTGAAAAACCTAGGGGCCCGGGTGTTTTCGGAAATCAAATTTGTAAAGAGGTCAATTTGCATATCGTAGGGTTTTTCCGAGCAGTTTTCCCAATTCCAGAAACACCGCTACCAAATACTAAGCGCACTTTTGAGTTGTTCTGGATCAAAACTAACAGATAAACACCATTACATTGAACAATCTAGGGGCCCCGGAGGTTTTCGGAAATCAAATTTGTAAAGAGAACTATTTGCATATCGTAGGGTTTTTCCGAGCAGTTTTCCCAATTCCAGAAACACCGCTACCAAATACTAAGCGCACTTTTGAGTTGTTTTGGGTCAAAACTAATAGATAAACACCATTCCATTTAACAATCTAGGGGCCCCGGGGTTTTCGGAAATAAAATTTGTAAAGAGGTCAATTTGCATATCGTAGGGTTTTTCGGAGCAATTTGCCCAATCCCAGAAACACCGCTACCAAATACTAAGCGCACTTTTGAGTTGTTCTGGATCAAAACTAACAGATAACCGTTTCTGGCATTATGCAAATTGCTTGAAAAACCCCTACGATATGCAAATTGACCTTTTAACAAATTGTATTTCCTAAAACACTCGGGGCCCCTAAATTTTTCAATGGAATGGCTTTTATCTGTTTGTTTGGTCCAGAACAACTCGAAAGTGCGCTTAGTATTTGGTAGTGGTGTTTTTTCTGGAATTGGGAAAAATGCTCGGAAAAACCATACAATATGCAAACTGACCTCTTTACAAGTACTTAGTCACCTTACTTATTTGCATTTTTTCATATAATTTATAATTCACTAGTTTATACGAAGTTTTACGCATACATTGAAACAAATATGGCGGATTTTAATTTTTTGGAAAGTTTAGAAAATAGTTCCCATGAATTAATTTAATTAAAAAATGATGTGGCATGGGGACGTGAGAGGCTAGGGGACTCACGTTAATCAAGCACCCCCCCCCCCCCCCGAAGGGAAAGAAAACTAATACGCCCACGTCGTTGTTCCTAGGTTACTAAATTAGTACTTAATTTCAAAATTACCAACCGCCCCACCTACAAAAAGGAGAGGAGGGGTACTAATTTAGGCACAAAGGTATGTCCCCTCTCCTCGGAATGATTAAATTTTGATAATGGACATTTTTTTCGTAGAGTGCTTATTTTCCAAGTTATTTGAAAGTTTCAGGGTAAAAAAATCACCCCGTACAACAATTTTCATGTTAACCGTAATTAACCTAATTTTTTCCGATACGTTCGACAAGTAATCTACATATTCAATAAAATGAGGACAATGCGAAAATTTCCATCTCATGCATACGATATCATCACATACGGCTTTAATGTAAACACAATTATAAGTTCGACATGACATCAATAACAACACTCCATCAATAAATACCCCGGCCTTTACGAAAATTAAAAAGTCATTTTATCTACCTTACACCTCGTACTATGATACCGAATGCCATAATATTTCATCATCGCGTCAATATCAATATCGCACGCCCTTATTAAAAATCATAAGACGCAAGTGTTCAATGAAAATTCTATTTTCCAACACAGCCACAAAAAAAAAAAATTGTAAATATTTATTTTGTTATGCGGTTAATCCCAACAATAATAATTGATTGCAAAATTGTCTTGAGCTTTCGAGTCTACATAAAAACTTTGTAATTAAGAAATATGCGGGATGTTTACCTCTGTATTTATATATAATTCTGTTTCGGCGCTTTAATATACCGCAGTGAGTTCGCCTGTTATCCCGATAATGAAATTATTTTGCTCGCGATTTTAAAAATCTGATAAAATATTAAATAAATTGGGTTTTTTGTGGTAAATTGGCACCTGGGGTTTTTTCATGCGCGCGCTTTTACTTTAACATTACAATAATTAGCACAAAAAGTTTAATGACCCGTATAACAAGTAACAGGTAATTTTGTAATTTTTAATTTATTTTATTAATTTTACGTGGGGTTTCTAAATCGTGAAAAACTTAATGTTATTGCTTAAGTATATAAAAGAAGGACAACATTTAAAGAAAATGTTGGTGTGAAGACAAATTACGCGCGCTTTGCCTGGGGTGTTTCTTTTTCATCTTAGCTTTCTGTTTATGTGAAGATAAAAAGTACAACGATCCTAATAATTCGTATACCACCACATACATAAATAAAATTGCGTCTCAATTTGAAAATAATATGATGATGTTTTATTGTTGCAGTACTGTGGTTTGTGACTCGTCTACATTATGAGAGTGTTACAGTTGATGGGGGAAGATGTGGACCTCCTTAAGTTTAGGGACTGCGAAGGAAGTGAGACGGAGGATATCGTCAACTCCGTCCGGTCCAATTAACTGACGTAGCACGGCTGTCGCGATAAGGTGAGTAAATACTGTTACCGATAATCAGGTTTGTGCAAATAAATTTACATCACACCAAGTTTGCTTCGGATCCAAGAACCCTGTATCAAAAACAACAAGACCTGTGGTCTGCGAGCAAAGGCGTGTACCTTCTTATGCTTGTGGAACGGAAAACAGCAGATCATGTATAGTGGTGGAAAGTAATATAAATGTTTTTCTGCTTCCGCAGTAGTGCGATGGAGATATCAGTGCGGCCTGTATAGAGACGGAGGGGAGGAAATTCTGGACCGGCATACATGGACCGGAAGAAGCCAGTGCTGTCAGATTTACTGGATGCGCTTGTTTGTGACGCAGAAAGGAGAAAGGTGGGAGTTATCCCGGAGCATATAGGGAGGTATTGGAGAGCAGGACTCAATCTAGAGTTCCAGGACTCCCCGACACGAGTAGTGATCTGGATTCAATGGTTGATACACTTACTTGGGCTTGCAAGCTTGCTCATTAACAGAGCTGAGGGGAAAGCGAAAACCTGTTTGGTTATGGAGTGCCGAAGAGCTTTCAAGAGAGCGAAAATATCAAGAGAAAGCCTAGACTGGGACTTCTATAAGGAATTCCTCAGGGTATACAAAAGGGAAACAAGGAAGGCGCAAAGGAATTCGTGGAGGCTCTTCTGTGATAGAATGGAAGGGGTCTCTGATACCTCGCACTTAAGAAAGATTCTCTTTACTAGTCCAGCTGTTCTAGGCTATCTGAAAAAATCGAATGGCGAATGCATGATTTCTAGTGAAGAGACTTTTGATCTTTGGTTGGAAACTCACTTCCCGGGTAGTGAGGATGCGTCGATTGTGGGGCCTTTGGTTGGAAAATATTCTGAATACACGGAAGATAAAATGTGCTATTAGAAGTTTTAATTCAGAAGAACGCGGAGGTCTTACTTCCCTGGCTGGAGGTTATCTTCAAAATGTGTCTGAAGCTGGGGTACATTCCAAATAAATGAAGAGAGGCTAGGGCGATCTTCATTTCGAAAGCAGGTAGAAGCTCGCACAGCAAGCCTAAGGACTTAAGACCAATATTTCTGTTATCTTTCTGCTGAAAATCATGGAAAGGTTGCTACATGTGCTACATGTCCATATTCGTTTGAGAATTGTACCCAGAAACTGGGCACAGTCTCAACATGCGTACCATAAGAGTAAGTCCGTGGACACGGCATTACATAGCTTGTTTCGGGAAAATGAGAAATCACTGGATTTTCAAGAATACTCGAATACTCGATATCGAGGGCGCTGTCAATAACGTGAAGGTGGAGGTAATCAGGGAAGGATTGTTGCCACTTGATATTGAATATCCTGTAACCAGGCTAATTAATCACCTGCTAGGTAGTAGAAGGGTTATAGTGGAGATGGGGGAAGTCTCCGTTAGAAAACGGGTTGTTCGGGGGTCACCAGGAGGAGGTGTCCTCTCTCCTCTTCTTTGGAATGCAGTAATCAATGGACTGCTATTGGAACTAGAAGGGGAAGGAATAGGTGTGGTTGCTTATGCCGATGACATAGCGATAGCTGTCTCGAAGAAGCACCTATGTACAATCAGAGATGTGATACAGAATGCGTGATCAATCACTGCGGGTTGGGTCGGCAGATGTGGATTGGGGGTTAACCCATCTAAAACAAAGCTGGTCCCTTTCACTAGGAGATATAAAACTCCGGTAATGGTTCTACCAAGCTTAAATGGTACTATGCTGGCCCTTACTGATAGGGCGAGACTCCTAGGGATTCTTCTCGACAGTAAGCTTAATTGGAAATCAAACACGATATAAAGAGTGAAGAAGGCTACTGTGGCACTTTATTCTTGTAAAAATGCCATCGGAAAGAAATGGGGCTTGAAACCGGAGCTGGTGCACTAGCTTTACACGGCTGTTGTAAGGCCCGTACCACTGTATGGTGTGAGTGTATGGTGACCAGCTCTGGAGAAATTATCATACAGGAACATGATGACGAAGGTGCAACGGGCAGCCTGCTTGCTTATTAGTGGGGCGTTAAAAACGACCCCTACTAGTGCCTTAGAGGTCATGCTGTACCTTCTCCCGTTGGATATTATCGGTAAGCAAATGGCGGTCAATACGGCCGCGCGGCTATCAGCGATTTTGGGGTGGAAGTGCCTGCAAGAAGGCACTCAACTATAGCCAATTTTGTGAGCTTGACCTGGTGAATTTGGATTATATAACACCTTTTTTGTACTTTTGCAAGCATTTTAAGGTGATTCTCCCCTCTAGAGAGGATTGGAAGAATGGTCTCATTATGGAGACTGGAGTAGTTAAATTCTTCAAGCTCGATGATAGAGTGGAAGCTGGTGTGTTCTGTGAGGAATTAAATGTCCAGGCTGAAGTTATAGCTATTGAAGAGGTCATGGACTAGTTGAAGCACATTGTAATATAGTTGACTGATATCACTATCTGTGTGGACAGTCGGGCGACCATTATTTCACTGGATTCAGTTTCCCTGGCGTCAAGGGTGGCGTAGGATTGTCGCACATCTCTTAACGAGATGAGTGAACACTTCAATATCCAGTTGGTCGTCGGTCTGGATTCCGGACCACTCTGACGTTGAGGGAAATTGCAGGGCAGACAAATTAACATGGTACGGTACGACTCTCCAACTGGAACCAGGGAGAGAATGTGTAGGAAGGCCTATGTCTGTGCTGAAAGCAGCGAGCCATAGAAAAGCAGTTGCCTTTGCAAATGATAGTTGGCTCGATAGTCCGACTGGCAGGGTAGCGAAGCAAGTATGGCCTGAGCTGAGCTTGAAGCGGTCTAAGATCTTGATCACACTAAGGAAGCGTGACTTAGGTTGTAAGGGTACTTACCGGACACTGTCATTTCGGAGATCATGCGGAAAGGCTGGGTCTGGATGCAAATGACTTCTGCAAGGACGAGGAGGAGGAGGAGACTCTTATTCACTCCTATGCTCATATCCTGCGCTAGGTGGCAGAAGACATCATCACTCGAGCTAATACACTATGGACAGCCTCTCTGATATCGAAAGCCTAACCTAAGATATCGAACCTAACCTAACCTAATCTACAGTTGATAGAAAAGATCTGTGGCCAAAATACAGAATAAAATTCGGCACTTGTAGAAAATTATCCAATTACGAGTATTATAGAATATGTATATCGACCACCAAATGTATGTTTGAAAGAACTTGAATTTCAAATTTGGCGTGTCAGTTTGAAATGGATTTCTTTTGCAAAACGGGATACTAAATAGAAAATCGAGAAATTTTAAGGAGTATTGTGGCGATAGCGAAATATCCAATTTGAAGGATTGCTAAGATATTTCGACCCCTCCTTTTAAAGTGAATTATTGTAATGTTGTTCTAAAAATGTTAATCAAATAGGAACCACTCTTCGATCAATCAAACAGATTTCAATTTTCCAACAGATTCCAATCCAAAATTCGTTTATTTAAATTGTATACTTAATATTTTTTGTGTGATTATCTTTAAAACCCCGTGCACTATCAGATGGACACGGAGAAAGGAAAAATTAAGTGAATGAGACGTAAATTACAAAATTTAGAAAATCGAAACCCACGCCCCCCCCCCCCCTCTGAAATAAAGACGGTAATAATGGATTAATGACGTTGAAGTCGGAAGAACTCCACAGAAAGTTAGCCTATTTGCAACAAAAAACAGAAAAAACAGCGACAATTAGCTCGATTTATTTAAAATACCGGATCCTATTAAACCAATACCAGATTATTGCGTGTACAACTTGTTTTTTGGATTTTCTAAGAGATGGCGTAACTTTTGTACTAAATATTCTTTTACAATGACACCAATGGCATTTTAAAGTGTTAACATTCGAAAAAGCGTAAACAACATATTTTTTAATCCCGTTTACACATGTCGAATTTCGTACCAACAAAACAGCATTTGCGGGAAGCATTACTTTTTTGGTTTAATCAAAAGAAAAAAGCTGCTGAAAGTTTTCGTTTACTTCAAGCTTCAAGAAATTTATGGTGAACATGCACCAACTCAGACTTGCGAAAACTGGTTTAAACGATTCAAAAGTGGTGAGTTTCATGTCAGCGACAAAGACCGTTCGGGTCAACCAAAAAATTCGAAGATGAAGAATTGGAAGTATTATTGAAGGAAAACTCAGCTCAAACAGAAAAAAACTTGCAAAACAGTTAAATTTCACTCAAGCAGCCATAAGCAAATGTATAAATGCTAAGAAAATGATTCAAAAAGGAGGAAAACGGGTACCACATGAACTGACTGAAGCCAACATTGAAAATCGTGTAATGGTTTGCAATTCTTTGATTACAAGACACCGAAGATGGTATTTTTGTCTCAAATTGCGGTGCACTATGAGCTGCTAAAACCGAACGAAACTATTACTGCATTGAATGAAAACCGTCCACTTTCAGCCAACAAACAGCGTAAAGTGATTTTGCTGCACGACAATGCTCGACCACATGTCACAAAACAAGTAAAAATACGCTGGAAGTACTTAAATGGGAAATTTTACCGCATGCTCTCTATTCACTAGATTGTACCATCAGATTAGTGTTTGTACAGCACTTCAGAAACCACGAAGAAATCAAAAAATGGCTCGACGAATGGATCGCGTCAAAAGACAAACAATTTTTTTTTCGATGGAATCCATAAATTGCCAGAAAGATGGTCCAAATTCATAGATAACGATCATCACCTTTGGTGACTGAATGCTGTATAAACGTTTTTTGAAAGCAAGAAATTAACAGAGTTTCTAAGAATAAAATAAAAATCTTCTAGAGACTTTACGACGATAAACAAGAATTATCTATCGTACTACAAGTCGCAGCTGTGGGCGACAATGTGCAAGGGGAAAATGTATCAGTACATTTATACTTTAACAAGGTAAAATATAATATTCATAATATAATGCTCGTGCCTTAAACAAGGCTAAAGCCTATGTACAATCACTTCTCACAAGCGATAAATGATTTTATTGATGAAGATGCATTAGCACTTTAGCACCCTTCATCTCTGGACTTCACAAACCATATTTCGGATATGCACAAGCCGCGAATCGAAAAATGTAGAGGAAGGATACGCTTTCCTCTGCAAGTTTAACTCGAACGAGATTCGAGTAATTGTCGCTAATCGGCCAGTAACCAAACTCAGTCGACTCTACACAAATGAAATAAACCAAGAGAATTCAATTTATAAAACCAAACGGGGAAAAAATCAAACTCTCTAAGACCGATACCTATGCTTGTTGATTTGTTAATGCGATAAAAGATTGATCAACAACCATGAGACAGGTTCCGACAATGAAAAACAGGGAAAGCGGGCCAGTTCAGAAAATTCCGAGGATTGTGTCGATCCAAATGCGGAAAATTTCCAAATTTAACAGGATTCAAATACGGACGACTAAACTTTCTTTCATTTTTGACATATAGCAAAAAGTTTCCATAAAAAAACATATTAGGAACCCATCTCCAAAATTCCATAGTTTTTTCGACGCAATTCTAGGTTCAGGATCAATGACAAAATTAAATTTCAAAATTGATTATCAAACAAACCCAATAACTTTAAATAATTTCCAGTTCAATTTTAATCGGTACTATCCGGTGAATGGTTTGTACCTACACTCGAAAAACTAAATCAAGGAATTGTTTTGCAACCGGGCGTACATATGGCCGTAAGCTATAGAACAACAGTAAAAATCTTAACGAACGAATCAAAATCACCCGCGAAACTTCCAAAATTAATGCTAAACGTCAATTACTTCGAAATAATAATCCCAATCCATATTTATTGAAATAATTAACAAAGACGATAAACGAAGAGACGGCTATACTTACCATCATAGAGGGAAATCAGTTCGTGCTGTTGAACCAAACTGAGAAATTATTTGCTGCAACAGCAATTAAGCATGAAATACAAACACGGAACGAAACACCTGTCTACACAAAAACGTAAAGTGCTCGTACCATTTCAAAGGAAATATTTACCACGTATGGTTCAGACGAGAAAAGTAAGGCGTGTTATTGATTACAGGAAACTCAATGAAAAAACAATCGACAACAAATATCTTATACCACAAATCGAAGAGATATTAGATAGTTTGGGGATATCAGTTTATTTCAGATGATATCCCACTAAAACAGTGGGAGCAGGTTTGAATTTTTTTTAGAAAATCTAAACATACTGATGAAAAGACTTTCATGTGAGATCCTTAAAATAGAAACTGAATTTCTGGGAGATATAATACACAGGAGAGAGTGAGCCAAAACGAAATCAAACAGTTTTTAGGCCTTTCAAAATATTACAGGAAATTTCTAAGAGACTACTGGAAAATTACTAGGAATGACAAAGTACTCCTGGCCCCTGGTGACGGCGCAGTCCTGTCATAAATGCAGAATAACATTGAAAGACGCATCGCATTTTCTTCTCGATCACTTAATTCAACAGAGGTGAAATATTTCCCGATCGAGAAACAGGCGTTAGCGATAATATGGCCCGTGAAAAAGTGTAAACATTAGCTGTAAGTTTACACTAGTAATGTACCATAAAACTCCAATTTTTATTAAAACATCCGAGAAAAACTTCAAAATTCTAAGATGGAGAATGGAACAAGAAAACTATGATTATGACGTAATATACAAAGAAGCAAATGTGGTAGCAGGTGCGTTAAGCCAGATATCAGGAATACACGAACTGAGCGAAATGCTCACGAAGAAATCCACAGAGAACACTTCCCTCATATCTGAAAAAATTTCAATACACCTCCGAAACTAGTTCATTCTAGAAATACGTCAGGTGACTACTTTATCCACTTTGCGGAACGACCAATTAACTATTCCAGAAACAAAATAATTTTTAGGATTTCTAAAATAGAAAATCGAAACTAAGAATAATAATCTCAAAAATAGTTCGAGTTAAACGAAATACCCGGATTTTCCAAGAGCTATCATAACTGTAAGTAATCTGGTATTCTAAAAGAATCATTTAGGAAGAATTTTTCACGAAAGAGCCATTTAGGTTTCGTCGAGAAAAAGATCGAAGACGTTATGAATGAAAGTAGACAAGATCAGATTACTGTCAAAGAACATGAGAGAGAACATTGAGGAATAAAAGAGGTAAAATCAACTAAAAGGAACATATTTTTCCCAAAAATGGCTAACAAAATCCGAAGCCATGCGCGTAAATACTCATAAATATGATCGCAACCCGTACAATATAAAAATATCAGCATGCCCTATTACTAAAAACCACTAATGCGTCCTGATATCTTCAGCATCAATAAAAATAGTTTCTTATCAGTAATAGATTCCTTCTGCATACACCTTCTATTGACACCAATTAATTCCAGAAACTTAATCGAAATAACCACCGCTCTAACAAAGTACTTCACACTTTTTGGAATTCCGAATACTATCGGATCACTAAACCACGTTCCAATCAGCACCACTCAAAGAATACTTAATGCATCCTTCTGAAAGTCTAAAAGCTGGTTAGCCAAAATACTTCAGTCGCCACAGAATTATTAGTTGCACTGTATAGTAATTCCGTACATTCAGCTACTGGCTTCACGTCAAATAAAATTCTATTCAATCATAACAACTTAATAAACCCAAAAGAAATTCAAACACAAGCTAATAGTATATTCCATAAGGTAAAATAACACTTAGACAGAGATCGTTGACAAGAAGCTTATCCATATCATCAATATGCATCATTATACTGATGATCTGCAGTACCATTCGAAAAAAGGCTGCGAAAATCGCAATCAAGAACCAGACAAGGCAAGTAGACCTGCCACAGAGAAACTATACACAGAAAAGACCACAAACCTGTTGGACATGTTGAAAGAATTGAGAAATAAGCCAAGGATCGACGACGCCCCTTCTTCGCCCCCCTTGCTGATCTAATTAACATTAGATGCCATACAAAACAAGTAGAAATTTGAGCCATACCTAATGCTGAAGAAAGATAATGTGACCTAAATTCAAATAGAATAACTAGAACTTTTAGACAAGTAAGCATTTTGTAAACCGTAGAAGATAATTTAAGAAACTAATTTACGTTAGCCTTAGAATTAACATTAATTAAGATTATTTTTTAAGTCTCATGATCTAACGACCCATATGTAGCCGATTACCACAGTCAAAGAAATAAACTAGACAACTGCACAGCAGATCCTGGGGTAGTGATAGCGTCCAAGGTCGATTTTTTTCTTTCTAGCTTTGTTATGGGATGCCCGCGAGACAGTTTAAAATTTTTCATCAAAAACATTAAATTGCACTAAATCTCGCATAGACTAATATTAACTTTAAATTCAGAAGACTCCGTATTATTAAACGTTTATATTCATTAATTATAAACAAATTTTTATTAAAGAATTACAAGAATTTCATTTAACGATGGTAAAAACTACTCACAAAAACAAATTTTTCACGTAAACCAAAAAATCAAAAATTTAAGTTATCCTTTGACCGGAAAATAAAAATTCCAAGAATTCCACAACACTAAAAGGTAAATTTAAATTTGCAACATGTTACGGCAACTCAGAATTTGATTTACAAAATAAACCTTTTTGAAATATCGAATCGAACGTAATCCATTGATAATCCACTTGTGATCCAACACTAAAATTTTATTCCAAGAAATACCAGAGCCGATGAAAAGGAATTAATTGCAGATTGTTATCGTCACTGTATCACACACAAAACCAGGACCAAACTATTTTTTTCATGGAAAATGAAAACATAAAATCTTATCACAAAATATTCACTAAACAGAAACACTTAGCTACTTTTCAATTACGCTAACAATCACTTTAACACTCTTTCACACTTCAATAACAAAATTAACGTTTCTGCCTTTACGGTACCGATAAATTTTTCCTCACAACCGCTTACACGACTAGATTGGTAGAACAACGGCGATAAACTGAAGACAACAAGTAGGAACAATTTGTATTTATTTTTTTCGAATTTTCATTCATTGAGGTTTTTACTATAATCATCCAGAGCAGCAGCGGGGAAATTTTTTGAGAGAATATTTTGTGTTGCTTTGTATAGAGAGAGTGTGCCATATCCAATTTTTGTAGTACGAGGTATGGATGATACATTGCAAATTGTTGCACTTGGGATTATGAGAGTTGGTGGTGGATTATTAAATGTGGTGTGGAAATAAAACGGAAAGTGAAAAGTCTCGTTGTTTGTAAATAAACATATTCTATTTTTGTCGATAGCAGTATTCTGTTGTCGTACTCGTTGGCAATATGTGCTGAAACCCGATTACCCGAATATCTATTAATTTTAATCATTTGATTCAACGTAAATATGGTTACGTTGCGGTAATTAAGCAATTATGGACTAAATGGATTGGTTGAAGATTTATAAAAATTTACTTGTTGCTCTGAGCACAATGAAGACTATCTTTTTCTTAAAAAATGAGAAGAAAGATGAGTTTTGGAATGAAATGATATTAAAATTACAAAGTAGGGCGGTGTGCAAATCAATGTGAACATGTTTCTAAGTATAGGCAACGCTGGTCCGCAACTTCGGGTTGAATGAGGCGATGAATAAAGTTATTGCCAAAATTATGTTTAGTTTGGGTGAGTAGGTGCTGGTATTTTTATGCCTATTAAGAATTTCCAAAAAAGCTTTAAATTGGATGGTATAGCATCTGTATAATGAACGATGAATTGATTGGAATATTTGACGGTATTGTGTGGATAACTGCAAAACTTTCGAATTTCAAAATGAAACCTTGCATACCGATTAAGCCCAATTTGTACTAATTAGTGCTCACGGGAAAAAATTAGTGCTAGTCCAGGAGCCGAAAAACGGGAAAAGGAAATTTCAAATTTCGCCTGAAAGACGAAACAAATAAAACCCGATTTCTAGAAAAAACCAGAAACAATTTAACCCTAATTTTAAAACTTCATAAAGGCGGCTAAACTGATGAAATTTGTGCTTATCATAGAAATATCATTTTCATAAATTTTCATTCATAAATCGAGAAAAACAAACTTGCCCCTAGAAGATACTATACTAAAAAAACGGAGATATATCGTTCAATAATATTTGTGTTGAACAACAAATAAAACAATAGAAATAAAATGTTCTAAAATCCAAGTCATAAGATATTCAGATAGCATATTCCTGTCAGGTATGTTCAATGCTAAATTAGTTCTAATCCAGGATTGACAATTTTCTGGCAAAAAATGATGTTTTTATGCCACTTTTTGTCTGAAAATTGTTCATTCAACGGTCGTTGTTGTTCAATGGAATTGGGCCAAATCTGGATTAACACAAATTCAGCCACCAATGAACAAGCCTGATAGGAATTTGCAATCAGAAGTGCCAACTTCATTGGTTTCTGGAACACTTTTGTCAGAAAATTGTTCATTCAACGGTTTTTGTTGTTCAATGGAATTTGGCCAATTCTGCCAATTAGCATAAATTCAGTCACTATATTTTCGGATGGCAATGAACATATTTGACAGGAATATGCTATCTGAATTGCTTATGACTTCGATTTTAGCACATTTTATTTCAATTGTTTAATTTGTTGTTCAACACAAATATTATTGAACGCTACACCTCTGTATTTTGTTTGTTTAATATAGTATCTTTTAGGGGCAAGTTTGTTTTTCTCGATTTATGAATGAAAATTTATGAAAATCATATTTCTATGGTAAGCACTTATTTCATCAGTTTAGCCGCCTTAAATTATTTCTGTTTTTTTCTAGAAATCGGGTTTTATTTGTTTCGTCTTTCAGGCGAAATTTGAAATTTTCTTCTCTCGTTTTTTCGGCTCCTAGACTAGCATTAATTTTTTCCCGAGAGCACTAATTAGTACAAATTGGGCTTAATCGGTATGCAAGGTTTCATTGTGAAATTCGAAAGTTTCCCTGCTGCAGTTACCCACACGAAGGTATTTAATTGGCTGTAAATGAAAGGAAAGGGAAAATACTAATATTTTCCGATTTCAAGAGTGATTTATGCTTGCTAAAAATTGAAGGTGCAAGTGAAGGCAATTTGTTTGTGGATATGAGTTTTGAATGTGTTCGTTTCTGTCAACGTGATGTGATCATACAATGGACCCCATCGCATAGACAGATCGAAGGGAATGAACTAGCGGATATGTTAGCTAAAACGAGTGCATTGGATGAAATAGTTCAAGAGTACGTACTTCGAATGCTTCAGATGAGTCTGTGGAGAAAATTGGAGAGTGAATTTAACGAAAAAAGTCTAACGAAAGGAATGAAGTACTCTACACTTCGTGGTACTCATATGAGAACTCCTTTCTATAAGGTGCTCAAAGGAGATAAGTGAATGTTGCGAACGATTGAGAGAATCAGGCTGAACGATGGAAATTGGAAGGACTGTTTCTGGAAACGTCAATTGAGTAGGAACAAAGATTGTGAGTTGTGTGGAAGTGTGGAGGATGTTGAACATCTGTGATTGGCTTATGCAAGGTACAACCAATTCAGATCCAAGTTCAACATCCTCCGGAATGCAAGAAATGTAAGTGAATTAATGAATGCGGGAGGTTTAGCTTACAAAGAAATATATGAATTTATTAGAATAAGTTGGAATAATAATTTAATACAAAAATACCAGGTTTTCTCAGTAAAAAATTTAAATTATGTAATAAATTTGTAAACTTGCTTTTGGCAACATGGCTTTTTTTAAGTAGGAGTCACGCCTAATAAAGAAATCTTTTTCTTCTTATTATTTCTACTGATTCACTTGCCCAATCAACACGACTATGCAACAAAAGTGTTCGATTTTTCCGCTTGGTGTAGTTTCGCCCTCAGTGCTTCCTTCCCAGTGAGGACGCGAAATTATTTTGACTTCTGGTATCGGATTAATTATTACCTCCTTTTTCGGCCTCGAATTTTCGTACTCTGGGTTTGAACAGTTCTGATGATTCAGTGAAAAGGGCTTAAGTCTGTCAATTGACACATGCGCGAACCGCATCGGTGCACATGAAAACGTGTGTGCATTTGCCTAATTCTCTAAAAACAAAGGGGCTGTACTTGTTATGGTTTACCGGTGGTACTGGCTTAATTGACCTAAAGTGTCTTTTAAGTTGGACCACGAAATCTGATTGGTTTACTAAACTATTAATACGGTTTATAAAATCTCCAGGCAGCCACAATAATACTGTGCAAGATTCTTGTCCAATCGGACCGGTCTTGAACATGATGGCCGCTTTCAAGCGAATTCTCCAAATAACTCTGACTTAAACTGTCGTCCTTGATTGGTGACGACATATGATGGAGGACTAAATCTAGAAATCACTGTATAGTGCGAATACCATCGTGTCTGTTTTGATGTCAGACAAAGGAATCGCTTCTGTCCACCGCGTAAACCTGTCAATAATAGTGAGACAATATCTTTGATTTTCAAATTCTTTTCGGTACTAAAGAAAATTACCCTAACGGTAACTTGACGTGCCTACTCATCTTGCACTTATGGCATGCAATACATGCTTTCGCCCATAACCTAACGTCTTTGATAATAGACGCCCAAACTAATTTAACAGTTACCATCTTTACTTGCGAAATTTCTCGGAGATAAAAGACCTGGTAATTCCGAAGAATGTGTTGCAAATTATTTGCAAATCTGATCCTAAAAGTGGCAACTTAATAAAATTTTAACGTAGTGTCTGGCTGGTGTTCCGCAATTTCAAGAAAATTGATACTTGGAGCAACAACATTTTCTTTACCGGGTAAATGACGAATGTCCGTTGTAAATTAACTGATGTAGCCAAGATTAATGTACTGGCGGTGGGATGCTTTTCCAGAATCTGTCGACTTGCTAATATTAACGCTTGTGGTCCAGTACAGTATAAAGTGACGACCTTCCAATATATATTTAAAATGCATTACAGAGGAGTATGCAGCTAACTTATGTATATGTGTATGTTTTACTGTAAATAATCCTAATGGCTGACGTTATTAGACGGAAGGGTGGTTGCGTGTGAAAGTTGTTGCTTTGCCGTATTACGTTTGGCACAAAACATGTGTAGAAATTTTCCATGCCAAGGAAACGTCTCAACTTGTTGACTGTCTCCGGTAGCTTATATTCATTTATTACCAATGCCCAGCCAATGCCCCAAATATAAACCGTCTAATACAGTACGTACAAATCTTTGGAACGTGCGGGCAGCGTTCCACAAACCAAAAATCATACAATTAAATTCAAATGGCGAATGGCGTTCAAATTGTAGTTTTGGAAATGTCGGCTAAAATCTTGTATGTGTGTAATGGCGGATGAATCGCCTGGTTTAAGTTTTATAAAAATTATTATTTTTACTTGTTGCGCTTAGCTCATGTCACTCTACTGATTGACGTGCCCAATCGACACGACTACGTAACATAACTTTTAGATTTTTCCGCTTGGTGTAGTGTCGCCTCAAGCGTAATGAATAGAAATAAGATTCTTAAATCATGAGAAATGTATGGAATAATGTCATCCGTGACGAGACTGGATTGAGTTATGGATGAAAATTGGATTTTACAGGGTGAAGCACGAATGTTGCTACAAAAACAAATATGAATATTTTTGTAATTTTTAACCTTTTTTCTATTTTTTTCAGAGCAACAGGCGGTGGTATATACATTTTTAAAATGAACAGGAAGGTGCAGGTAGAATAAGAGTAGTGCAACTGTATTATGAACAGTCTCCAATTTTGTTACAGAGAGCATTTAGGATTCAAACAAATTGGAATGCGCCCAATCGGTGAACCATTATGTGAATTGTAGAAATGTTTAATATAGATGGCACTGTCTAGAGGACGCCGTTTTATCGAAATCCAATAGTTCGAACATCAAACTTCATCACCGCAGTTGCTACAGTCCATTTGTTTCCCCTAGAATTGTGCCGACGACGTATACCTTGCCGAAATATTTGGCTGCAACAAGCTGGATGACATTGGATGGATTGTCACATAACAAATTATTTTTAAAATTAATTCCTTTGTTAAAAATTAAATAAAATTCTTCTCACTTTGTATAATTATTTTTGGTAGAAGTTCTGGAATATGGCCAACATGGAACGGAGTTAATCCATTTCTTGAAAGTTCATAATATAATTGAGTATGGTGGAAGAAATGAGATAAATTTTACTCAAATTTCTCATTTTGTCTCAGCATGACCTAAGCTATCAGAAAAGCAGCTGTATTTTTTGGTTACCTGTGGGAGCTTTTGGGGTATTTGTGATAATCGGAAACTTAATTATTACTTCGCTTCAAAAAAGCAAAATATTACAATACCTACACAATTCTAAACGATAATCTCCTTTAATTTTCTTAAAAAGAAGACTCGTAAGTTTCCAATTTTAAATACAGCCTTGCACTACTGTTTTTATATTTACAATACTTGTAAAGAAGTGGACGGGACGTACCTATCATTGACTCCCATGTTCAAAATACATCTTAGAATGTAAACGTTTAATTGATTAAACTCAAAATGCGAGACATCCAATAACCGCGCTTTCCATACGCAACCTACCGTTAGTTTCTTGCTAAACATATTATTCCCATCACTTATGGTCATTTTGAACCGGAATATCAACAAAAACAAGTTTTCAATTTTTTTGCGAAAATCCCTGATGGTTAGCCTTACCTATTTTGAACCGGTAAAATTTAATGTCACAGATTCTGTATGTTTTGGCCATTTTGCGTTAATGACGTAATTTTGAGTAGAGCTGCGTTTAAATTGTTGAAATACGCCTCCTTATTCGTCTGCAATCCAGTTCGATTACAAGATGATACCTGATTTCAAAACTTCCAATAAGAGACTTCCAATAACTGCGCTTTCCATACGCAACCTACCGTTAGTTTCTTGCTAAACTAGCATGGTCATTTTGAACCGGAATTTCAACAAAAAAAAATTTCAATTTTTTTGCGAAAATCCCTGATGGTTAGCCTTACCTATTTTGAACCGGTAAAATTTAATGTCACAGATTCTGTATGTTTTGGCCATTTTGCGTTAATGACGTAATTTTGAGTAGAGCTGCGTTTAAGTTGTTGAAATACGCCGCCTTATTCGTCCGCAATCCAGTTCGATTACAAGATGGTACCTGATTTCAAAACTTCCAATAAGAGACTTCCAATAACCGCGCATTCCATACGCAACCTACCGTTAGTTTCTTGCTAAACATATTACTCCCATCACTTATGGTCATTTTGAACCGGAATTTCAACAAAAAAAAGTTTTCAATTTTTTTGCGAAAATCCCTGATGGTTAGCCTTACCTATTTTGAACCGGTAAAATTGAATGTCACAGATCCTGTATGTTTTGGCCATTTTGCGTTAATGACGTAATTTTGAGTAGAGCTGCGTTTAAGTTGTTGAAATACGCCGCCTTATTCGTCTGCAATCCAGTTCGATTACAAGATGGTACCTGATTTCAAAACTTCCAATAAGAGACTTCCAATAACCGCGCATTCTATACGCAACCTACCGTTACTTTCTTGCTAAACATATTATTCCCATCACTTATGGTCATTTTGAACCGGAATTTCAACAAAAAAAAGTTTTCAATTTTTTTGCGAAAATCCCTGATGGTTAGTTATCCTTACCTATTTTGAACCGGTAAAATTTAATGTCACAGATTCTGTATGTTTTGGCCATTTTGCGTTAATGACGTAATTTTGAGTAGAGCTGCGTTTAAGTTGTTGAAATACGCCGCCTTATTCGTCTGCAATCCAGTTCGATTACAAGATGATACCTGATTTCAAAACTTCCAATAAGAGACTTCCAATAACCGCGCATTCCATACGCAACCTACCGTTACTTTCTTGCTAAACATATTATTCCCATCACTTATGGTCATTTTGAACCGGAATTTCAACAAAAAAAAGTTTTCAATTTTTTTGCGAAAATCCCTGATGGTTAGCCTTACCTATTTTGAACCGGTAAAATTTAATGTCACAGATTCTGTATGTTTTGGCCATTTTGCGTTAATGACGTAATTTTGAGTAGAGCTGCGTTTAAGTTGTTGAAATACGCCGCCTTATTCGTCCGCAATCCAGTTCGATTACAAGATGATACCTGATTTCAAAACTTCCAATAAGAGACTTCCAATAACCGCGCATTCCATACGCAACCTACCGTTACTTTCTTGCTAAACATATTATTCCCATCACTTATGGTCATTTTGAACCGGAATTTCAACAAAAAAAAGTTTTCAATTTTTTTGCGAAAATCCCTGATGGTTAGCCTTACCTATTTTGAACCGGTAAAATTTAATGTCACAGATTCTGTATGTTTTGGCCATTTTGCGTTAATGACGTAATTTTGAGTAGAGCTGCGTTTAAGTTGTTGAAATACGCCGCCTTATTCGTCTGCAATCCAGTTCGATTACAAGATGATACCTGATTTCAAAACTTCCAATAAGAGACTTCCAATAACCGCGCATTCCATACGCAACCTACCGTTAGTTTCTTGCTAAACATATTACTCCCATCACTTATGGTCATTTTGAACCGGAATTTCAACAAAAAAAAGTTTTCAATTTTTTTGCGAAAATCCCTGATGGTTAGCCTTACCTATTTTGAACCGGTAAAATTTAATGTCACAGATTCTGTATGTTTTGGCCATTTTGCGTTAATGACGTAATTTTGAGTAGAGCTGCGTTTAAGTTGTTGAAATACGCCGCCTTATTCGTCTGCAATCCAGTTCGATTACAAGATGATACCTGATTTCAAAACTTCCAATAAGAGACTTCCAATAACCGCGCATTCCATACGCAACCTACCGTTACTTTCTTGCTAAACATATTACTCCCATCACTTATGGTCATTTTGAACCGGAATTTCAACAAAAAAAAATTTCAATTTTTTTGCGAAAATCCCTGATGGTTAGCCTTACCTATTTTGAACCGATAAAATTTAATGTCACAGATTCTGTATGTTTTGGCCATTTTGCGTTAATGACGTAATTTTGAGTAGAGCTGCGTTTAAGTTGTTGAAATTCGCCGCCTTATTCGTCTGCAATCCAGTTCGATTACAAGATGATACCTGATTTCAAAACTTCCAATAAGAGACTTCCAATAACCGCGCATTCCATACGCAACCTACCGTTACTTTCTTGCTAAACATATTATTCCCATCACTTATGGTCATTTTGAACCGGAATTTCAACAAAAAAAAGTTTTCAATTTTTTTGCGAAAATCCCTGATGGTTATCCTTACCTATTTTGAACCGGTAAAATTTAATGTCACAGATTCTGTATGTTTTGGCCATTTTGCGTTAATGACGTAATTTTGAGTAGAGCTGCGTTTAAGTTGTTGAAATACGCCGCCTTATTCGTCTGCAATCCAGTTCGATTACAAGATGATACCTGATTTCAAAACTTCCAATAAGAGACTTCCAATAACCGCGCATTCCATACGCAACCTACCGTTACTTTCTTGCTAAACATATTACTCCCATCACTTATGGTCATTTTGAACCGGAATTTCAACAAAAAAAAGTTTTCAATTTTTTTGCGAAAATCCCTGATGGTTAGCCTTACCTATTTTGAACCGGTAAAATTTAATGTCACAGATTCTGTATGTTTTGGCCATTTTGCGTTAATGACCTAATTTTGAGTAGAGCTGCGTTTAAGTTGTTGAAATACGCCGCCTTATTCGTCTGCAATCCAGTTCGATTACAAGATGATACCTGATTTCAAAACTTCCAATAAGAGACTTCCAATAAGAGACTTCCAATAACCGCGCATTCCATACGCAACCTACCGTTAGTTTCTTGCTAAACATTATGGTCATTTTGAACCGGAATTTCAACAAAAAAAAGTTTTCAATTTTTTTGCGAAAATCCCTGATGGTTATTGAACCGGTAAAATTTAATGTCACAGATTCTGTATGTTTTGGCCATTTTGCGTTAATGACGTAATTTTGAGTAGAGCTGCGTTTAAATTGTTGAAATACGCCGCCTTATTCGTCTGCAAGCCAGTTCGATTACAAGATGGTACCTGATTTCAAAACTTCCAATAAGAGACTTCCAATAACCGCGCATTCCATACGCAACCTACCGTTAGTTTCTTGCTAAACATATTACTCCCATCACTTATTGTCATTTTGAACCGGAATTTCAACAAAAAAAAGTTTTCAATTTTTTTGCGAAAATCCCTGATGGTTAGCCTTACCTATTTTGAACCGGTAAAATTTAATGTCACAGATCCTGTATGTTTTGGCCATTTTGCGTTAATGACGTAATTTTGAGTAGAGCTGCGTTTAAGTTGTTGAAATACGCCGCCTTATTCGTCTGCAATCCAGTTCGATTACAAGATGGTACCTGATTTCAAAACTTCCAATAAGAGACTTCCAATAACCGCGCATTCTATACGCAACCTACCGTTACTTTCTTGCTAAACATATTATTCCCATCACTTATGGTCATTTTGAACCGGAATTTCAACAAAAAAAAGTTTTCAATTTTTTTGCGAAAATCCCTGATGGTTAGTTATCCTTACCTATTTTGAACCGGTAAAATTTAATGTCACAGATTCTGTATGTTTTGGCCATTTTGCGTTAATGACGTAATTTTGAGTAGAGCTGCGTTTAAGTTGTTGAAATACGCCGCCTTATTCGTCTGCAATCCAGTTCGATTACAAGATGATACCTGATTTCAAAACTTCCAATAAGAGACTTCCAATAACCGCGCATTCCATACGCAACCTACCGTTACTTTCTTGCTAAACATATTATTCCCATCACTTATGGTCATTTTGAACCGGAATTTCAACAAAAAAAAGTTTTCAATTTTTTTGCGAAAATCCCTGATGGTTATCCTTACCTATTTTGAACCGGTAAAATTTAATGTCACAGATTCTGTATGTTTTGGCCATTTTGCGTTAATGACGTAATTTTGAGTAGAGCTGCGTTTAAGTTGTTGAAATACGCCGCCTTATTCGTCTGCAATCCAGTTCGATTACAAGATGATACCTGATTTCAAAACTTCCAATAAGAGACTTCCAATAACCGCGCATTCCATACGCAACCTACCGTTACTTTCTTGCTAAACATATTACTCCCATCACTTATGGTCATTTTGAACCGGAATTTCAACAAAAAAAAATTTCAATTTTTTTGCGAAAATCCCTGATGGTTAGCCTTACCTATTTTGAACCGATAAAATTTAATGTCACAGATTCTGTATGTTTTGGCCATTTTGCGTTAATGACGTAATTTTGAGTAGAGCTGCGTTTAAGTTGTTGAAATTCGCCGCCTTATTCGTCTGCAATCCAGTTCGATTACAAGATGATACCTGATTTCAAAACTTCCAATAAGAGACTTCCAATAACCGCGCATTCCATACGCAACCTACCGTTACTTTCTTGCTAAACATATTATTCCCATCACTTATGGTCATTTTGAACCGGAATTTCAACAAAAAAAAGTTTTCAATTTTTTTGCGAAAATCCCTGATGGTTAGCCTTACCTATTTTGAACCGGTAAAATTTAATGTCACAGATTCTGTATGTTTTGGCCATTTTGCGTTAATGACCTAATTTTGAGTAGAGCTGCGTTTAAGTTGTTGAAATACGCCGCCTTATTCGTCTGCAATCCAGTTCGATTACAAGATGATACCTGATTTCAAAACTTCCAATAAGAGACTTCCAATAAGAGACTTCCAATAACCGCGCATTCCATACGCAACCTACCGTTAGTTTCTTGCTAAACATATTATTCCCATCACTTATGGTCATTTTGAACCGGAATTTCAACAAAAAAAAGTTTTCAATTTTTTTGCGAAAATCCCTGATGGTTATTGAACCGGTAAAATTTAATGTCACAGATTCTTTATGTTTTGGCCATTTTGCGTTAATGACGTAATTTTGAGTAGAGCTGCGTTTAAATTGTTGAAATACGCCGCCTTATTCGTCTGCAAGCCAGTTCGATTACAAGATGGTACCTGATTTCAAAACTTCCAATAAGAGACTTCCAATAACCGCGCATTCCATACGCAACCTACCGTTAGTTTCTTGCTAAACATATTACTCCCATCACTTATGGTCATTTTGAACCGGAATTTCAACAAAAAAAAGTTTTCAATTTTTTTGCGAAAATCCCTGATGGTTAGCCTTACCTATTTTGAACCGGTAAAATTTAATGTCACAGATCCTGTATGTTTTGGCCATTTTGCGTTAATGACGTAATTTTGAGTAGAGCTGCGTTTAAGTTGTTGAAATACGCCGCCTTATTCGTCCGCAATCCAGTTCGATTACAAGATGGTACCTGATTTCAAAACTTCCAATAAGAGACTTCCAATAACCGCGCATTCCATACGCAACCTACCGTTAGTTTCTTGCTAAACATATTACTCCCATCACTTATGGTCATTTTGAACCGGAATTTCAACAAAAAAAAGTTTTCAATTTTTTTGCGAAAATCCCTGATGGTTAGCCTTACCTATTTTGAACCGGTAAAATTTAATGTCACAGATCCTGTATGTTTTGGCCATTTTGCGTTAATGACGTAATTTTGAGTAGAGCTGCGTTTAAGTTGTTGAAATACGCCGCCTTATTCGTCTGCAATCCAGTTCGATTACAAGATGATACCTGATTTCAAAACTTCCAATAAGAGACTTCCAATAACCGCGCATTCCATACGCAACCTACCGTTACTTTCTTGCTAAACATATTATTCCCATCACTTATGGTCATTTTGAACCGGAATTTCAACAAAAAAAAGTTTTCAATTTTTTTGCGAAAATCCCTGATGGTTATCCTTACCTATTTTGAACCGGTAAAATTTAATGTCACAGATTCTGTATGTTTTGGCCATTTTGCGTTAATGACGTAATTTTGAGTAGAGCTGCGTTTAAGTTGTTGAAATACGCCGCCTTATTCGTCCGCAATCCAGTTCGATTACAAGATGATACCTGATTTCAAAACTTCCAATAAGAGACTTCCAATAACCGCGCATTCCATACGCAACCTACCGTTACTTTCTTGCTAAACATATTATTCCCATCACTTATGGTCATTTTGAACCGGAATTTCAACAAAAAAAAGTTTTCAATTTTTTTGCGAAAATCCCTGATGGTTATCCTTACCTATTTTGAACCGGTAAAATTTAATGTCACAGATTCTGTATGTTTTGGCCATTTTGCGTTAATGACGTAATTTTGAGTAGAGCTGCGTTTAAGTTGTTGAAATACGCCGCCTTATTCGTCTGCAATCCAGTTCGATTACAAGATGATACCTGATTTCAAAACTTCCAATAAGAGACTTCCAATAACCGCGCATTCCATACGCAACCTACCGTTACTTTCTTGCTAAACATATTATTCCCATCACTTATGGTCATTTTGAACCGGAATTTCAACAAAAAAAAGTTTTCAATTTTTTTGCGAAAATCCCTGATGGTTATCCTTACCTATTTTGAACCGGTAAAATTTAATGTCACAGATTCTGTATGTTTTGGCCATTTTGCGTTAATGACGTAATTTTGAGTAGAGCTGCGTTTAAGTTGTTGAAATACGCCGCCTTATTCGTCTGCAATCCAGTTCGATTACAAGATGATACCTGATTTCAAAACTTCCAATAAGAGACTTCCAATAACCGCGCATTCCATACGCAACCTACCGTTACTTTCTTGCTAAACATATTATTCCCATCACTTATGGTCATTTTGAACCGGAATATCAACAAAAAAAAATTTCAATTTTTTTGCGAAAATCCCTGATGGTTAGCCTTACCTATTTTGAACCGATAAAATTTAATGTCACAGATTCTGTATGTTTTGGCCATTTTGCGTTAATGACGTAATTTTGAGTAGAGCTGCGTTTAAGTTGTTGAAATTCGCCGCCTTATTCGTCTGCAATCCAGTTCGATTACAAGATGATACCTGATTTCAAAACTTCCAATAAGAGACTTCCAATAACCGCGCATTCCATACGCAACCTACCGTTACTTTCTTGCTAAACATATTATTCCCATCACTTATGGTCATTTTGAACCGGAATTTCAACAAAAAAAAGTTTTCAATTTTTTTGCGAAAATCCCTGATGGTTAGCTTTACCTATTTTGAACCGGTAAAATTTAATGTCACAGATTCTGTATGTTTTGGCCATTTTGCGTTAATGACCTAATTTTGAGTAGAGCTGCGTTTAAGTTGTTGAAATACGCCGCCTTATTCGTCTGCAATCCAGTTCGATTACAAGATGATACCTGATTTCAAAACTTCCAATAAGAGACTTCCAATAAGAGACTTCCAATAACCGCGCATTCCATACGCAACCTACCGTTAGTTTCTTGCTAAACATATTATTCCCATCACTTATGGTCATTTTGAACCGGAATTTCAACAAAAAAAAGTTTTCAATTTTTTTGCGAAAATCCCTGATGGTTATTGAACCGGTAAAATTTAATGTCACAGATTCTTTATGTTTTGGCCATTTTGCGTTAATGACGTAATTTTGAGTAGAGCTGCGTTTAAATTGTTGAAATACGCCGCCTTATTCGTCTGCAAGCCAGTTCGATTACAAGATGGTACCTGATTTCAAAACTTCCAATAAGAGACTTCCAATAACCGCGCATTCCATACGCAACCTACCGTTAGTTTCTTGCTAAACATATTACTCCCATCACTTATGGTCATTTTGAACCGGAATTTCAACAAAAAAAAGTTTTCAATTTTTTTGCGAAAATCCCTGATGGTTAGCCTTACCTATTTTGAACCGGTAAAATTTAATGTCACAGATTCTGTATGTTTTGGCCATTTTGCGTTAATGCCGTAATTTTGAGTAGAGCTGCGTTTAAGTTGTTGAAATACGCCGCCTTATTCGTCCGCAATCCAGTTCGATTACAAGATGGTACCTGATTTCAAAACTTCCAATAAGAGACTTCCAATAACCGCGCATTCCATACGCAACCTACCGTTAGTTTCTTGCTAAACATATTACTCCCATCACTTATGGTCATTTTGAACCGGAATTTCAACAAAAAAAAGTTTTCAATTTTTTTGCGAAAATCCCTGATGGTTAGCCTTACCTATTTTGAACCGGTAAAATTTAATGTCACAGATCCTGTATGTTTTGGCCATTTTGCGTTAATGACGTAATTTTGAGTAGAGCTGCGTTTAAGTTGTTGAAATACGCCGCCTTATTCGTCTGCAATCCAGTTCGATTACAAGATGGTACCTGATTTCAAAACTTCCAATAAGAGACTTCCAATAACCGCGCATTCTATACGCAACCTACCGTTACTTTCTTGCTAAACATATTATTCCCATCACTTATGGTCATTTTGAACCGGAATTTCAACAAAAAAAAGTTTTCAATTTTTTTGCGAAAATCCCTGATGGTTAGTTATCCTTACCTATTTTGAACCGGTAAAATTTAATGTCACAGATTCTGTATGTTTTGGCCATTTTGCGTTAATGACGTAATTTTGAGTAGAGCTGCGTTTAAGTTGTTGAAATACGCCGCCTTATTCGTCTGCAATCCAGTTCGATTACAAGATGATACCTGATTTCAAAACTTCCAATAAGAGACTTCCAATAACCGCGCATTCCATACGCAACCTACCGTTACTTTCTTGCTAAACATATTATTCCCATCACTTATGGTCATTTTGAACCGGAATTTCAACAAAAAAAAGTTTTCAATTTTTTTGCGAAAATCCCTGATGGTTATCCTTACCTATTTTGAACCGGTAAAATTTAATGTCACAGATTCTGTATGTTTTGGCCATTTTGCGTTAATGACGTAATTTTGAGTAGAGCTGCGTTTAAGTTGTTGAAATACGCCGCCTTATTCGTCCGCAATCCAGTTCGATTACAAGATGATACCTGATTTCAAAACTTCCAATAAGAGACTTCCAATAACCGCGCATTCCATACGCAACCTACCGTTACTTTCTTGCTAAACATATTATTCCCATCACTTATGGTCATTTTGAACCGGAATTTCAACAAAAAAAAGTTTTCAATTTTTTTGCGAAAATCCCTGATGGTTATCCTTACCTATTTTGAACCGGTAAAATTTAATGTCACAGATTCTGTATGTTTTGGCCATTTTGCGTTAATGACGTAATTTTGAGTAGAGCTGCGTTTAAGTTGTTGAAATACGCCGCCTTATTCGTCTGCAATCCAGTTCGATTACAAGATGATACCTGATTTCAAAACTTCCAATAAGAGACTTCCAATAACCGCGCATTCCATACGCAACCTACCGTTACTTTCTTGCTAAACATATTATTCCCATCACTTATGGTCATTTTGAACCGGAATTTCAACAAAAAAAAGTTTTCAATTTTTTTGCGAAAATCCCTGATGGTTATCCTTACCTATTTTGAACCGGTAAAATTTAATGTCACAGATTCTGTATGTTTTGGCCATTTTGCGTTAATGACGTAATTTTGAGTAGAGCTGCGTTTAAGTTGTTGAAATACGCCGCCTTATTCGTCTGCAATCCAGTTCGATTACAAGATGATACCTGATTTCAAAACTTCCAATAAGAGACTTCCAATAACCGCGCATTCCATACGCAACCTACCGTTACTTTCTTGCTAAACATATTATTCCCATCACTTATGGTCATTTTGAACCGGAATATCAACAAAAAAAAATTTCAATTTTTTTGCGAAAATCCCTGATGGTTAGCCTTACCTATTTTGAACCGATAAAATTTAATGTCACAGATTCTGTATGTTTTGGCCATTTTGCGTTAATGACGTAATTTTGAGTAGAGCTGCGTTTAAGTTGTTGAAATTCGCCGCCTTATTCGTCTGCAATCCAGTTCGATTACAAGATGATACCTGATTTCAAAACTTCCAATAAGAGACTTCCAATAACCGCGCATTCCATACGCAACCTACCGTTACTTTCTTGCTAAACATATTATTCCCATCACTTATGGTCATTTTGAACCGGAATTTCAACAAAAAAAAGTTTTCAATTTTTTTGCGAAAATCCCTGATGGTTATCCTTACCTATTTTGAACCGGTAAAATTTAATGTCACAGATTCTGTATGTTTTGGCCATTTTGCGTTAATGACGTAATTTTGAGTAGAGCTGCGTTTAAGTTGTTGAAATACGCCGCCTTATTCGTCTGCAATCCAGTTCGATTACAAGATGATACCTGATTTCAAAACTTCCAATAAGAGACTTCCAATAACCGCGCATTCCATACGCAACCTACCGTTACTTTCTTGCTAAACATATTATTCCCATCTCTTATGGTCATTTTGAACCGGAATTTCAACAAAAAAAAGTTTTCAATTTTTTTGCGAAAATCCCTGATGGTTAGCCTTACCTATTTTGAACCGGTAAAATTTAACGTCACAGATTCTGTATGTTTTGGCCATTTTGCGTTAATGACGTAATTTTGAGTAGAGCTGCGTTTAAGTTGTTGAAATACGCCGCCTTATTCGTCTGCAATCCAGTTCGATTACAAGATGATACCTGATTTCAAAACTTCCAATAAGAGACTTCCAATAACCGCGCATTCCATACGCAACCTACCGTTACTTTCTTGCTAAACATATTATTCCCATCACTTATGGTCATTTTGAACCGGAATATCAACAAAAAAAAGTTTTCAATTTTTTTGCGAAAATCCCTGATGGTTAGCCTTACCTATTTTGAACCGGTAAAATTTAACGTCACAGATTCTGTATGTTTTGGCCATTTTGCGTTAATGACGTAATTTTGAGTAGAGCTGCGTTTAAGTTGTTGAAATACGCCGCCTTATTCGTCTGCAATCCAGTTCGATTACAAGATGATACCTGATTTCAAAACTTCCAATAAGAGACTTCCAATAACCGCGCATTCCATACGCAACCTACCGTTACTTTCTTGCTAAACATATTATTCCCATCACTTATGGTCATTTTGAACCGGAATTTCAACAAAAAAAAGTTTTCAATTTTTTTGCGAAAATCCCTGATGGTTAGCCTTACCTATTTTGAACCGGTAAAATTTAACGTCACAGATTCTGTATGTTTTGGCCATTTTGCGTTAATGACGTAATTTTGAGTAGAGCTGCGTTTAAGTTGTTGAAATACGCCGCCTTATTCGTCCGCAATCCAGTTCGATTACAAGATGGTACCTGATTTCAAAACTTCCAATAAGAGACTTCCAATAACCGCGCATTCCATACGCAACCTACCGTTACTTTCTTGCTAAACATATTATTCCCATCACTTATGGTCATTTTGAACCGGAATTTCAACAAAAAAAAGTTTTCAATTTTTTTGCGAAAATCCCTGATGAGCCTTACCTATTTTGAACCGGTAAAATTTAATGTCACAGATTCTTTATGTTTTGGCCATTTTGCGTTAATGACGTAATTTTGAGTAGAGCTGCGTTTAAGTTGTTGAAATACGCCGCTTTATTCGTCCGCAATCCAGTTCGATTACAAGATGGTACCTGATTTCAAAACTTCCAATAAGAGACTTCCAATAACCGCGCATTCCATACGCAACCTACCGTTAGTTTCTTGCTAAACATATTACTCCCATCACTTATGGTCATTTTGAACCGGAATTTCAACAAAAAAAAGTTTCAATTTTTTTGCGAAAATCCCTGATGGTTAGCCTTACCTATTTTGAACCGGTAAAATTTAATGTCACAGATTCTGTATGTTTTGGCCATTTTGCGTTAATGACGTAATTTTGAGTAGAGCTGCGTTTAAGTTGTTGAAATACGCCTCCTTATTCGTCTGCAATCCAGTTCGGTTACAAGATGGTACCTGATTTCAAAACTTCCAATAAGAGACTTCCAATAACCGCGCATTCCATACGCAACCTACCGTTAGTTTCTTGCTAAACATATTACTCCCATCACTTATGGTCATTTTGAACCGGAATTTCAACAAAAAAAAGTTTTCAATTTTTTTTGCGAAAATCCCTGATGGTTAGCCTTACCTATTTTGAACCGGTAAAATTTAATGTCACAGATTCTGTATGTTTTGGCCATTTTGCGTTAATGACGTAATTTTGAGTAGAGCTGCGTTTAAGTTGTTGAAATACGCCGCCTTATTCGTCTGCAATCCAGTTCGATTACAAGATGATACCTGATTTCAAAACTTCCAATAAGAGACTTCCAATAAGAGACTTCCAATAACCGCGCATTCCATACGCAACCTACCGTTAGTTTCTTGCTAAACATATTATTCCCATCACTTATGGTCATTTTGAACCGGAATTTCAACAAAAAAAAGTTTTCAATTTTTTTGCGAAAATCCCTGATGGTTATTGAACCGGTAAAATTTAATGTCACAGATTCTTTATGTTTTGGCCATTTTGCGTTAATGACGTAATTTTGAGTAGAGCTGCGTTTAAATTGTTGAAATACGCCGCCTTATTCGTCTGCAAGCCAGTTCGATTACAAGATGGTACCTGATTTCAAAACTTCCAATAAGAGACTTCCAATAACCGCGCATTCCATACGCAACCTACCGTTAGTTTCTTGCTAAACATATTACTCCCATCACTTATGGTCATTTTGAACCGGAATTTCAACAAAAAAAAGTTTTCAATTTTTTTGCGAAAATCCCTGATGGTTAGCCTTACCTATTTTGAACCGGTAAAATTTAATGTCACAGATTCTGTATGTTTTGGCCATTTTGCGTTAATGCCGTAATTTTGAGTAGAGCTGCGTTTAAGTTGTTGAAATACGCCGCCTTATTCGTCCGCAATCCAGTTCGATTACAAGATGGTACCTGATTTCAAAACTTCCAATAAGAGACTTCCAATAACCGCGCATTCCATACGCAACCTACCGTTAGTTTCTTGCTAAACATATTACTCCCATCACTTATGGTCATTTTGAACCGGAATTTCAACAAAAAAAAGTTTTCAATTTTTTTGCGAAAATCCCTGATGGTTAGTTATCCTTACCTATTTTGAACCGGTAAAATTTAATGTCACAGATTCTGTATGTTTTGGCCATTTTGCGTTAATGTCGTAATTTTGAGTAGAGCTGCGTTTAAGTTGTTGAAATACGCCGCCTTATTCGTCTGCAATCCAGTTCGATTACAAGATGATACCTGATTTCAAAACTTCCAATAAGAGACTTCCAATAACCGCGCATTCCATACGCAACCTACCGTTACTTTCTTGCTAAACATATTATTCCCATCTCTTATGGTCATTTTGAACCGGAATTTCAACAAAAAAAAGTTTTCAATTTTTTTGCGAAAATCCCTGATGGTTAGCCTTACCTATTTTGAACCGGTAAAATTTAGCGTCACAGATTCTGTATGTTTTGGCCATTTTGCGTTAATGACGTAATTTTGAGTAGAGCTGCGTTTAAGTTGTTGAAATACGCCGCCTTATTCGTCCGCAATCCAGTTCGATTACAAGATGGTACCTGATTTCAAAACTTCCAATAAGAGACTTCCAATAACCGCGCATTCCATACGCAACCTACCGTTAGTTTCTTGCTAAACATATTACTCCCATCACTTATGGTCATTTTGAACCGGAATTTCAACAAAAAAAAGTTTTCAATTTTTTTGCGAAAATCCCTGATGGTTAGTTATCCTTACCTATTTTGAACCGGTAAAATTTAATGTCACAGATTCTGTATGTTTTGGCCATTTTGCGTTAATGTCGTAATTTTGAGTAGAGCTGCGTTTAAGTTGTTGAAATACGCCGCCTTATTCGTCTGCAAGCCAGTTCGATTACAAGATGATACCTGATTTCAAAACTTCCAATAAGAGACTTCCAATAACCGCGCATTCCATACGCAACCTACCGTTACTTTCTTGCTAAACATATTATTCCCATCACTTATGGTCATTTTGAACCGGAATATCAACAAAAAAAAGTTTTCAATTTTTTTGCGAAAATCCCTGATGGTTAGTTAGCCTTACCAATTTTGAACCGATAAAATTTAATGTCACAGATTCTGTATGTTTTGGCCATTTTGCGTTAATGACGTAATTTTGAGTAGAGCTGCGTTTAAGTTGTTGAAATACGCCGCCTTATTCGTCTGCAATCCAGTTCGATTACAAGATGATACCTGATTTCAAAACTTCCAATAAGAGACTTCCAATAACCGCGCATTCCATACGCAACCTACCGTTACTTTCTTGCTAAACATATTATTCCCATCACTTATGGTCATTTTGAACCGGAATTTCAACAAAAAAAAGTTTTCAATTTTTTTGCGAAAATCCCTGATGGTTATCCTTACCTATTTTGAACCGGTAAAATTTAATGTCACAGATTCTGTATGTTTTGGCCATTTTGCGTTAATGACGTAATTTTGAGTAGAGCTGCGTTTAAGTTGTTGAAATACGCCGCCTTATTCGTCTGCAATCCAGTTCGATTACAAGATGATACCTGATTTCAAAACTTCCAATAAGAGACTTCCAATAACCGCGCATTCCATACGCAACCTACCGTTACTTTCTTGCTAAACATATTATTCCCATCTCTTATGGTCATTTTGAACCGGAATTTCAACAAAAAAAAGTTTTCAATTTTTTTGCGAAAATCCCTGATGGTTAGCCTTACCTATTTTGAAACGGTAAAATTTAACGTCACAGATTCTGTATGTTTTGGCCATTTTGCGTTAATGACGTAATTTTGAGTAGAGCTGCGTTTAAGTTGTTGAAATACGCCGCCTTATTCGTCTGCAATCCAGTTCGATTACAAGATGATACCTGATTTCAAAACTTCCAATAAGAGACTTCCAATAACCGCGCATTCCATACGCAACCTACCGTTACTTTCTTGCTAAACATATTATTCCCATCACTTATGGTCATTTTGAACCGGAATTTCAACAAAAAAAAGTTTTCAATTTTTTTGCGAAAATCCCTGATGGTTATCCTTACCTATTTTGAACCGGTAAAATTTAATGTCACAGATTCTGTATGTTTTGGCCATTTTGCGTTAATGACGTAATTTTGAGTAGAGCTGCGTTTAAGTTGTTGAAATACGCCGCCTTATTCGTCTGCAATCCAGTTCGATTACAAGATGATACCTGATTTCAAAACTTCCAATAAGAGACTTCCAATAACCGCGCATTCCATACGCAACCTACCGTTAGTTTCTTGCTAAACATATTATTCCCATCTCTTATGGTCATTTTGAACCGGAATTTCAACAAAAAAAAGTTTTCAATTTTTTTGCGAAAATCCCTGATGGTTAGCCTTACCTATTTTGAACCGGTAAAATTTAACGTCACAGATTCTGTATGTTTTGGCCATTTTGCGTTAATGACGTAATTTTGAGTAGAGCTGCGTTTAAGTTGTTGAAATACGCCGCCTTATTCGTCTGCAATCCAGTTCGATTACAAGATGATACCTGATTTCAAAACTTCCAATAAGAGACTTCCAATAACCGCGCATTCCATACGCAACCTACCGTTACTTTCTTGCTAAACATATTATTCCCATCAATGGTCATTTTGAACCGGAATTTCAACAAAAAAAAGTTTTCAATTTTTTTGCGAAAATCCCTGATGGTTAGCCTTACCTATTTTGAACCGGTAAAATTTAATGTCACAGATTCTGTATGTTTTGGCCATTTTGCGTTAATGACGTAATTTTGAGTAGAGCTGCGTTTAAGTTGTTGAAATACGCCGCCTTATTCGTCTGCAATCCAGTTCGGTTACAAGATGGTACCTGATTTCAAAACTTCCAATAAGAGACTTCCAATAACCGCGCATTCCATACGCAACCTACCGTTAGTTTCTTGCTAAACATATTATTCCCATCACTTATGGTCATTTTGAACCGGAATTTCAACAAAAAAAAGTTTTCAATTTTTTTGCGAAAATCCCTGATGGTTAGCCTTACCTATTTTGAACCGGTAAAATTTAACGTCATAGATTCTGTATGTTTTGGCCATTTTGCGTTAATGACGTAATTTTGAGTAGAGCTGCGTTTAAGTTGTTGAAATACACCGCCTTATTCGTCTGCAATCCAGTTCGATTACAAGATGATACCTGATTTCAAAACTTCCAATAAGAGACTTCCAATAACCGCGCATTCCATACGCAACCTACCGTTAGTTTCTTGCTAAACATATTATTCCCATCACTTATGGTCATTTTGAACCGGAATTTCAACAAAAAAAAGTTTTCAATTTTTTTGCGAAAATCCCTGATGGTTAGCCTTACCTATTTTGAACCGGTAAAATTTAACGTCATAGATTCTGTATGTTTTGGCCATTTTGCGTTAATGACGTAATTTTGAGTAGAGCTGCGTTTAAGTTGTTGAAATACGCCGCCTTATTCGTCTGCAATCCAGTTCGATTACAAGATGGTACCTGATTTCAAAACTTCCAACCTACCGTTACTTTCTTGCTAAACATATTATTCCCATCACTTATGGTCATTTTGAACCGGAATTTCAACAAAAAAAAGTTTTCAATTTTTTTGCGAAAATCCCTGATGGTTAGCCTTACCTATTTTGAACCGGTAAAATTTAGCGTCACAGATTCTGTATGTTTTGGCCATTTTGCGTTAATGACGTAATTTTGAGTAGAGCTGCGTTTAAGTTGTTGAAATACGCCGCCTTATTCGTCTGCAAGCCAGTTCGATTACAAGATGATACCTGATTTCAAAACTTCCAATAAGAGACTTCCAATAACCGCGCATTCCATACGCAACCTACCGTTACTTTCTTGCTAAACATATTATTCCCATCACTTATGGTCATTTTGAACCGGAATATCAACAAAAAAAAGTTTTCAATTTTTTTGCGAAAATCCCTGATGTAGCCTTACCTATTTTGAACCGATAAAATTTAATGTCACAGATTCTGTATGTTTTGGCCATTTTGCGTTAATGACGTAATTTTGAGTAGAGCTGCGTTTAAGTTGTTGAAATACGCCGCCTTATTCGTCTGCAATCCAGTTCGATTACAAGATGGTACCTGATTTCAAACTTCCAATAAGAGACTTCCAATAACCGCGCATTCCATACGCAACCTACCGTTAGTTTCTTGCTAAACATATTATTCCCATCACTTATGGTCATTTTGAACCGGAATTTCAACAAAAAAAAGTTTTCAATTTTTTTGCGAAAATCCCTGATGGTTAGCCTTACCTATTTTGAACCGGTAAAATTTAATGTCACAGATTCTGTATGTTTTGGCCATTTTGCGTTAATGACGTAATTTTGAGTAGAGCTGCGTTTAAGTTGTTGAAATTCGCTGCCTTATTCGTCTGCAATCCAGTTCGATTACAAGATGATACCTGATTTCAAAACTTCCAATAAGAGACTTCCAATAACCGCGCATTCCATACGCAACCTACCGTTAGTTTCTTGCTAAACATATTACTCCCATCACTTATGGTCATTTTGAACCGGAATTTCAACAAAAAAAAGTTTTCAATTTTTTTGCGAAAATCCCTGATGGTTAGCCTTACCTATTTTGAACCGGTAAAATTTAATGTCACAGATTCTGTATGTTTTGGCCATTTTGCGTTAATGACGTAATTTTGAGTAGAGCTGTGTTTAAGTTGTTGAAATACGCCGCCTTATTCGTCTGCAATCCAGTTCGATTACAAGATGGTACCTGATTTCAAAACTTCCAATAAGAGACTTCCAATAACCACGCATTCCATACGCAACCTACCGTTACTTTCTTGCTAAACATATTATTCCCATCTCTTATGGTCATTTTGAACCGGAATTTCAACAAAAAAAAATTTTCAATTTTTTTGCGAAAATCCCTGATGGTTAGCCTTACCTATTTTGAACCGGTAAAATTTAATGTCACAGATTCTGTATGTTTTGGCCATTTTGCGTTAATGACGTAATTTTGAGTAGAGCTGCGTTTAAGTTGTTGAAATACGCCGCCTTATTCGTCTGCAATCCAGTTCGGTTACAAGATGGTACCTGATTTCAAAACTTCCAATAAGAGACTTCCAATAACCGCGCATTCCATACGCAACCTACCGTTAGTTTCTTGCTAAACATATTACTCCCATCACTTATGGTCATTTTGAACCGGAATTTCAACAAAAAAAAGTTTTCAATTTTTTTGCGAAAATCCCTGATGGTTAGCCTTACCTATTTTGAACCGGTAAAATTTAATGTCACAGATTCTGTATGTTTTGGCCATTTTGCGTTAATGACGTAATTTTGAGTAGAGCTGCGTTTAAGTTGTTGAAATACGCCGCCTTATTCGTCTGCAATCCAGTTCGATTACAAGATGGTACCTGATTTCAAAACTTCCAATAAGAGACTTCCAATAACCGCGCATTCCATACGCAACCTACCGTTACTTTCTTGCTAAACATATTATTCCCATCACTTATGGTCATTTTGAACCGGAATTTCAACAAAAAAAAGTTTTCAATTTTTTTGCGAAAATCCCTGATGGTTAGCCTTACCTATTTTGAACCGGTAAAATTTAATGTCACAGATTCTGTATGTTTTGGCCATTTTGCGTTAATGACGTAATTTTGAGTAGAGCTGCGTTTAAGTTGTTGAAATACGCCGCCTTATTCGTCTGCAATCCAGTTCGATTACAAGATGGTACCTGATTTCAAAACTTCCAATAAGAGACTTCCAATAACCGCGCATTCCATACGCAACCTACCGTTACTTTCTTGCTAAACATATTATTCCCATCTCTTATGGTCATTTTGAACCGGAATTTCAACAAAAAAAAATTTTCAATTTTTTTGCGAAAATCCCTGATGGTTATAGCCTTACCTATTTTGAACCGGTAAAATTTAATGTCACAGATTCTGTATGTTTTGGCCATTTTGCGTTAATGACGTAATTTTGAGTAGAGCTGCGTTTAAGTTGTTGAAATACGCCGCCTTATTCGTCTGCAATCCAGTTCGATTACAAGATGGTACCTGATTTCAAAACTTCCAATAAGAGACTTCCAATAACCGCGCATTCCATACGCAACCTACCGTTAGTTTCTTGCTAAACATATTACTCCCATCACTTATGGTCATTTTGAACCGGAATTTCAACAAAAAAAAGTTTTCAATTTTTTTGCGAAAATCCCTGATGGTTAGCCTTACCTATTTTGAACCGGTAAAATTTAATGTCACAGATTCTGTATGTTTTGGCCATTTTGCGTTAATGACGTAATTTTGAGTAGAGCTGCGTTTAAGTTGTTGAAATACGCCGCCTTATTCGTCTGCAATCCAGTTCGATTACAAGATGGTACCTGATTTCAAAACTTCCAATAAGAGACTTCCAATAACCGCGCATTCCATACGCAACCTACCGTTACTTTCTTGCTAAACATATTATTCCCATCACTTATGGTCATTTTGAACCGGAATTTCAACAAAAAAAAGTTTTCAATTTTTTTGCGAAAATCCCTGATGGTTAGCCTTACCTATTTTGAACCGGTAAAATTTAATGTCACAGATTCTGTATGTTTTGGCCATTTTGCGTTAATGACGTAATTTTGAGTAGAGCTGCGTTTAAGTTGTTGAAATACGCCGCCTTATTCGTCTGCAATCCAGTTCGATTACAAGATGGTACCTGATTTCAAAACTTCCAATAAGAGACTTCCAATAACCGCGCATTCCATACGCAACCTACCGTTACTTTCTTGCTAAACATATTATTCCCATCTCTTATGGTCATTTTGAACCGGAATTTCAACAAAAAAAAATTTTCAATTTTTTTGCGAAAATCCCTGATGGTTATAGCCTTACCTATTTTGAACCGGTAAAATTTAATGTCACAGATTCTGTATGTTTTGGCCATTTTGCGTTAATGACGTAATTTTGAGTAGAGCTGCGTTTAAGTTGTTGAAATACGCCGCCTTATTCGTCTGCAATCCAGTTCGGTTACAAGATGGTACCTGATTTCAAAACTTCCAATAAGAGACTTCCAATAACCGCGCATTCCATACGCAACCTACCGTTAGTTTCTTGCTAAACATATTACTCCCATCACTTATGGTCATTTTGAACCGGAATTTCAACAAAAAAAAGTTTTCAATTTTTTTGCGAAAATCCCTGATGGTTAGCCTTACCTATTTTGAACCGGTAAAATTTAATGTCACAGATTCTGTATGTTTTGGCCATTTTGCGTTAATGACGTAATTTTGAGTAGAGCTGCGTTTAAGTTGTTGAAATACGCCGCCTTATTCGTCTGCAATCCAGTTCGATTACAAGATGATACCTGATTTCAAAACTTCCAATAAGAGACTTCCAATAACCGCGCATTCCATACGCAACCTACCGTTAGTTTCTTGCTAAACATATTATTCCCATCACTTATGGTCATTTTGAACCGGAATTTCAACAAAAAAAAGTTTTCAATTTTTTTGCGAAAATCCCTGATGGTTAGCCTTACCTATTTTGAACCGGTAAAATTTAACGTCATAGATTCTGTATGTTTTGGCCATTTTGCGTTAATGACGTAATTTTGAGTAGAGCTGCGTTTAAGTTGTTGAAATACGCCGCCTTATTCGTCTGCAATCCAGTTCGATTACAAGATGGTACCTGATTTCAAAACTTCCAACCTACCGTTACTTTCTTGCTAAACATATTATTCCCATCACTTATGGTCATTTTGAACCGGAATTTCAACAAAAAAAAGTTTTCAATTTTTTTGCGAAAATCCCTGATGGTTAGCCTTACCTATTTTGAACCGGTAAAATTTAGCGTCACAGATTCTGTATGTTTTGGCCATTTTGCGTTAATGACGTAATTTTGAGTAGAGCTGCGTTTAAGTTGTTGAAATACGCCGCCTTATTCGTCTGCAAGCCAGTTCGATTACAAGATGATACCTGATTTCAAAACTTCCAATAAGAGACTTCCAATAACCGCGCATTCCATACGCAACCTACCGTTACTTTCTTGCTAAACATATTATTCCCATCACTTATGGTCATTTTGAACCGGAATATCAACAAAAAAAAGTTTTCAATTTTTTTGCGAAAATCCCTGATGTAGCCTTACCTATTTTGAACCGATAAAATTTAATGTCACAGATTCTGTATGTTTTGGCCATTTTGCGTTAATGACGTAATTTTGAGTAGAGCTGCGTTTAAGTTGTTGAAATACGCCGCCTTATTCGTCTGCAATCCAGTTCGATTACAAGATGGTACCTGATTTCAAACTTCCAATAAGAGACTTCCAATAACCGCGCATTCCATACGCAACCTACCGTTAGTTTCTTGCTAAACATATTATTCCCATCACTTATGGTCATTTTGAACCGGAATTTCAACAAAAAAAAGTTTTCAATTTTTTTGCGAAAATCCCTGATGGTTAGCCTTACCTATTTTGAACCGGTAAAATTTAATGTCACAGATTCTGTATGTTTTGGCCATTTTGCGTTAATGACGTAATTTTGAGTAGAGCTGCGTTTAAGTTGTTGAAATTCGCTGCCTTATTCGTCTGCAATCCAGTTCGATTACAAGATGATACCTGATTTCAAAACTTCCAATAAGAGACTTCCAATAACCGCGCATTCCATACGCAACCTACCGTTAGTTTCTTGCTAAACATATTACTCCCATCACTTATGGTCATTTTGAACCGGAATTTCAACAAAAAAAAGTTTTCAATTTTTTTGCGAAAATCCCTGATGGTTAGCCTTACCTATTTTGAACCGGTAAAATTTAATGTCACAGATTCTGTATGTTTTGGCCATTTTGCGTTAATGACGTAATTTTGAGTAGAGCTGTGTTTAAGTTGTTGAAATTCGCTGCCTTATTCGTCTGCAATCCAGTTCGATTACAAGATGATACCTGATTTCAAAACTTCCAATAAGAGACTTCCAATAACCGCGCATTCCATACGCAACCTACCGTTAGTTTCTTGCTAAACATATTACTCCCATCACTTATGGTCATTTTGAACCGGAATTTCAACAAAAAAAAGTTTTCAATTTTTTTGCGAAAATCCCTGATGGTTAGCCTTACCTATTTTGAACCGGTAAAATTTAATGTCACAGATTCTGTATGTTTTGGCCATTTTGCGTTAATGACGTAATTTTGAGTAGAGCTGCGTTTAAGTTGTTGAAATACGCCGCCTTATTCGTCTGCAATCCAGTTCGGTTACAAGATGGTACCTGATTTCAAAACTTCCAATAAGAGACTTCCAATAACCGCGCATTCCATACGCAACCTACCGTTACTTTCTTGCTAAACATATTATTCCCATCTCTTATGGTCATTTTGAACCGGAATTTCAACAAAAAAAAATTTTCAATTTTTTTGCGAAAATCCCTGATGGTTATAGCCTTACCTATTTTGAACCGGTAAAATTTAATGTCACAGATTCTGTATGTTTTGGCCATTTTGCGTTAATGACGTAATTTTGAGTAGAGCTGCGTTTAAGTTGTTGAAATACGCCGCCTTATTCGTCTGCAATCCAGTTCGGTTACAAGATGGTACCTGATTTCAAAACTTCCAATAAGAGACTTCCAATAACCGCGCATTCCATACGCAACCTACCGTTAGTTTCTTGCTAAACATATTATTCCCATCACTTATGGTCATTTTGAACCGGAATTTCAACAAAAAAAAGTTTTCAATTTTTTTGCGAAAATCCCTGATGGTTAGCCTTACCTATTTTGAACCGGTAAAATTTAACGTCATAGATTCTGTATGTTTTGGCCATTTTGCGTTAATGACGTAATTTTGAGTAGAGCTGCGTTTAAGTTGTTGAAATACGCCGCCTTATTCGTCTGCAATCCAGTTCGGTTACAAGATGGTACCTGATTTCAAAACTTCCAATAAGAGACTTCCAATAACCGCGCATTCCATACGCAACCTACCGTTAGTTTCTTGCTAAACATATTACTCCCATCACTTATGGTCATTTTGAACCGGAATTTCAACAAAAAAAAGTTTTCAATTTTTTTGCGAAAATCCCTGATGGTTAGCCTTACCTATTTTGAACCGGTAAAATTTAATGTCACAGATTCTGTATGTTTTGGCCATTTTGCGTTAATGACGTAATTTTGAGTAGAGCTGCGTTTAAGTTGTTGAAATACGCCGCCTTATTCGTCTGCAATCCAGTTCGATTACAAGATGGTACCTGATTTCAAAACTTCCAACCTACCGTTACTTTCTTGCTAAACATATTATTCCCATCACTTATGGTCATTTTGAACCGGAATTTCAACAAAAAAAAGTTTTCAATTTTTTTGCGAAAATCCCTGATGGTTAGCCTTACCTATTTTGAACCGGTAAAATTTAATGTCACAGATTCTGTATGTTTTGGCCATTTTGCGTTAATGACGTAATTTTGAGTAGAGCTGCGTTTAAGTTGTTGAAATTCGCCGCCTTATTCGTCTGCAATCCAGTTCGATTACAAGATGATACCTGATTTCAAAACTTCCAATAAGAGACTTCCAATAACCGCGCATTCCATACGCAACCTACCGTTAGTTTCTTGCTAAACATATTACTCCCATCACTTATGGTCATTTTGAACCGGAATTTCAACAAAAAAAAGTTTTCAATTTTTTTGCGAAAATCCCTGATGGTTAGCCTTACCTATTTTGAACCGGTAAAATTTAATGTCACAGATTCTGTATGTTTTGGCCATTTTGCGTTAATGACGTAATTTTGAGTAGAGCTGCGTTTAAGTTGTTGAAATACGCCGCCTTATTCGTCTGCAATCCAGTTCGATTACAAGATGGTACCTGATTTCAAAACTTCCAATAAGAGACTTCCAATAACCACGCATTCCATACGCAACCTACCGTTACTTTCTTGCTAAACATATTATTCCCATCTCTTATGGTCATTTTGAACCGGAATTTCAACAAAAAAAAATTTTCAATTTTTTTGCGAAAATCCCTGATGGTTAGCCTTACCTATTTTGAACCGGTAAAATTTAATGTCACAGATTCTGTATGTTTTGGCCATTTTGCGTTAATGACGTAATTTTGAGTAGAGCTGCGTTTAAGTTGTTGAAATACGCCGCCTTATTCGTCTGCAATCCAGTTCGGTTACAAGATGGTACCTGATTTCAAAACTTCCAATAAGAGACTTCCAATAACCGCGCATTCCATACGCAACCTACCGTTACTTTCTTGCTAAACATATTATTCCCATCTCTTATGGTCATTTTGAACCGGAATTTCAACAAAAAAAAATTTTCAATTTTTTTGCGAAAATCCCTGATGGTTAGCCTTACCTATTTTGAACCGGTAAAATTTAATGTCACAGATTCTGTATGTTTTGGCCATTTTGCGTTAATGACGTAATTTTGAGTAGAGCTGCGTTTAAGTTGTTGAAATACGCCGCCTTATTCGTCTGCAATCCAGTTCGGTTACAAGATGGTACCTGATTTCAAAACTTCCAATAAGAGACTTCCAATAACCGCGCATTCCATACGCAACCTACCGTTAGTTTCTTGCTAAACATATTACTCCCATCACTTATGGTCATTTTGAACCGGAATTTCAACAAAAAAAAGTTTTCAATTATTTTGCGAAAATCCCTGATGGTTAGCCTTACCTATTTTGAACCGGTAAAATTTAATGTCACAGATTCTGTATGTTTTGGCCATTTTGCCTTAATGACGTAATTTTGAGTAGAGCTGCGTTTAAGTTGTTGAAATACGCCGCCTTATTCGTCTGCAATCCAGTTCGATTACAAGATGATACCTGATTTCAAAACTTCCAATAAGAGACTTCCAATAACCGCGCATTCCATACGCAACCTACCGTTAGTTTCTTGCTAAACATATTACTCCCATCACTTATGGTCATTTTGAACCGGAATTTCAACAAAAAAAAGTTTTCAATTTTTTTGCGAAAATCCCTGATGGTTAGCCTTACCTATTTTGAACCGGTAAAATTTAATGTCACAGATTCTGTATGTTTTGGCCATTTTGCGTTAATGACGTAATTTTGAGTAGAGCTGCGTTTAAGTTGTTGAAATACGCCGCCTTATTCGTCTGCAATCCAGTTCGATTACAAGATGGTACCTGATTTCAAAACTTCCAATAAGAGACTTCCAATAACCGCGCATTCCATACGCAACCTACCGTTACTTTCTTGCTAAACATATTATTCCCATCACTTATGGTCATTTTGAACCGGAATTTCAACAAAAAAAAGTTTTCAATTTTTTTGCGAAAATCCCTGATGGTTAGCCTTACCTATTTTGAACCGGTAAAATTTAATGTCACAGATTCTGTATGTTTTGGCCATTTTGCGTTAATGACGTAATTTTGAGTAGAGCTGCGTTTAAGTTGTTGAAATACGCCGCCTTATTCGTCTGCAATCCAGTTCGATTACAAGATGATACCTGATTTCAAAACTTCCAATAAGAGACTTCCAATAACCGCGCTTTCCATACGCAACCTACCGTTAGTTTCTTGCTAAACAGATTATTCCCATCACTTATGGTCATTTTGAACCGGAATTTCAACAAAAACAAGTTTTCAATTTTTTTACGAAAATCCCTGATGGTTAGCCTTACCTATTTGAGCCGTTAACTCTGTGTTTTTGTTGGAAACATTTAAATGTCGTTAGGACAGCTTTTTATAACTAATTTGTCTATGGTATAGCCTTCTTGCAATATAACAAGGGAACTGCATATAGAACACGATAAGGCGTAAAGAACTTGTTTGAACTCAACCTGTTTAAGTAACGGTTTTGTTACATTAAGTGAAAAACCAACTTGTAATGAAACGCATATCTTGTTATCAATTCCGATAACAACATCAACATTTTATCTATTAACAATGTAAGTACTTAGTAAATAATTCCTCGTACACAAAATACTACAATCATGGGGGTGATAAATACCACCAACGCGCTCCATTCGCCCAAATCCCAACATCTCTCGGTTACGTTTACAATAAACAATTATCTTATGTAAATCGAATCCTGTTTTGTATCTTATCAAAGCATACATCATGCATTTAGCGTTTTAGGTCGATTTATCTACGTTATCGCACGACACACATGTTTATGTTTGTATACAAAATTAATCTCATCGACATTTCGAAACGTTTTATCAAATTTTTCGTTTTGCCATCTTTATGTATTCGAATATCGAAATTTGACTCGCAGCATGATACGAGTGTATTTTCGCAATTTGTGCGACGAGGTGCGGAAAATGTAGAAAATTTAATTTTTCATTTCTTGTAAACAACATTGTAATGTGCTGCAGATATACATATATGCTGCACGCTTAGTGTTAGGGGTGTGAGTGAAGATATTTTATACCACACCCGACACACCCAATTCTAATCAGATTTTTACCTCTAACAAAATGTTACGTAGGTAGTAAAATTTGTAAAATTGTATTTTTGCACCACAATGTTTTCATTCTTGAAGCTAATTTTCCACATGTACGAGTTGTAAAAGGCTATTGATTTGGAAATTATACTTTGCTTGTACGTACGAGCATGTCTATCAAAATGCGAGTACGATGTACTTTGAATTCAGTTCATATTCTAAAAATTTATATCGCGGACAATTCACACGGTTTATAGGTCAATGAATGGCATGGTATTTGCTACTGCTTAAAGTTAGATGAAATTCGCCTAAAGGAATTAAAAAAGTTTTGTCCGCGCAAAACGTAATTATTTGTCGCTAAATGTACGTAAATCTAGGTACGTCGTAATTGAAAAGTAATTTCCCTTTCAATTAAATTTTAATTACTTAAGGCCCCGATTCACGTTTATTACAAACGACGTAAACCATTTAACGTGAATATTTAACCGCAGAACAGTTTATTTTGGACACAATTTACCGTGGACACGGTAGCTTGCAAAATTGATCGGATAACTGATTTAAGTGTAAATCAAAAAAATGTTTTGAATTCATGAAATTTGCAGGAGCTGGGCCATTTTTTAACCGATCAAGTTGAAACTACATACACGCTTTATGTAAATAAGATTCTAAAATGAATTTTAGAAGAAGTTGTGGTACATGGCCAACTGGGACGGAACTCTAAGCAAAACCATGCTGTACACACAGCCAAAGTTTGTGCTAATGAGCTGATAAATTCGCAGCAGATTACAGTTTTCTTATACGCAGAAGCTTCTACTTCTATTGCTGCAGATCTTCCTGGAAAACGGGCGAATTGACGAATTTGCTGTTGCTTGCTAAATATCCAGGATATTTAGCAAGCAACAGGGTCCGTCCTTATTTTAATAGCTATATACGATTTATATCATAAAAGCAAATAGAAAGGAGAGTATGATGTGGCCATCGCCCGACGTTAGTTACGATCCTCTGCAGGTAATACATAAGATAATACAACAGCAACATAGCGCAACGAGGGAACGTTTTTTCAAACACGCGCGGAGAAATGCCATAAAGAAAGTACGTAATATACTAAGTACGTGATATATAAGTACTAACTAACTGCCGAGCTTCCACTTGATGTCGATAACGGTTATATATACATCACCCCGACAAAAATCAATGAACATCTAATTATTCCCGAAGGAATCTACCACTGCAGAAATTGGTACTCAATCAGTTTTGGAAGTTGTGAACTATAGCAACAAACCCCATTCCTTCGTAATCGAGCAGCCGATTAAAGCCGAACTAGAAAATTTTATCGAGCCGAATCTAATCACTGTAATGCCATCAATACGAGGAATTATTTCTTAAAACGGAACAACATTTGTCCTTTACAAACGCCGTGAAGCACGAAATAAATCTTAAAGATGACAAACCCATCTTTACTAATATAGTTATCGATATCCTCATATTCACAAAGAGGAAATCAAGAGACAAACCGATAAGATGTTACAGGACGGAATTATACGTCCAAGCTTCTCGCCCTGGTCGTCCCCTATTTGGATCGTACCCAAAAAGGCTGATGCCAGCGGAAAAGTTAAATGGCGATTAGTTATAGACTATCGCAAACTAAACGAGAAGACAATCGAAGATCGGTACTCTCTACCAAATATTACCGATATTATCGACAAATTAGGGAAATGTATGTATTTCTCTACCTTGGACCTCGCATCTGGGTTTCACCAGATTGAGGTAAGGAAACAAGATTTGCTCCAAAGACCTCTTCAACTTTTCAAAGGATCATGGATAGTGCGTCAAGCGAAATCCAAGGCAAATCTTGCTTATGTTGTGCCCGACGTCACTCCAAGAACGTATAGAAAATCAAAGCAAGTTTTCAATAAATTAAGAAAGGCTAACCTGAAGGTACATATGGACAAATCGGAATTTCTGTATCGAGAAATTGTCTTTTTGGGCAATATCGTTACTTGCGACGGAGTTAAACCCAACCCCGACAAAATAAAAGCCAAACTAATCCTTGATACAAGATATCTACAATGTTTTGAATATTGCAAGGAGTATTGTCCCAATTTTATTAAGGAATTCATCTTTATCACAGATGCAAGCAATGTAGCCATTGGCGCCGTCCTTTCACAAGGCCCTATAGGAAAAGACAAACCGATTTGCTTGCCTCTAGAACCTTAACGATCACAGAGCAAAACTTCTACCAATTGTCTGGTCCACAGAATACTTTAGACCATATCTATTCGGTGAAAAATTCAAAATTGTGACGGACCACAAGCCGTTGACATGGCTTTTTATTCTCAAAGAAACAAACTCAAAATTGATTCGATGGAGATTGAAATTAGAGGAATACGATTATGAAATCGTATATAAGAAGGGTGTAAAAAATACGAATGTGGATGCATTATGATGGATCCAACCCGAACCTCTCACCGTTAATAATATTAATATTTCCGACATATCTGAATCCTCCACGGAACCAGAAAGTGGAGGTGAATCTGAAAGTATTGTACCATCAACTAATTACCCGATAAATCATTTCAGTTCACAGCTGATAATAACAATTGATCCTGAAATGTTAGGATCAAATATCCTTCACGAACATATGTGGGTAACTGCAGCAGGGAAACTTTCGAATTTCAAAATGAAACTTTGCATACCGATTAAGCCCAATTTGTGCTAATTAGTGCTCACGGGAAAAAATTAGTGCTAGCCCAGGAGCCGAAAAAACGGGAAAAGAAAATTTAAAATTTCGCCTAAAAGACGGAATAAATAAAACCCGATTTCTAGAAAAAAACAGAAATAATTTAAGCCTAATTTTAAAACTTTCTAAGCTAAACTGATGAAATTTGTGCTTATCATAGAAATATGATTTTCATAAATTTTCATTCATAAATCGAGGAAAACCAAACCAGCCCCTGAAAGATACTATATTAAAAAAACGAAGATATATCGTTCAATAATATTTGTGTTGAACAACAAATTAAACAATAGAAATAAAATGTTCTAAAACCCAAGGCATAAGCAATTCAAATAGTATATTCCTGTCAGGTATGTTGATTGCCATCCGAAAACTATAGTGGCTGAATTTGTGCTAATCCAGAATTGGCCCAATTCCATTGAACAACAACGACCGTTGAATGAACAATTTTCTGACAAAAAGTGTTCTAGAAACCAATGAAGTTGGCACTTCTGATTGCATATTCCGATGAGGTATGTTCATTGCCATCCGAGAAATATAGTGGCTGAATTTGTACTAATCCAGAATTGGCCCAATTCCATTGAACAACAACGGCCGTTGAATGGACAATTTTCTGACAAAAAGTGTTCTAGAAACCAATGAAGTTGGCAATTCTGATTGCATATTCCTACCAGGTATGTTGATTGCCATCCCAAAAATATAAAGGCTGAATTTTTGCTAATCCAGAATTGTCCCAATTCCATTGAACAACAACGACCGTTGAATGGACAATTTTCTGACATAAAATGTTCTAGAAATTAATGAAGTTGGCACTTCTGATTGCATATTCCTACCAGGTATGTTGATTGCCATCCGAAAAATATAGTGGCTGAGTTTGTGCTAATCTAGAATTGGCCCAATTCCATTGAACAACAACGACCGTTGAATGAACAATTTTCTGACAAAAAGTGTTCTAGAAACCAATGAAGTTGGCACTTCTGATTGCATATTCCGATGAGGTATGTTCATTGCCATCCGAGAAATATAGTGGCTGAATTTGTGCTAATCCAGAATTGGCCCAATTCCATTGAACAACAACGACCGTTGAATGAACAATTTTCTGACAAAAAGTGTTCTAGAAACCAATGAAGTTGGCACTTCTGATTGCATATTCCGATGAGGTATGTTCATTGCCATCCGAGAAATATAGTGGCTGAATTTGTGCTAATCCAGAATTGGCCCAATTCCATTGAACAACAACGGCCGTTGAATGGACAATTTTCTGACAAAAAGTGTTCTAGAAACCAATGAAGTTGGCACTTCTGATTGCATATTCCGATGAGGTATGTTCATTGCCATCCGAGAAATATAGTGGCTGAATTTGTGCTAATCCAGAATTGGCCCAATTCCATTGAACAACAACGACCGTTGAATGAACAATTTTCTGACAAAAAGTGTTCTAGAAACCAATGAAGTTGGCACTTCTGATTGCATATTCCGATGAGGTATGTTCATTGCCATCCGAGAAATATAGTGGCTGAATTTGTGCTAATCCAGAATTGGCCCAATTCCATTGAACAACAACGGCCGTTGAATGGACAATTTTCTGACAAAAAGTGTTCTAGAAACCAATGAAGTTGGCAATTCTGATTGCATATTCCTACCAGGTATGTTGATTGCCATCCGAAAAATATAGTGGCTGAATTTGTGCTAATCCAGAATTGGCCCAATTCCATTGAACAACAACGACCGTTGAATGAACAATTTTCTGACAAAAAGTGTTCTAGAAACCAATGAAGTTGGCACTTCTGATTGCATATTCCGATGAGGTATGTTCATTGCCATCCGAGAAATATAGTGGCTGAATTTGTGCTAATCCAGAATTGGCCCAATTCCATTGAACAACAACGGCCGTTGAATGGACAATTTTCTGACAAAAAGTGTTCTAGAAACCAATGAAGTTGGCACTTCTGATTGCATATTCCTACCAGGTATGTTGATTGCCATCCAAAAAATATAGTGGCTGAATTTTTGCTAATCCAGAATTGGCCCAATTCCATTGAACACCAACGACCGTTGAATGGACAATTTTCTGACAAAAAATGTTCTAGAAATTAATGAAGTTGGCACTTCTGATTGCATATTCCTACCAGGTATGTTGATTGCCATCCGAAAAATATAGTGGCTGAATTTGTGCTAATCCAGAATTGGCCTAATTCCATTGAACAGCAACGAATTGTTCTAGAAACCAATGAAATTGGCACTTCTGATTGCACACTTTTTATCAGAAAATTGTTCATTCAACGGTCGTTGTTGTTCAGCGGAATTGGGCCATTTCTGGATTAGTACAAATACAGCCACTATATTTTCGGATGGCAATCAACATACCTGACAGGAATATACTATTTGAATTGCTTATGCCTTGGGTTCTAGAACATTTTATTTCTATTGTTTAATTTGTTGTTCAACACAAATATTATTGAACGATATATCTCCGTTTTTCTAGTATAGTATCTTTCAGGGGCTGAAAAATTATGAAAATTATATTTCTATGATAAGCACAAATTTCATCAGTTTAGCTTAGAAAGTTTTAAAATTAGGCTTAAATTATTTCTGTTTTTTTCTAGAAATCGGGTTTTATTTATTCCGTCTTTTAGGCGAAATTTGAAATTTTCTTTTCCCGTTTTTTCGGCTCATGGGCTAGCACTAATTTTTTCCCGTGAGCACTAATTAGCACAAATTGGGCTTAATCGGTATGCAAAGTTTCATTTTGAAATTCGAAAGTTTCCCTGCTGCAGTTACGCACGTCACGAACATCCATTCGGAAAACACAGGGTAATAATCTATATGCCTAATAACCACTTACCATCAATAAATATTAATATTAGAACACTAGTAACAAAATATCGAGTTACAGGCATCATGTGTGTTGATATAGTGTTCAAGATAGCTAAATAAGTCTATCAAGAAAAGTTTGGGACCTCTTCAAAAAATTACTTGGTAAGAACACACGTCCTTTTGACCGATGTGTTAGACCCTGAAGATCAAAACGCGATGATCAGCAAAAGGCAAGAAGAAAACCACAACAGAGGAATATTGGAGAATTATGAGTTTATCAAGGAGGTCTAGGACTCATTATTTCCCAAATATGAAAAACCTCATAACAACATACATCAACAATTGTAATATATGCTTGCAATTGAATATGATTGAATATGAAATTACAGAAACGCCAAAAAAAGCCAATGGAAATCCTGCATATATCACATTATCACATACGATGAGTTATGCAAACGGATTTATGAGGAAACTCACGCCAAGAAAACAAATCTGATCAATAAACTTAACATTGATCGAGTCAAACCCTCTAATTTAAATGTGAACCAAACAATCCATGTTCGCAGCAAAATCCGATCCAAAATCAAACCAGGATTTGTCGTAAGAAAAATCTTAAACAATAATAAACTGACAGTCATAACAAAAGATGGCAAGTACCATAAAAAATTGATCAAACAACCTTTTCAGGTGTACTTTAATCATGAGTCAATCACTCAAGGTGACCAACCTGGAAGACAACAAGGGCCTGATACCGATCAAGCTAGGCCAGGTCCGAGTAATCAACCGATACACAAGAATCATCCAATCCGGCAGTACGGTGAAAATCTCCGCATTATTCAGGACAACATCCATATAGTGGGGAAATCCATAACTAATAACAAAGAGTACTCGTACGCTTTTAAAAATAAAATGGAGATGCTCGAACATAAAACTAGAGAATTAGATAAGGGCATCAACCTTTTGAAACCTACACGGTCCAAAAGAGGCCTCATTAATGGATTAGGGTCTTTAATCAAAGACATCACGGAAATTCTAGATCAACACGACCTAGAAGAAATCGGTAACGAAATACATAATCTCCACCAAAATCAGAACAAATTAAATGAACAAAATAATCCTCAAATTGCCATTAACCAAGGAATGATTGATAGATTCAACGATATTCAAAAAACAGTAAAGACTGAAACGGGACTACATATGATCAAGATAGACCAATCCATTTTCAAATTAATCAATACAATAGACACATTATCCCAGCACATCGACGACATATTAGATGCACTAAGTTCGGCGAAACTAGCATAGACCGCATAAAAATTTAAAATCCTAATAACATTTACGACTTACTAACTCTAAAGGAAAAACCTAATGATTGCCCCCATCCCTTCACACAACATCAACCTAGATGAACAAAATTACCAATTCATTCTGGAACCATGCAACGAAGTAGAGAATATATATTATTGCCACAAACAATCAATACGATCAATATCGAATACCTGTATGCCGAACATAATAATGCAGAAACCGGCCCGGTGTAACCATATTAACTTCGATCTGGAGGACGAAATTAGCGAACTTATTAGTGGAAAATTATACATAGCTACAATGGAAGAGCTAAAATTTACATTTACATGCCATCAAAGAACGAAATTCATCCAAGACCCATCATTAGTGGAATTCAACAATTGTGAAATGAATAACCAGGGCATCGTATACAACAGCAAAAAATACATCTTCGAAGAAGATGAAATAATCGTACTGCCACATCACGATGTTGAAAGTCATCATCTTATATCATCGTTGCCCCTACCAAAAATAACAAATTGGACGTTAGAACACATAGGGAACACATCCAACCGTTACAAGAGCAAACATTTTCTAATACAGTGAGAAGCTGTAGCATAACCGAATTGTAACAATTATCATCATAGTAATGGTCATCTACTACATATATGTGGAGGAGATTTTGCAATTTAGCGAAGAACAGGAAAACATCCGACGAGACACAGTCAAGTACTCCAAAGCCGGCCACAAGAAATAAATACTTATGGCCCTTCTCTTCGGCGGGAGGAGTTACGATCATCTGCACGTAATACATCAGATAATACAACAACAACATATAGGACAACGAGGGAACTATTTTTCAGACACGCGCGGAGTAATACCTTGCATATCTTGTGTCAATGTTATAGCATTGGGTACCTTTGGTAATTAATTGTTAAGTTAGCGTCTAAGGTATAAGATTAAAAGTATAATAAAAAAAAATCACACAAAGGAAAATTGTTTGTTTTATAACTCGTTCTTTTACCACGAAGGTAAACTTAGTTCTCGAGTACACCACAGTTGAATTCCAAGGCGAAAAATTAACCTTACCGAACTTTTGGTAAAACTGTCTTGTATAATCAGAAAACATTATTCCTGCTTAAATTTCAGAAAACCCACAAATTTTATCTTCTTAGTTGAACATTTAGTCTTTAAATTTATTTGAATCTTTTAATTATTTGTCAAACTTTGAAAAAATCTAAAACGTTGCCATGGAAGCTGCCACTTCAAGTACACAGAATTCCACCAATAATCAGCCTTAGATATACTTTTCAAAATATTTGCAAAAAGGTCCTATGGATCTGCTACTTCCGATAGGTCGATTTCGGGCAAAAATCACTAGGATCTCCCAATTTATAGAGAAAGCTTAAGTATGAAGTTTCACCAAGATCAGCCAATCCAGCAACATCTAATCTGCACAACACTCCACACAGTCACATACACACAGATATTTTTTAAAGACTAGTTTTTTTTGTTACTTTGACCATATAGCGAAGGGAAATCTGCAAAAATCCCGCGGTCAACATTTGTCATGATTCTATGCCTATCAAATACTTAACAAAAAAATAACAAATTTTCTCATATACGTATACGCTATAAATATGTATTGGTTAATTATTTCCCTAAATGTTGCTCTGATGCAAAAAAATAAAAATTTAAGTATAATTAGGCGAATTAAAATAAAAATGTGCAATACAATCGAAACATTAATTTGAAAGTGAGGCTTTAATGTGCTGAATATGCCCAATGTAAAAATAAAAATGTGTTTAAAATAATTAATTAATTGTAAAATGCAGCAAGAGTGTAATGTATCAAAATGATAAGTAATCGGTTCCATATACTAAAGAGCAAAAATGCTAAATGTCGGTGCATATGAATAACAAGCAATAACTGCAGCTGTTGTTGCACGGAACTTCAATGAAAACTTTTGTTCTACAGAAGTCAAAACTCCCATATATAGACATTGTTTTTTATGATGGCCTTGGTATGTACTTTAATACAAAGATTCCAAATGGCCGGTCCCTGGGTTCCGTAGAACAAAATTTTTCATTGAAGTTTCGTGCAACAACTGTTGCAGATATTGCTTGTTATTCATATGACCAAACCCAGGGACCGACCATTTGGCATTTTTATATTAAATTCATACCAAGGCCATCATAATAAACCATGTCTATATATATGGGACTAATTATTTAATTAATTTTAATTATTAATTTATGTTAATCAAGCAACAATTGTTGCCAGTATTCCGCCCAAATGTTTACTATTTGTATATTCGCACACATGTATAGTTTTTGTTATTCGTTAGAAATTTGAGTTCGGTATGATTCTACTTTATTTTACTGCGTAAAAGAAAGTATAAGTATTACAAGAGAGCGCCAGACACGATGACCAACTATGTGCAGATCCTTTTCGAAGTTGTCCATCCATCGATAAGGTGATATTTCATGAGGCCCTGATTTCGTTGGTGTTGATTCTAAGGAATGCTTAGCGTCTCGGTTTTGTGATCGAGAAATATCAGATGATGTCGTTTTTGCCCAAATCAATTATGATCACGTCCCTAAAGATAGTATAAATAATTATAGGCTAATTAAATTCTCTGCTAAAAAATGCTGGGCTCCACCCCTTCAAACTAAAACGATGGGTTCTGCCAGGTTTAGAAAAAGTTAGCGGAACCCATATAAAAAAATGATTTAAAAACAATTGGAAAATAATTTGGTTTATTTTCGATAAACTTTCGATTTTGGTTCTGCTAGCTTTAGATTAGATGACCTGAAGTATGATCAAGATCGAGTGGAGCCCAAAATTTTTTAATGGGGCATTTGTTTAGGCCATTAGGCAAGTGATAAAACCTTATGCTTTTTCTAGAATGAGCAGAATAAAAAAAAAATTAAATAGGGCATTTAATTGGCCTAAAATTAACCTTTAATTTTCCAATTGTTTTTAAATCATTTTTTGATATGGGTTCTGCTAACTTTTTCTAAACCTGGCAGAACCCATCGTTTTAGTTGGAAGGGGTGGATCCCAAAATTTTTTAGTAGAGAATTTAATTAGCCTATAATTATTGCTGTATTCTGCTGTATAGATTCTGCTAGCTTAAGGGACGTTTATGATCTCGTGATCCATTCGCAATCTACACACCTCTCTGTCTTGAACATTTTGATGTGGACATATAGAATGCTCGAAACCCGGATGCGATTCTCGATGCTATGTCTGCAGAAACTGCATTTTCTTTAGTTAGCCACGATCCTAGATATTTAAGCTTTTTGACCTGTTGAGCTGATAATTTGAATGGAACCGAGGATTATTTTTAAGGGAAATTGTATTGTGGCCAATTATACAGATAATGGGCGCGGCAATTTTTAGTTGGTTTTAAAAATGTACGAGTATATTAAATAAAAATGCAATAAATATTGTTGTGTGGGTAGTGGCGGCGTCCTGTTTAAACCAAATATCCGCCAAGGCTCCCTCTTCAATCGTAAGGAATACAAGTCAGTTAATATGTCACGATAATGGTCGCCATTGAGTGTTAGTGCGGCACTTTGTCTATTTTCGAAGAAAAATAGCAGTATGATGCTGTCGTAAACAACCATGGATTTATGAGCCTGCAAAAAGAGGAGAAGGAGAAATTACCAACACTTACCTTGAACATCATTTTATAAACCTAAGATAAAAATACGTATTAAAATTAATTAAGTTCGATTTAAATTATAATACTCGTATGTGCTTAGCTGTATAAAATTTCCCCTTGTATCTCATTGATCTGGCTCAGAAACTCCTGAAATGATTATAAATGTATTTAATTTAATTATTTGTATTTTTTTTTTCAAATTCTTTTGAAGCAGACCGACAAAGCATACATCCGGATTTATCACACTGTGAACTACCTTAATCAATAAGACCAATCATCACTTATATACATTGCATTTATTGGTACAGTGAAACCAATTAATTTGTTCGAGGCATCCGAATTGGTACAAATCAGATGCTTTGGACCATATTACACACCAAACAGTCACTCGTTTTGGGTATATTGGCTTCTCAATTGTCACATGTTGAATTTTTATACAGCAGATATGCTAATTTTACTTGTTCACATAAACACCGAGGCGGAAATGTGCTTTGTTGGAAAAGATGAGTTTTTGGTAAAAAATGTCATCGTATTCCAATTCCAACCGAGAAATGGCCCATTCAGCGAATTAAAAACCCAATGGACCGACGCATTTCGTTCACGGGGAATATAATACTTAGTTTCTGTCACTTGGCACATGGCATAAGAGCTATAGTAAGCAGTGTATTTTCTGTATTGTAATATCTGACTCATTTATAAAATAAAGAACTCACTGGGCTATATTTAGCTACACAGAACATTCTCCAAACATAGGTACAATATGATTTGGGTAACTGGGTTACCTTATCAGACTCGCGATTATTTTGATTTGGTCTCCGAAAGTTTGTCTGCGCGGCACAAAGACATAAATTTGATGAGATTCACAAATAAAACTAAATGTCCCATATAGCGTGCTTCTCCTTCATAGCGTGCAAGTCTACAAATAGATAATGAATAGAATGTTCTGAATGAAAACTACATTAGCCGATTTTCTATCTTATGTAGTGGACAGATTAGAGCTGTCTTTCACTCTTCTGGAATATTTTCAGAAGATCAAATTGACATCTAAGTTTAAAAATGCGTAAAATTGGTAGCCGCGCCGTAATTTAATATTTCGCAACAAATACCATGTACATTGATTTTCGATGTCATGTTGCGCACTTCGTCATATAATGAAGCGGGTGGTGGAGCCATCTCGATATTGATATCGAACTGATGTTCGTTCATTTCGCCATATTTCGAGGGCGGTTTCATGATCTATCTGCGTAGTTCCGCACAGTCATTGCAAATTTCACTGCCACGTGGGTGGTAGTCTGTAGCTACTCACAATCGGTTTGAAAATTTTCTGCCCGTCATGCTGTCTTGGTGAAACGCTTTGTATACGCTCGAGATGGATTTCGCTGACGTGCTCGGCATTATCTCAAAAGGTTTCCGTAGATTCTTCGTTCATCCAGTTAATTTTTGCTTGTGGTGGATTTCGTCCTAACCTAAGCACCCCAAAGCATCTGTTACCGCTGTTTTAATAATCTACCACTGATCCTCGACGGACTCAAAAACGAATGGTTCACTAAAATATCCGAAACGGTATTATCGAAATGTTCGCAATTAACATAGACCGTTCAATTACTTCGGATTAGATTATTTTGGGCCGATAATGGTAACAATCGCACGGCGTAAGGAGAAACTATGGGAGTTTTATGTACGTGCCTAACGACTCAAAGCTTAATTCGATTCAGGTGTCGCAGATTAAATCCAATTCAAGTTTTTAGAACCGAAAGTGAACTAAAGGAGGAACATTAAAATTGAATTACGACGACTACCACCGAACCATTTGTTACACGGTCCATCAGGTGGATCAAAGCCGTACGCCGAAATTGATTCAGAAAACGAAGTGAAGGTAGGCGAAGACTAGATCTGTGTACCGGAGGGTAGTGTTGGAAATAATTGATAATTCCTATCATTACTTAAATAGGTTTTAAAAGATAACTTTTATGTTATGCTTAGTTAAGTTATGTTTCACTTAATCTTACCTTACGCCACTACGGCTAGTTAGAATAATCTTCAATATCATTACATTTGTATTAGTAAAAGGGAGTGTCTAAAATGACGCAAATAAAGAATTATGTAATCTTGTGTCACAAAAAGAGGGAGGGGAGAAACCTCCCGAGGACTAAACTTATTAGCCTTAAGTCATTTATCCAATACACTTCGAAGATACCCCTTATATCTCGATCAACATACGTATCAGACTGATAAATCAACAAAAACTGCTCTACAGGAGCTCACAACAGAAATCGAATATACACTTCGAAATAAAGAAATCTTGTTATGTGTTTTATTGATGTTCAAGACGGTTTTGACAATACCAATAGAACGAGGAACCCTGAATCCTCCAATCTAGAAAAAGATTTAGGTTTACTTGGGTAACGAGATCATCACTATCGCAGCAACTGAAGGCCGGTCCCCAGGGAAAGTCCTCTCACCAGATTAAAAATATCCTCAAAAATTGTTGTGCTGATGGGAAAAAATTTAAGAGTACAATAGCGGAGCGTAAGCAACTTGGTCTTAAGGTAGTAAACGACTAACTAGTGCAGGGAAGTTTATCTCAGTGCCAATCCAGAGAAAATCTGGCACTCTGATTACAAACCGCAGAAAAACTCAATTTCCCGCGCTATAGTTAGATTCAAAGTAAAACCCTGCAAATAATCCTGGCAGCTAAATATCTGGGTGTTATGTTTCACCATAAACTGACATGGAATACCTACATCTCGTATATCACCAACAAAGAAAGTCAAGTTTACTTTACCTGTCAACGAATGTTTCGCAAAACGTGGAGTATCGGTCCATGAATGACACTAAGCCTATGTCAAAGCATTGACCAACTAAAGATTTGCATAACACTAATTAAAATTCAGAGGCTAATCTGCCTAAGTAGAGCAGGAACTATGAAAACCTGTTAAACGGCTGCTCTCGAAAGGCCTACATATCAAAGGTATGGCCGGTTCTAAGGCCATCAAACTCAAAATATTAAATCTAACAAAATCTAACGGACCAGGTCATAGCAGTATCTTGACCAAACTAAATCTGACAAATTAAATTATTCAATTACCAGAATTTATGATAAAAAAAACAAGTTTTCAGAGACATTTTTTGATCAAGCATACCGAACGGGACCAACATTATGTTACCGATTCTCCTACATGTACAGGACGCCCCAAAAAGCCCGTTCTAGTGTAAAATAACTTTTAATAATAAGTAATTGAATTTTAATATGAAAACCAACGGTCATTTATTTTGACGCCACGAGCTTATCGACGGTATTTTAATGTGTATTCCGTACCATCTAGACCAACAATAAGTCATTTGGTTGCCAATTTCGAGAAAGAAGGTGCCGTAAGGAACTTCCCAGGTCCAGAAACGTGAACAAGTAGACGTCCAATACAACTGGGCCTCCCGCGATTGTCCGTACAGAGAATTTTGGCCGCTATAAAGTTTACCTTATGCACGAATTAAGACCGACAGACTATCAAGAATGTCTTGAACAGCGACCATGCCAGAACTAGAAAACAACATTCGAAATGAAATCCTGGCTATAGTACCTGAAATTTTGAGAAATCGGTCTCTTGCGCCGCCCTGTACCTATATGGTACACAATAGGATAAAACAACTACAGACACTTCGGAAATTCTCGGTAGTTCGTGGCTGCTCTGGGATTCTAGTAAGCAAATCAGAGCACCTTCACTGGTCCAAACCCAACGTTGCCTACTCCAAGAGTTACTGAATGGGATTATTATAGATCACCAGAAAACCGAGAATATATGACTTATGAAAGCTGCGTCTTCTATAAGGAAGTATTCACTATGAAGTGCCAAAACTAAAGCATGAGGCCATCCTTCATAAAATAAGAAGCCCTTGGAGGTATCTGGCAGGTCTCCTGATGGACTTAGGACCACAACTATTGAGGAATCTTCGGAGCTGCTATTTGAAACTCATTTTCTCTGCTGCTTCGAAATCGCGTCACAAGGGTCAAGAGTCAATAGGGTGTCAAACATTATAAGTCAATTAATAAACAGGAGCATTTGAGTAATTTAAGTCTGTTGGACCTGATGATATTATACCCACAAAAGTTCTGCATACCATTGACTTAGCGTTGCCATGGCTTGAAACTATATTCAACTCCGGCCTGTGGAAAAAGTTATCAACTTAGACCTATAAGCGTATCCACTTTTCTCATAAATTTCTTGAAAGACAAATAGAAGCTCACGTCAACTAGGTCCGATACTCTCGAATTGGAAGCATAAACTTCTCGAGATTGACGCCTCATTTAAATGGTATCAGCTTAATCTTCACAGATAAAGATAAAATACTTAGATCTTATTGTAGTAAGTAATCCTCCTAGTCCTCAGAAAAAACTAGGTAAAAGAAACGGTTTTAGACTCTGAAGATCTTAACATATTCACGGATGGTTTGAATATGGATGGTAAAGTTAGGTTTTAGTGTTCTACATGACGCATCAAACTTAAACCTCTCTTCCGGCCACTGTACCTTATTTGAAGCTAAATTAATTGCGATTAGAGAGCTCCTGGACTGGTTGAGGTACGAATATAATCTAATATTTGAAAGAGACATTCGTACTCTATTTGATTTGCACTTCCCTCCGTCTAGTGTCAAGCAGAAGAGACCTAGGGTGGTTACAGATCAAACTATATCTATGTCGGTTCTTTAGAACAACCACCATAACCTAGCCTAACCTAGTGTAGATGTGGAAATTTTGAACAAAATCGAATAAGAACCATACTCGATTTAAAATTTAAACACTTCGCCAATAAAATACTAACAAAGCTCCCTCCTAATAATCAATCAACTTTGCAACCACCACAACTTCATTTTGTTGTATTACACGACATTAACATTTTGTATGTAAATTCGTAGAATTGCACATTTGCATTAATTACATTCGCAGCTAATATAGAAGTCGACTTATTGTTAGAATTACTAATTGGGTTTCCGTTTAAATGTGCAGCCAAAGAAACTTTAGAATTTTAATGTTGGATGTGATCGTCTTGGTCCACATGAAATTAATCACAATCCAGTTTTAAGTGATCAGCCACGATTAACATAATCTAGATTTATCCGGAATTTTGTTTATTGACCTGAATACTTCATCAAGCGGTTTCTTATCAGGTTATCACAAATTACGGTGATCATCAAATTTATTTTTGGTCTGTAACATCGAATTGTAAACTTGTTTTGTGTATAGCTCGTTTTAGTACATCATAAAACCAATGTCAACAACCCCTTACATTTTCTACTGGATGGTGATATGCAGCGCATATCATTTATTTTAAAACATTTCTAAAGGTCTGAAAGGGTTCAAAAAAGAATTGATAAAAGCGAAATATACGACACGAAATACATTCAACAAGCAAACCAATACATTTTACCAATCTCATCATAAATTCAATATACGACGTTTAGCTTACAGACATACCGACCGAGATCGAGTTTCATTGCATTCGCGCATTCCAACCGTTCAACAGCAGAAACGTGTTCTCGCCATTGTCTGAGTGGAAGAATAAATTTTATTAAAATTAATTTCGTTAAAGTGAGTAAAAATGCCGGTAGATATAAAAAACGTGCTGATCTGTGATGAAGTGGACAGTGCATGTGTTGAATTGCTGCAATCGAATGGGATTAACGCCTACTACAAAGGCAAATTAACCCGAGACCAATTACTCGAGGAAGTTCAAGTAAGTGTGAACAGTTTATTTGTGCAGTAATTAAATGTTTGCGTGCTGCTTGAAATGTTGCGCCGCAACTCGACATTCATTTTTAATAAATTCAATAACGCGGTCATTATACTTTGGATACAGTTTTTTGTCGTTTCTGCCGTTTTGTATCGTCTTCGTATACAAAACTTAAAGTTTCAAAACGATTTGTGTGTTTTTATCATATTTTGGTAGTCGGATTAATTTTTAGTGTATTCCAAATTTTAAAAAGTTTATCAATTAGGCAAATTACGTTTTAAACTTTGTTATGCAGTTTTTATGGTCAATAGGTGAATTCTCGACCTTAAACCTATGTATATGTTATCAAAAGACGAAATTTGTAGAAAATTAAAGTCAATTTTATAACGAACGAAATTAATAATGTCGTAAACAAAATTTTATAACTTTCCATCATGCTGTTAAGTATCATTATCGGTGGCTGCCTTTGGCGAAGCAGGTTATCATTCGACAGTAAAAATTTACTGCGTAAAATTTAACTCACAATGACGGTTTCTATATAGTTTGCGGCATTTCGTTGAAGTTTACAATACAAATACTTATAAGCTAATGATAAGTACAGTAAACAATTAGTTCCCTCTGTCTCAAGTTAGAAATTCAAATCCCTCACAAATTGATTATCGTTGTTCTGGTGGCGAGGAATCAATGTCTGTTTCATTTCATTGTGAATTATAGGGACCAGTACTTATGCTCGTATTATAAAATCCCGTAGATCACAAAAATACCGTATTTCAAAACCCCGTAGTAAGAATTTGTTACGGGATTACGGGATGCATTATGGGGGGGGGGGGGGGGTTCGTTACTCGTAATGTCAGATACACGATTAATACAATTACATAACGATGAGATTAGAGATGTCCCAATAGGTTAAGTACCAAACCTGGTTAAAAACTCATAGGGTCCGAGTTAAATATTACCTCCAATAAGGACCGCTGTAAATCAACAACGAAATAAATCCAATAAATCCATTCAAAACATGTAAATTTATTAACCTACAAAAGAGAGGATTAGGTTAGGTTGTACTGGTTACTTACTGCTTACCAATTTTTCCCCTGTTCCTGCGACTTAAGTCACTAGATTCTCAACCCAGCCTTGTAGGATGATGCCCAAAAAAGATAGTTCCCTAATGACCATATTAGGAAATGACCATATTGGAGGAACCCTAGTTCGGTTTTGGTCATACTTGTCTTGCTATACTAGATGTGGGGTCATTCAGTCTCCTTTCATTTGCCAACGCATTCACCTCCAAAACACTAGTTTAAGCAACGTGACAGGTTTCCTACAAACTTGCTATCTCTACTTCGAACTGGAAAGAACCGTGCTTCCCGGTGTATGAACGTTCATCCTGTATTTGCATTAGACGCCGCTTTTGACTTGATAGCTCCTTGAGAATCCATATAGCTCAAGTACATAAACATATCCATCGATGACAATATATGATGCTTCATCTCAATCAGGGCCTCTTCATAATTATTCTTCCATCATACATGTAGTGCCATCAAGATTCTAAATCTCATCGTTTATAAAATTGCTTGTTATCGAGTGTTATACCCCGAGGAATTTTCAATAATTTACTTTTGACAGTTACGTAATCTAATTGGCCGCCGTCTACTTACTGCAGATCGACTGGATAAAGATAGACACACCTCACAGGAAGATGGAACATAGCCTGTAAGGGGTATGAAAGATGCGCTTGCACTTCCTCTATTCCTCGCGCTACTTACATAAGTAAAGAACTTACTATGGATGAATAGAGGCAGAATACCAGCTAGGCGGAAACTTTCTTTCCCAATAACTTTCCTGTATGAATACGTAGTCCACAACAGAGTTTGAAATCTTGCTTTATCAGTAAAAAGGAGTCTGGTGCCGTCAGAGAAGAATGAATAATTCGGAATTATATATTTGTTAGTTCATAATGGGAACAATATTTGTCTTAGACGAGTTGACTCCTAAATTACGTTTGCTAATGCATTACCAGCTTTAACCACTCTTCAATCAAAGAAAAATAATCTTTCAGATATTCAGAGGTTCGATTGGTACGATTATGAAGATGATATCTCAAGAACGGCTTATGCGATTCGAATTTTTGTTTAATTTTATTTCTGAAAAACTTTTGGGATTCCTACCTCAACGGGGTCGGGTACCTGCCATAGGAAATCACCCGAAATATCTCCCAATCCCAAGATATTGCTTTACACTTTTTCCATATACTCGTGTAGTATATCGTCTGAAAGGTCATGGATCAGGCAACAATCCGATATAACTTTAGTTCATAAATCCACCGTTTTTGCGCTTGTATCTAATTTTTCTTTTATTATAGAATATATACTTGTGTATATCGTGGAAAAGGTTTTGCAGAATTACGTAAATTTTTCTGAACACCTTAGTACTCAAAACTATCGTTGTGGCACTGGAAGCAGTAACAGATTTTACTATTCATATATAATTATGTGGCGTATCATTTCAAAGGTCTTGGAAAAAATAACAATTTTGTAATCAGCGCTTTAGTGCACAAATCCACCGTTCTCGCGCTGGTAGCTAATTGTTCTGTTCTTTTATATGTGTCTTAAACTTTTCTGAAGCATCCTGGTATTCAAAGCTAGTAACATATCATTTGAAAGGTCTTAGAAAAACCAATATTATTATTATTAGCGCTTTTTAAGTGATTGCGTAGGTAACTCGTCGACAACGTAGACCACGTTGACAAGTCGTAGATAGCGTCTACAATGTCGACAACCACTTGTAACTCCGATCCTAGTGATTAAATGATATGTTACCGCAACTAACTTATACTGTGTGCCTCACGCCGGTTTTTTATTAATTCTGTGTGCCTGACGTCCATATTTGTATCTAAATTTCCAAATAACGAAATTGAACGTTAGTTTATAACAGTTATATATATTTAGATGTCTCAAATGTCGTTAAACCAAAATATGCAAGATATTTCCATCTAAACTACAAACTTAGTTCAAATTTGTCAATAGCCGATTCAAAATATTATCGAAATTGATGAATTTAAATTTAGTTAGCAAATTTTTAATTTAACACGAGACAGGCTTTGTTTAGCGCCATACTTCAACATCTAGTATGAACTTACGATTAATTTTGTAAACGACTGACTAAACTACGTATTTAGTCCTAAATTGAGCACTAATTTGTTAATTGTCCACATCGATAATTACGTTAATAGCAAATTAGAATAAAATTTTACTGCATTATGTTTAGCGCCATCTATTAATATTGATACTCGTGGTTAGTTCACACTTACGGTTCATAGATAGGACTAAACAAATCACGCCTGAAGTTGAATTAAAATTTGCTTAATAAAGTAAAATTTAACAATTTCCAAATTGTTTCGAACGGCTATATTGATAAATTTGTATGGAAATAAAATAAGTTTGGAGGTTACAGACAACGGGAACAGAGGATGAAATTAGTTAGTCGGAAATTTAGAACAAAATTAGGCGTCATTCGAATGGGATTTGTCAATAATTTAGTCGAAAATATTGGTATCGGCACAAAGTTCTAGAGTTTTTAATGCATACTAGTTCATACTAGTCATTAATAGATGTCTCTAATATTCTGAAATTAAAATATGTTTGATATTCAGTTCTAAACTACAAAATTAGTCCAGATTTGTCAATCTCCAATTAGAAATATTGTTGGTGATTTATAAATAATAATTTATTCAGCAAATTTTAATTTAAAATTTGGTGCGGTTTATTTTGCGCCATCTGCAAACCTTTGGTATGAACTAACCAACAATTTAGTTAGTCGAAAATTTATTCAAAAAAAACAGCCTGACGTTAAAATCATACTAAATACAAATGTTTTCTAAACATAGCCGAATAATATAAAAAAATAAATGTGCGTTTGAAAATCATAATTAAGAATTCACAGTGCCATCTCTATATAAATGGTATCATTTCTAACTATATATATTTTACTGACATCTATTGACATTCGACCACACTGAAAAAATGTGAAGTTGAATTGAAATAAAAATGTTTTGTTCACTGAAATTACATATGAACCAGAGACATTAGGGATGAGACCGAATTGGGTGATGCAAACAGGTGCTAGATTAAATCGGGGATATGGGTCAAATAGATACATTATTTCTCATTCTGATACGATCATGTGGCATATGGGTTTTAAGATTTTGGACGAAGGAAAATGTTATTCTCAGCAATTTATTTCACAAATTAAGCGTTTTGAAAGAGCGCTGGTGGCAAATTATTAGTTTGGTATAGAATATAAACATATCTCATATCATTGAAATGATCGTGAAGAAGGTCATAAAATCAGTTTTAAGTATGTTAGGACTCAGAACTATCGTTGTCGCGCTGGAAGCAGTTACATTTAGCTCATTCCAATAAAATCATGTGACATATAAATCAATCATGGTCGGAAAGGTATTAGAAAAGCAATCAGAAAATTTGTCTGAGTCTGTTTTGGGAAGAATTGTTTAATGGAAATTTTCGGTTTACGTTTTTTATGAATTTTCCGGGTTGGTGCAATGGTAATTTATTCTTAGAAAATTTTTCTTCATTTACATATAAGTATTTCTTACCAAATTCAAAGCAAATTTATTCTTCACAGCAAATCAGCACTGTTTTAATTTTTCAACTTTTAACAACTGTTAAAACTGGTTAAATTTTCAAAGTCAATGTCAATCGAATATTAAGAGCATGATACATTTTGCTAAATCTTCTTACTGTAAATTTGTGCTGTTTTCGCCCTGAGGTTTTAGCCCTTCTTCTCGATGAGTTCTGTGTTCCATAAATTCAAAACTTTGCGTGATTTAATGTCAGGATCTTCTCCTCGAAAACCTCCATTTTATCATTAAAGTAACTCCCAGATTTCTTAGCGCTTTCCCGTTTTTATTCCCGAGTTTTGCCTGCCGATAAACGGCTAGTTGCATCCAAAGCGAAATCCACAGTTCTCCCTCCTTCCTTTAAGTTTGAAAAAAAATTAAATTCTGTTTTCGATATGGTAAGTATAAAAAAGAGAGCTCCCAAGGCAGCTTTTGTATAATGTAGGGCAATCTGAATTACTCGAAATATTTTGCAGAGATAAATCCACAATGCTTTAAACAATACCAGTCTCATTAGTATATTATTAGTCGGCCGACATCGCCGCTCTTGTGAATCAGAATCGTTGATCTGATTACAGTCATCCAATATCGGCTGCTTCTCCCCTATTTGGATAGGTAGGTTCCACCCTTCTTTAGATTGGCATTCTATACTCTTATCGGTCTCAACAATTTTATAGGCTCTAAGAGTTATCTACTAGGAACCGAAGCCAATAACTCCGTTTGTCCTTGAAAGAAGATCTAAAAATTCGGTGTTGGTCATCATAATGGCCAATCTTAGCTTACCTCTGCGTTCTCCAAATTATTATTACTGCACGTAGTTAGTATCGTGCATTATTAACTTTGATTTGTACGTTCTCTCCCGTCAATGATGGTTAGCATCAATTCATACTCCTTCAAGCCTACAGTGAACACCTTAGGCTAAGTATGCTCATCGAAACCAGTCGATCTAGACTTTATTAATTAATCCTGACAACGCCATGTACTCGTTCAGCACCTTAGTTTATTGTTAATATTAAATTATTTAACAATTGACTGAAACTGTATTCTGCACTTGATCAAACTCGTGTCAAACTTAGTCAGCTTGAACTACGACAATATACCTGCTTTGAGGCCCGTTGCACACTTGCGCTATGTTTTTGAGTGAATTGAGCTATGCTTAGAGGTAACAGCTTCTCATTTTACTTTGTAAAACTGAAAAAGTGAAAATATGATCTCTTGGAGGTTAGCTCAACCTGCTCGTTTGCACTGCTTTAATTAAATGCTTTATATACTTAAACCTCCTGATGTGAGCTAAATATTTTTCTCCAAGGCAAAAATAAAATATTTAAATATAACGCTGCACAGATATAGGGTGGATCCTGAGATTTATCAACAATGTTTCTTTGGATGCTGGTTTTGGAAACCAAAACCGGAAGCTGTGAAATGAAAACATAGCTTGCTGAGTCAAAAAACTTAGTTCAAGCGTGCAATGAGCCTAAGACTGTCGGCAAATAGTTGCGATCGTAAGCACCTCGTATACGGAACCCTGACCTAGGCGGCCGTAACCAGTGAGAATCGTCAGTTCATTTTTACTTAGTGATAATGCAGTCTGAGAAATTGCTTTTACATACGACAGGAAGAGAACGCAAAGCACGTTTGCTTTGCTTGGTTACGAACAAAGTTCACAGTAGCTTAATTGCCATTCTTAAAAATCAAGAGAGCTGGTTCATATCTAATACGATACACTTGTGGCCGAGCTCTGGCTAAAAGTCAACAGTCCCATTGTCCTGAATGCCATAAAGGCCACATGACACTCACTCTATTATTGAAATATTGAAGGTTCAAACATGTTTATAATATTTGATCAGTATACAATAAATTGAGCACAGGTGGTACTTCTATCTAAATCAGCGAGTTTACTGGCTAAAATTCTGGCATTTGGTGAACGTCTGAGATTAGTTTACGTGCCTTAAGTCTAGAGTCAGCATTTGGTTCTCACCATACTCTTGCTTACTAAAAACAGACTTAACTCTGCTGCATGACGAGCACTACTACCTTGTAGACGGCACCTCCATCTAGAGACTTGCTAAAGTGATTAGCTCATGGAAGATGTTTGCTTTCAAAGTGCGGCCTATATGTAGGCCTAGAATGGTAAATTTATTATCTGGTTAAAATACTCCGTAAAATTGAGGCAGATAGTTAAAAATCATCAAATTTAACAGCCTTAAAACTACCGAATTATGTCTTATGCCACACTTTCTAAAATCATTGGAATTATTTGATGGTCCAACTACCACAAAAACATAAACCGAGGGTAGTTACATTTCACATTAAAGACTTTAAGAATGTATGGAGTGCTCCCGACGCAGGCGTTTTGTTTTCCCATGTATTTGCATTATGATTATGGTAATTTCTGTACATTTTGAGAGTTCTTGTACTCTCTTTTCGTTTTAAATCGTTTAAACATATAGTTTTTTTTCAACATTCATAAATTCTTTGATTTTTCATAAAATTTTCCGCTGAGAATTAGTGATTTGTTTAAAAATTTCATAAATTGTCCGCAGATTTCCAAAAATATCAGCAGAATAATTTCCATTTTATGATAGTGATGCCTCTAGCGGTGAATAGCAAAAGACATTTTTCTGTTGAATTTTTTTATATAAATTTCCATTATTTTGATTAGACTTATCCTTGTTCGAAAGTCAAAATAAATGCCAGGATAGGCATTGAACCTTGGTATGTTAAGATTTGAAGTATCTGTTGCTAGTCCGAGCTTACAGATTATTGAGCACGTGTGAAACAGTAATTTTGAGTTTGTGGATCCTCTGGTCACTAGCCTAGGTTTTTTTCCGTTTACTTCAATATTATCCATAAGGATCTTACTATCATTGTTTGCAAGTTCAAGCATTTGTCATTGCTTGCTTGTAGAGAGAATTTCCCAGGTCCCGTACTGAAACAACTCGTGTGTGCCATATAGGGTTCATATAGGGAACTGTGGTTATTGATGAGCCTACTAATAAGTGTTCTGGTGTGAGGACTTTCAGATGGGATATATATAATCGGAAATGAACATAGAGGCCTCAAATTTGACACAGCTTCTAACTGGCTTAAAACTATTGTTAATTCTTCGTACGTGAGTATTGCATGCGGTCAAAATATTCAGTTTCATCATTCGAGATGTTAGTAGTAACAAATTTGGATTATGCCAAACTCCGTGTTCCAAAAGTATAACAAAATAAAGATTTACCTCTGGCAACCAACTCATATGTCCTAGGCAAAGAACAACATAAAACCGCTGAAATTGAGACTGCTGCTACAATTATTCCCAATATTTGACTTTTTAAATTTGGCAGCTCTGTCCAATCGTCATCAGAGAGTCAAACTAAAATTAACATACGGTTGCGATTCCAACTTTTCAAATTCGTTAGTTCAATTCCGATTTAAAAATGTATTTTCGTTCTGGTTAGGGTTCGGGTCCAAAACAGGTTTACTATAAGCAGTAATCTCAATTAAAAATCGGTTGTAAATTGGCTCGATATTCCCGCTTTCTTTGTTGATCTATCCGGCCTATGGGACTCCCGATTTCATAGATTTCAGAGTTCTTCCAATTTTTAATGGAACATTTACCGATTTCATACTTTAACCATGACTATTTGAATTGTTAAACAATTTCCAAACTTTTTAATTTTAATTGCTCGTTGTTTCAACAAAAATACGAAGAGAAAACCAAATGGAAAGGAACGAATTGAGCCGATTAAAAATTGCGTCCCGGTTAGAATTAGCGTTCATCTAAAATTATAAATTTAGTTATCGTTTCGGTTTTCACTTCAGGTTAGGTAGGTTCTCGGTTTGATTTTAAGTTCCAGTTTGGCTCTCTGATCGTCATATACTTAACACAATCAGTTATTGCGAAATGAATATTAGTTTCACGAGAAGGCAATGTCAGTAAATTCGTCACCAAATTGTGATCCTGTAATGAACCAGGTCAAGTGTTTCCCTCACATTGTTTTCAACCACTTTTAGGATTCAAATGCAACATTAAAACAACGTACACACGTTCTGAACAAGTTTTGACCAGTTCCCAACTATAATTCCTTTCGGTTTGAACCTGCAGCCATCTCTTGCATCATTAGATAGCGATTTGATATTAATCGTAAACAAGTCAGATTAGTCCGAATAATATTGTCTAACAGTTTTATCTATTCTATTATTTTACAGAAAGCGGACGGTGTAATAGTCCGGTCCGATACAAAAATAACTGAAGAAGTTTTAGAAGCAGCTGGTGGCAAGTTAAAAGTGATTGGTCGCGCCGGCGCAGGTGTCGATAACATAAACGTGACTGCCGCTACGAAACACAATGTCATCGTTTTAAAGTAAGTACAAAACTGCCTTAATCATGAACGAACATATTTCAATGTTAAGATTAACTAGTGTGGTGTGACACACAATAATTTACATCTGGAATATTTGTAATTACCAATAATACGTTTCTGTGTCGTCTACATTAAATAGCACACCAGGTGGTAATTCTATAGCCGCATGTGAATTAACCTGCATGTTAATTGGAGCATTGGGACGACCAATTGTTCCGGCTACACAGAGTTTAAAAGAAGGTCGTTGGGATCGTAAATTGTATTCCGGAACCGAATTGTATGGCAAAACGTTAGCAATTTTAGGACTTGGTCGTATCGGACGGGAAGTAGGGATTCGCATGAGGGCTTGGGGTATGCGATTAATCGGTTTCGATCCAATTGTATCGAGTGAAGATGCAAAGTCGTTCCATGTAGAAAAAATGGAATTGGATGAAATTTGGCCGCTCGCCGATTACGTCACCGTGCACACACCACTTATTCCAGAAACCAAAAGTAAAGTACAAACAACGATTTATTTCTAACAAGCCGATTAATAATTTTTTCTTTTTAGATCTAATCTCATTGGCAACTCTCACGAAATGTAAAAAGGGTGTAAAAATCGTGAACGTCGCCCGTGGCGGTATAATCAATGAACAAGATCTATACGAGGCACTCCAATCTGGTCAATGTGGTGGCGCCGCACTCGATGTTTACACCGAGGAACCGCCTAAATCTGACATTACAAAGAAATTGATTCAGCACGCACGCGTTGTATCGACACCGCATTTGGGCGCGTCCACCGCCGAAGCTCAGATCCGTGTTGCGGTCGAAGTATCAGAACAATTTATCGCTTTAACTGGAAAATCGCTCAAATACACAACATATCCAGGTGTTGTAAATCCGTCCGTACTAAAAAATTGATTTCATGTATTATGTATGTATCACATGTGTGTTGAAAAATAAAATAAAATAAATTGTTGAATTAAAGGATTTGCCGCATGTGTTCTGTTCATCAGGCAGAGGATTAAATGAATTTTAATATGTTGTTGTGTGGTTTGCTACAGAAATATACATTTAAAGTAGATTAATTGGTAAAGTTGATGTGGATGCGGAAAATTAATGCGGTATACATGTAGGTAAGACAATGTGGTCACGGTCAACAAAGACTGTTTGATTTAAGTCGATATACACTTAAGCACTCTTAAGCATTGATAACCGTATTGAAAGGAATTTTTGATCTATTCGTTATGTCAAGATATGGTTTGGTGTAAGCCTCATAAATCATCTGACCTGACCTCTTCCCAACCAAACAGAACCTGTTCACCATAGAGAATGGTTGTGAAATAACATTGGTTCATCACCATGAGACGCGCTTAGTGATTGGCTTAATATAGCTCTAATTATTCGGTTGAAGGTAAACCAAAATTTATGGCAAGCGATTAACAACGAACATAAGCCGTTCGCCGCATAAGAGAGCTGCATACCCAACCAAGGACAACTTGCACTGCGTACATTTGAACTTGTGTTACGTTGAGTGATAGAACATTGGTGTCCCATAAGCTTGGCGATGAATACGTAGACTTTTGTCTTGAATGCCAGAATAGTAATTTTGACAGACCGACCTACCATCGTTATACGAGTCAATTTCATCACACGATATTATATGGAATATAATTTTGGCTATGTTTGTAGTAAGGGATATGGATACCGAACGGCTTGATACTCTTCTCAATTTATCTAAAGCGGTCACCAATTGCCGATATTGTAATTAAGTTAACGGTTTCCTCCGAATCGGTCATCAAGTCGTCGACCTGGAAGTCTCCTAATGCAACTTCGGCTACCACTGGAAATCTTTCGTGTTCGTCTCGTTCGTCGCTAGGATACTGTGCACAATCCATATTCCCGAACTAGTTCGACTGGATAATTTCTCCTTACGATTCACTAGTAGTTTCTGGACCCAGATGCCATCAAATTCTATCGATACATTTCCTTGATATCTGCAACAAAAATGAATTTGTGTTTGCGAAAGCGGGTTAGTGTTTCGAAGATGATGTGTTGCTTGAAGCTTGATACTAATACTGACCTTCTGATTGAGCGAAGCACCTGGCTAAATATTTTGCAACGAATCGAAAACTACACGAAGTTTGCGTTGCATGACGTCGGGTTGAGGATTCAATCAAACGAGCTGGATGTGGCTTAATTCCAATTAATCTTGCATGCATTTTTTGTATTCTAAACTGAGTTGATTTTTCTTGGAAAACCGACATCCCATATAAAGTAATCGAAGAATCGCATCTTTCCGTAATCTTTCCCGTGATGATGAAGTATCGTTAAACGGCAATTCATTTTGTTTTGGTTTTTGAAGTAAAGTAAAGTTCTTGATTTCCCAAGGACATGGGTAACACACTCGTCAACGGTGTCATAATTTTCGTTATTCGATATTCGACAGTCGGTTGGTTGCACTTTATTATACTTTCGGCATTTGAGCGAAGCGTGAGCCTTTGGTACCTGTGGTGCAGCCATCTTTTAGAAGCGTAGCTCACACTACACTTAGGAATGGTTTTCTTGATAACGGGCCTGCGCCTAGACAATTTCTTCGGTCACACCGAGATTGTTCCTGCCCTACTTCCTTACTGCACTAAACCGCTCGTTCGAGAGCTTGATGAAGAGATGATTGCTTATCTCGGCTAGTCATGGCATCCAATTACAAATAATTTGTGTACCACGGTAAGCGCGTAAAATTTCTTCCAACATGGACACGGATACCTAATTCGGTTCGAAATACCAACAACCTTGCATCGAGTTCCGAAAAAACGAAACACGATTTATTGGATAATTTATTGTCTTTTTGTGGAAGGAGTTGTCACTCGATTAACCGTTGAAGTTACTTCCGAAAATGTTATGTGGACAAGTCCCAGATTGCTCGATGATATATTCTTTGATGTGTTGATCGACGTTGTACTGTTTTGAGCTGGCCAATGTTTGTGTATGTAGGGTGTGCATCGAAAGGAGTCACTTTTCTATCATCATGCGGCGCCTGCGAATCTCGCGTTGGAATACTTCTGTGTAAGATCACTGGAACATAATAAAATCGGCCATAAAACAAATTTCAGTGAAAAATCTAGATAAAAACACATCTAAATGTAGAAACACATGGCTGGATGAGAATTGTATCGAATTCGATATCACTCCAGACGTTACCCTGTACTTGCTCGTTAAGCAACCAACATCTTAAACCAATGGAAATTTAAAAATGACACCACCATTTGCTCAATCTTATAAGAAAAATTATAAGGAACCTAGAGAGGAAACCGGTTGAATTACAACAACTATTGCGGAATAGGTTTACTCAACACCTGCTACAAGGATTTCGCCAAAAAACGCGCAGTCAATTTAAAGCGAGGATAATTTGAATGACTACCAGTGTGGTTTTTATTCATGCAGATTGTGTTAATCTATCAGGGACTTTTAAAATAACATCAGTAGTGCGACAAGGAGGCCCAATTGCAAAAATTATATTCGACCTATCGTTGGACTAGGTCATTCGTCTGCTCAACTTACATCATGGGTCTAGGACTTGACCCTCTTCCGGATACTACACACCCATACCCCCGGTTCATTGTCCCTCGGTCCATTATCCCCCAGAAGCATTTTCTCCGGTCATTTTCCCTCCGTCATTCTTCCGAAAACCAAAAAAGCTCGTCCATCCAGGCATTTACCAGTCAACGTAGCCAGACCAGAAATCGGCAGAAGGTAAGTGGTTATTCATTTTCTCGTAACTCGTAGCACTGACTGATATTCTTCCAATAACGGCCCTTTTCGAAAATTATTCTATATTCAAATTCGCGTCGTTCTTAAGATAAACAAAATGTCTGATAATAAGGCAATAATAATGCAAGAGCCAACATTGTTAACACGACCTGAATTTTAGTGAAGCGCGTACGAGATGATAGGAATTTCCCCACCAGATATCATTAAGTACGAAGCTTTGAAAGGAGTGATTATCGAGCGATTGTGTGAGTCGGCGAAGATCAAACTGAACCGACCGTTATCGGGATTACAACTGGGCGATAAAAAGCCATTGCGGTTCTTGAGGGAAAAAGAAACATTATCCATCGGTCAAGTCGCTGAACCGGTTCTACGAAACTTTTGGTTGCAACGGCTCGCAAAAGCGAGTGACGAAACGATTTGTTCGTGAGGAACTGTTTGGTCGGTTCGATGCAAATAATTCGAAATCGGCACGTGGTCGTTCGCAATCTCCAAATTCTAAAAAAGAACGATCGATATTGCAGTCAATCACGCTCAAAGGGCAAGGTAGCCAGACATGCGTTAAACCATGCAATTATGATGACGACAACCAAAAACATGAGAGTCGGAAAACCATTAGGCACCGCACATCATGCGGCAGCGACGATAGCCAAATCTCAAACAACCGCTTTACCACACAATTTCTAATCCACAAAGGTACTGAGGTTTCGATGATCCCACCAACGAATATCTAAATAGCCAATCCGTCGTCTCTCAAACTATTCGCGCCAAACTCCACAACAATCAAACATACATACGGACATAAACATCTAACCCTTAACATCGGACTTCGTAGACCATTAACCATTTCCTATCACATTTTGATTTAATAGTCGACATTAAAGGCGAGAAACTCATCGTCTCAAATATCAATCTGGATATAACGGGAAAATCATTTCGAATTCAGTCGTACGGCATAACAAGAATCAAAGCTCATTCGTACACTAACGGCATTACGGAGCTGCTATACGAATTCAAAGCAATTACACATGAGTCGACGAACCTAAATACATTAAAGCGCAAAGTCACTCATTGTATTGAAACAATTGTCCAACCGTGACACGCAAAAGTTCGACGCCTGAACGCGAATAAAATGTCTATCGCAAAGTCCGGAACCGAAGTTTGGTTGGCGCAAGGGGTCTTTCGACCCTCAAAAAGCAATTAGACCGCTTCTTATTACAAAAGAGAAACACAGTAACTGGCGATTAATTGTGTGGCAATTATCGGACATTGAACGCGATAACAAAACCCGACCGTTATCCAAAATGGAATTTGATTTCACATATCAACATGAGTCATGTACCAAGTTTGCGAAAATCGATTTTATGCGACCTTATCACTAAGTTGCAGTTGAACAGCAACCCTTTTGGTTTGTTTGAGTTTCCACGAATGACGTTCGAGTTACGAAACGCAGCTCAAATATTCGAACGGTTAATCCATTCGAATCCCTACAAATGGCATATAGCCAGACAAACAGAAAATGGAAGTTATACAAAATTGGTTCGATTTTTGGGCATGATAAATTATTATCGAATTTTTCCACCCAATGGTGCACGTTATCAAGCATCATTATACGAGTTATTAAAAGGCCGCAAAAAGAGACCAATCGATAGTACTGTGAAATGACGGAACAATCGAGGCATTTGAAAAGTACAAACCAAAATTAGTGAATTGCTCTCAACTAGCTTATCCGACACCAAACGGCAAACTCGCTATTTATGTCGACACATCAAACACAACGACATTAGCAGCTTTACAGCAAATTACGAAAAAAGGTTGGCAACGGTCGAAAATTATTAGCGGCTTATTCACCTATTAGACACTTTAAAAATTTAATCGAAGGTCCAGAATTTATTTTATTTTCCGATCACAAACCAATGACATTATGCCAAAATTTGAACTTAAACTTTATCGCGCAATACACATCAGATGTTCGGCATATTTCGGGAGACTGTAATGTCGTAGCAGATATTCTGTCACGTATCGAACAGATCGACATCAAGAGCACAATTGATTACGCCTCAATTGCTGACACACAATCGAATGATTCGGAACTCGCAGCGCTTATGGAATCAAATTTAACTTTGTTTTTTTAAATTTTCAAGTCTTTGGAACCGACAAGAATATTTTGTGTGTTGTTTCAACTGGTACTCAGCTATCATTCATTCCAAAATCGTTCCGTAGACAAATCTACGAAACATATTAAAACGTTTCTCTTCCCGGTATTAGAGCAACAGCAAAACAAATTAGTAAAAAGGTTATTTGGCCAGCAATGAACCAGGAAATACGTTCTTTGGCCAAAAATTGCATTGCGTCAAAGGTGCAAAGTAGCAAAGCAAACCCGGCTCGTACAAGCTACCACCAAACGATTCGATGAGCGTCACATCGATATTATAGGGTCCTTACCACCATCCAAAAGTAATATGTAATGTTTGACGATGATCGACCAACACCAATACCGAGTAGTTAAAACTTGGATAAGTCGTTTCGATATGCGAACAACCATCGTGACCGATAGAGGCGCATAATTCGAATTAGTTTTATTTGACGAGCTATCCAAAACCCTCACCCCAAATTCAGCAATGGTTTAATAGAATGATGGCACCGTAGCCTCAAAGGCACAATTATGTGTGTATCCAACAAACAGTGTACAAGGTCATAACCACTAAACAAACTCGGTTTAAGAACTTCGTTTCATAACGCTTTCCAAAGTACGTCAGCCGAACTCAGCCGTACGGACAGAAGTTACGACTACCGGCAGAATTTATATCTGCAAGTATATCAGTCAATCCGAATTCATCATGAAGTTGAATAAGCAATTCAACGATATTCGGCCCTCATCGACATCCCGGCATGCCACTGAAATGGTTGATGAATGGCCACTGTTGGCCTCTGGCTAAAACAAAATGAATGTTTTACTCTGTGCAACACTCTTAGGTTCGAAGAAAATCACGATTCGTCGGCGGGTTCAAAAAACAATCAGCCCCATTTCAGACTCACCGAAATATCGATGCTTTCTTTTTAAAGATTAATTCCAAGCAATTCCGAGGTTCTTGAATGTTTATCCCCGTACTTATTGATACAACTCATACCTGATCTCATTCATGGGTTCAAATACAGTAGAAGTACGAATGAATAAATTGTATATTTCTTGTGCAACACTAAACTAGAATATGAGTTGGGACAAAATTTCGTGCAGTTCCGCTCCACTTCCGAATTAAACACACCACAATTAATTTATTTATTTTAAATTTGATTGTATTTTTGAAGTTTTTTTTAAATAATTTTTTTGTGTTTCTTCTTTTTTAAATTGTAATTACATTGATTTGCTTTCAATATTAATTAATTAATTTTAATTTAATTTATAACATAATTTTGATTAATTTTAATTTTTTGTTTTTAAATTATTCCTACTAAAAATAATTTATAATGTATTATTTATATAAATATTTTATATATTAATATTATTTTAGTTATGTATGTAGTGTGTGTAAAATCATCATTAATTAATTTATTATAACAAACAAACGAGAAAATGGAAAAATTTAAAAAAATCAAAATCAAAACCAAACAAAACTCAATAATTACGATTTTTAATTAATAATTTGTTTTAGAAAATAAATAAATATTGGGTGATTTTTAATATTTTTTTTGTTTGCAAATGTATAATTAATTTAATTTTATTTATTTATTATATTCATAATATATTTGTGTGTAAAGTTATATAAAGAGGGGGGGGTATAATTGTTTTATTGCTAACATTATTAATTTGTTGTTGTAAATTGAATAAATATAAATATACGTCTATATAGTTTTCTGCAAAAATTTGTAATCGAGTAAAATGAGTATACAAATCGGTTAGACCGGGTCCGGTATGTGGTTAATACAAGAGCAAAATGTGAAGGGCTTCCCAAATCAAAAATATTTTAATAATATAGTTAAAACTCAAACCTAATTAATTTTGATAAGCAACCCCAATAATCGCGCCTAGTACCGTATTTTACCGCGAGGGGCGTAAACATTGTATACCGCTTTAAATAACAATTTTATCACATAAACTAATAAAATTTTAACAAATTTTGTATATAAATCATAATAACTGTACAATTAATATGTAATTAATAAATATGTATATATAATCTATAAAAATAATAAATCTAATCACATTTTGCTCAATATGTTTTAGTATTTGGTTTGAATATCTACTTAATATAATATACTGACATCTATGATTTTTTTTAATATAAACAACAAAATTTTTTTAACCTTGTGTCTCTGCGTGGTTTAAAATTTTGTGCGTACCGTATTTTCGCGAGTGTTGTTCTTTATTGATTTAGGTGTATGTGTGTGTAAATTAAATATATAATCTTCCTTTTATACAAAATATATCCTCGTAAAATATAAATAACTTAATATAAATTAATTTTTTTAACAATTGTTTTTCTACACATGTGGCATATTTTTAGCGTATCGGCACACTTGGAACAAGCCCCATGGCCGCACAAAAACGCCACATTGCGTCGTCGTTCCATGCATATACTACAACAGTGAGTTTCCTCAATTTCTAATATTTTACTTTCTAAATAGCGTAATCGATCCGCAGATGGTTGTCGATATTGTTCTTTGCCGTATATCATACGGCCATTCGTATCACTTCGTTTTTCGATAAACGTTTGACAGGTAAGACATTTTTTCATTCGGACGCCACAGTCCTCGCACGAGATTTGATGGTAGCACGGTTCGAATATAATAAGTGGTGTGATTTCATTGCACACAATACATTCTTGCACCTCTTTCGATTGGATCGTTACGATTTGGGTATTCGAGGGAGGATTGTTCACTGTGCTATTTGTTGTCGTATTATTGTTGTTGTTCATTTGTTTTCGACTTACGTGATTTTGGGATTTACCTAGCATATTCGGGAATATTAGCGGGGAGGGATTCTGATTGGTTTCCTTAATGATACGATTTGGTGAATTATTTGTTGTTGTTATTTCAATAAGTTCATGGTTGTTTAGGAGACCGGCCGATGTTGTAGGTCCATTGTTATCGTTACCGGGCGGTCCCGGTGATAACGTATTCGAACGGTTATTAAGTGGAGGCAAGGGCGGAGGACTATCGGTATTTATTTTCTTTGGCACTGGCAGCGGTACGCTCATATTTTCGCCTACCGAATTCTCATCGTTATTCGATTGCAGGATATTTGACGGGGACGGCGTCGACATCTCACGATTATTGTGATTGTTACGATTTCGACGAGCCGGTGTCGGTGGATTGGAAGTCGTCACAGGGGCTGCGGAAATATTTGAATTTGTATTATTTATACCAGACGAATTACCTTGCGGCTGAGTCGAATTCGACATATCATTCTGTTGTTCTAGGCTCGTGTTGATGGCATCGTTTCCGGTACTCGCGGATGACGCATTACCGTCGCCCGACTCGTTCAAATTTAGTGACTGTATATTCGAATAAATTTGATTAATTTGATCGCCATTCTCCATCGCCTCATCCGCATTTGCATGACGACGCTGAGCTGGCGTAGGTGAGTGTATCCGCTGGATGTTTGTTTGTCGCGTACTCTCATAACTTAAAATCAAATCTTTCATTTCAAGAATCGGCACCCAATCGAATATTTTCGTACCCTTGTAGTTCGGTTCGATCTGACAACCCTCTTTGATCAAATAACACAGTATAGCATACATCAATTTGTATTCGGTAACAGTCGTTAAGCTTTGATAAATTTCGTGTATTTTAGGTGCATCAACCTGTGAAACGTCTTGCACCAGATTTGCCTTTTTAATAATACAAAGATGCATTGCATTATCGCCATCCTCATCCTTTGCTAGAATATCACAACCTAAATCGACCAATTTCTCAATAACGGCACAATGACCTTGTGATACGGCCAATAAAAATGGTGTCTGCCGTCGATTATTTCGTATATTTATATCGGCCTGGCCGTCTCTTATTAAAGTTTCGACCACCTTTACATGTCCGTTTAACGCGGCCAAATGTAGCGATGCAAATCCATCATCCTTTTTAACATCGACCAGTTGTCGTGCCATCTGTAAGATTTTCTTTGCCGCCATTGCGTTCCCTTTTAGGGATGCATGATGCAACGCATTAAATCCTCGATTATTTCTTACCGTCAAATTCAAATTAGGCGCATTACACAGCAATTCTACAACTTCGTTGTTTTCCTTACCGATCGCATCATGCAGGGCCGTATCTCCGTAGGAGTCTTGTATATTAACATCGGCGCCAAACTCTAGTAATACTTTGACGCAATGAGGGGGTTTTTTGTGTGCGGAAATATGCAACGCGGAACAGTGACTAGTATTTAACACATTTATATCGGCATTATTCTGCAGCAAAATTTTCATAATTTCCGGTTGATTACCGAACGCGGCATAGTGAAGTGTAGAGTCACCTTCCCGATCGACGACGTTCACGTTTGCGCCGAGCGATAACAAATATCGTACTATATTCACGTGACCCTGATGTGCTGCCACCTGAAGGGCTGTTTTTCCACCGCTCATCACATCAACCTTATCCGGATGTAATCTAAAACAATAAAATTATTTTTTAAAATATCAAGTCGAATTGATTTGCGGATCGGACATACCCTAAAAAGTGTTGAACATAATCTAAGCGCCCTTGAGCCGCTTCCCGCACCAATTTATCATGCACTGAGCTGCCCGTCAATCCGGATAATGGCATCATAATGTGATCAGTACGTTGATGACTCAAATCCATCATGCTGTTTGAACGTTCGGCGGCCGTAGCGAGAGGTGATCGCTCGAGCACCACACATTTTGGATTTAGAGTCCAGGCGAATTCGGTTTCGAGCATTTCAATACGTAAATCACCATCGGCGTATACTTTTTTCACTTTTCCGGTTTTCCCAAGTGCCTATAAAAATCAAATGTACGTTAATATATATTTAAATGCGTATTAAAAGTTTACATACACTTTTCATCGTTTCCACCCATTCACCGTGTCCCTTTTGTAGTTGCTGAACCTTTGCCGCATCCGTGATTATCGTAACAAGATCACCGATATGAAACGAGCATACCTTAACGAGAGCTGCAGGATGAAATGTCCACCGATTTGCGCATCCTTCATACTGTACCCTAATATCACCTTTATCCGTGATGCGATGGACCACACCAATTTTAGATAAATATTCAGTCATTCGTGGATTCCATCCGCCATGGCCTTGCTGCAATTTCATTAGTGATTCCCGATCGAGACATACTTTCACACGATCACCGACGGAAAACTGTGGCCTTGTTGCGTGCACAACAGGCTGCTGTTCATCTGTTTGCCCTAACACAGGCATATGATCCTTGTAGTAATAACCACCTTTGGCCGGTTGCACGTACTTCAAATCAACGTTTCCTTTGTGTCCTAATCGATACACATTTGTTGAACCAGTCACCCATGAAACGTTTGCCACACTACGACACGATTCAGTGTCCCATCCCCGAATTTCCATAACCCGACCAGTTTTACCTAAGCCACCGTCCTGCAGGCCCCATTCCCAATCCGGGCCCCGCACAACTTTCGCCCCAACAAAAATACCTTTCAATTGTATTTTCACAGATTCCTCCCGCGGTGACACTCGAACCCTTTAAAATATATTATAAAAAACACGTTAAACCATATTATTGGTACAAAGTCGAATTCGCTTACCCCACAGAATTAGCTGTCTGATATCGTATAAACGAATGATCTAAATAGTGTTTGTCATCACCGTAGCATGTGGCACATAAATCAAAATTTGGGCAGACGGCACAACGAAATCGAATACCCGGTATATCAGCTTTTGTACAATTATCACATATAATGTTTAAGTGTTTAACTCCTTGTGATGGTTTTTCCAAGAAAATTTAGTTGGTGGTGGTGCATAACCGAACGATGAAATAATAAAAAGAAAACAACAAAAGAATTGTGTTAAATAGGAAATTAAAATTTATATTTCGGAAATGACTGTCAATTTTAGTTTTTGCTGCTACTGCCGCTCGTTCATACATTTCCAACAAAAATATTTACAAAACGCACAACATATGGAGGTTTGTGGTGTGATGTGTACTCGTATGTGAATTCAATTAAAATTTTTGCTCGTGTGGTCTATACACTTCAATTAGTTTTTGATATGCGCGACTGTGTTTTTTAGGCAGTCATATCTCTTAGGCGATAGCCGTTTACGCTTGGCGTAATGAAAATTTATATTTTTGTATTTATGGTCGATGGAATGTTACTTAATTAATATCACATATGAATGAAGATATGTTTGATGATGTGAATGTGTTATTTAATTTATATCCAACTACATTACTGAACGTAATCGAAGCAGTTTACTTGTTGTCCTTTTGGAATCGTGTACTGTGTTAGAAATATAAAAACATTTCTTTCATTTATGAGAATAAGAAGAAAAATCAGAAAAATGGACAATTCATAAAAATATTGATAAGAAAACGCTTAAAAGTTTTATTCAAAGCGTTGTCATCGCTAGACACCACTTTTTCCATCTTTCTGGCAGCATACGAATACCACGTCGGAAGAACGCTCATATTTTGAGGCCATTTATCCATGAATCAACTGAATTCTTCGTATCTTCGTATGATGTGAAGTGCTGCTAAGACATCCCATGCGTCATCGATCGAAACAAGTAGTATTCAGACGGGGCAATGTCTGCTGAAAACGGCGGGTGAAGTAAAACTTCCAAATTGAGTGTGTCCAAGTAGGTTTTGACCGACGCCGCCAACACGTGAACCAGCATTATTATGGACGAGAATAATTTTGTAGTGTCTGGAGCGTGGGCGCGTTTTTCCTTGAGAGCTCGGCTCAATCCCATTAGTTGCGTTCGGTACTGGGGAGTAATGGTTTCGTTCAGATTTAGCAACTCATAATACACGACACCAAGCTGATCCCACCATATACACAACATGAGTTTTTTTCCATGAATATTCGGCTTGGTTGTCGATGTTGAAGCATGGCCAGCTGGTCAAAAAACCTTTCCACATGAAAGCAGTATTTCACATAAAATAAATGAAACCCAATTTCCTTGCTTTTGAATCATTCCCAATGATTTTAAACGATGTGAAATTGCTTGTTGAGTCACTCCTAATATAAGTGCAAGTTCTTCTTGCGTTTGGCACGAATCTTCATCTAACGCTTCCAATTCTGCGTCTTCGTACACTTTTGGCCTCAAATTCATCGTTCTTAAACATTTGAAACCATTCTCGACAATTTCTTTCACTTAAGGCTACCTCCCATCTTCTACAAGCAAACAATGCGCCTCATCAGCTGCAGATTTCTTCAAATTAAAGAATTAAATCAAAAGTTCCGGCAAATGGCACTTATTTGGGTCAAAATTCGACATTTTCACAATAAAAAAAATATAATGCTGATATACCAGGTGTGTAAATATGAAACCGGAATTTGCCAATAAATGGCGCCACCTGTCAATGTACCTTTCGACAAACCACGTCATCGGCGCCATTGTTTTCTTTTGGCATCTGTCAACAACATTCAATTTATAACCATACACGTTTCATGTTTCATACAATAACACATGTTTTTACGTGTTAAAAATGTCGAGTTATGTGCCTACGTGATGATTTTGACGTGAGAAGTGAAGAAGTGGAAGACCACCAAAAAATTTTAAAGACAGTGAATTGCAAACATCGTTGGATGAGGATGACGCTCAAACGCAAAAACAACTCGCGGATCAATTGAATGTGACAAGAAACCGTCTCCATAAGACGATGAAAAATGGATCTATTTTGAGAATTCAAAGTGCAAAATGTTTTGTCGAAATCAGTCGAAATCGACTGCAAGGCCAAATCGTTTCGAACGGAAGACAATGCTGTGTATTTGGTGGGATCAGAAGAGTGTGATTTATTTTGCTAAAACCTCGTGAAACCGTAAATACTGAACGCTACCAACAACAAATGATCAATTTGAATGGAGTTTTGCGTGAAAAACAACCAGAATATGATAAAAGGCAACACAAAGTGATTTTGCTTCATGATAATGCACCATCACACAAAGCAAAACAGGTCATGGAAACGTTGGCAGCACATAATTGAGAAATACATTCACATGGCTTACTCGCCAAACTTGGCTCCGTCCGATTACCACTTATTTGCATCGATGGGACACAGGCTTGCTGAGGAGTACTTCACTTCCTCAATACGATACCTATCTTCTTACGATACGAAAGTTCAATACGAAACGAAAATAAATTGGTATTCCTGAATACGAACAAATTTTAATTTTTTCAGTGTAGGCAGAGGGAAATTTTCTTGTTGTAAAATTTCCTCCAAAATAAGACAGTGTAAACACAAAGAATGTAAAAGAATATAAAATTTTCTATTTCATGTGCGCTGTACTCACATCAAAATAGCATTTTGCAGGACCTAAATCACAATTTTAATTAATGCATTCTGACACAGTAGCGATAGGCATGCTGCGAGTTAAATCTTCACCATGTTCATGTCAAGCAGTTCTTGCAAATCTATCGTAATGTTAGATAATTTGGATCTCGAGAGAAATGAGTGAAATTAAACTTAATTTTCACTTTCCTAGTCTACCTTCACCTACCACTGCAATCATTTAGTTAAGGCGTTTGCCGTTGTGGACCGTCGGCATTGCTCGTTTGTAATTAAGCCATTTTATTGCTTCACGTTAAAGATCTTATCATCATTTCAGCAATTATTATTGCTAATCCTGGAACTTGGAACTAGAAATAGTGACGTTAAATCAGTCGAAGGTGATTATTGAATCTCTTTGAGCACTCATTGCATAGTTCAAACTCCCATTGGCTTTACCTGAGCGATTTACGTTGGAGTGCTTATTTTAAAGACAAATCGTAAATCAGTTCATGCAATGGAATATAACCTCTTCTAAGACATTAACCCACAAACTACCATTGTTAAAAGCGTTGCACAAATTTTCATTTTCTGCATTCATAATTAATTAGATATATGGTCTAGGGCCGTTAATTCACCGTGTCTGAAAATTATTACTCGACTATCGCAATTAAAGATTGGGATCGAGAAATCCGCCTCGTAAAATTGTTTATACTTTTTTCTTAGTGGTTTCTGAAAAGAAAGGATATTTTGCAATTTTTTTGTGTAAGAAATTCTGCAGTGCTATGAACAAAAATAATTAAATGCTTAAACATAAAACTTTAATTAGAGTTGAACAGATCTTTTAGAATGCAAGCATCCGTGTCCCGACACCAACGGTTCTAATTGAAAGTGACAAAATTGAGTGATCGTTCAAAATAATGTAGCTTCACATCCAATCCAAGAGAACATAATTTTAATGTTAATATATCCAAAAGACTGATGGTTAATATTAGGGTGGGATTAAACTCATCGAGACCACTTAAGGATTTTTTTTACTTTTATTACCCCGTGGTTTTATATAGGCGTTACAAGAATTTAATTAATCAATTACTCGAGAAGAAAGTTTGCCGAGTATTAATAAATTTAAATTTTAAATGTATTATCAGGGTTTTTGACTTATTTAAATGATAAGTAACTATAATAAAAGTAATAATCTTTGCTATGATAGAGAATTCCATAAGAAAGAGTTGCATTTCGCATGGAGTCTTTGCAAAATTTTACATTTGGTTCAAAATATTAAACTACGTTAGTAGCTTTAACCATTAAACTGATTAAATCACTCCGATCTCTAGATGAAACCGAATTACAAGTGACATTTCTAGAATTTTCCCAAAAGTACTAAAAATCACCCGACAGTATCGAAGTACTTTTCATAAAGCCAAAGTATCGAAAAAGTACTATAGTATCGACAATATCATCTCTGGTATAAACACTGTTCTGATTCGAATTGTGGAATAGGGGAAATTTTTGAACGTATCATTCATTTTCGTATTCGTATTAGAATTATACGTATTCGTATTCAGGAATACCAATTAATTTACACGAATTCGTAAATATTTTATTCGTATTTGTATTCAGGAATTGGGCCACTGGTTTGCCTAAAAAAAGAACAGTTTTTTGGCGTGGCATCCAGGCATTGCCGGAAACATGGGAACAATTCTGCTTATTCGGAAATATTAAAATTTTAAAACCGACTGTGCATGTGACGCCCCTGCGCTAATCGAGATAGTGCTGTAAAACTAAATCGTAGACAGTGTGTCACACGTTTTGATACAAAATACACAATAGAATAATCCATTTATTAAAAAGTATTACAATTAAAACACATAAATTATAAATTCAAAAGATTTGTGTTACAAAATAACACCGCCACCGACGTTGTTACAGCCGCGTTGCTGTATGAGTCACCGTAATATACTAAAAAAACGCGTATCATGTGATTCACCAATCGCGCAGGCAAAAGAGAACCAAAATAAAACTATGAATGATAAAAAAAATTGTATATAGTAGTATCTTGAATTTACGCAAATATGTGGTAGATTTCATTCATAAAAACAAATTTAATACAGTGCCGCCATATATCGCACGTAATTCTATATGCGGTCAAAAAATCAATGAAGTATGTCGGCTGTATAATATATCGTTCTATTGTATATCGTAATTTTAGATTATGAATTCATAGTCAATTGCGGTGAGCCAAATAGGCGCATTCCAAATTAGGTGTTACACACAAATTTGTGTATATTCTTTATGACATATCGTGTAGATGTTCTAATTTATTATACTCGATGCGCGGCTAAAACACACACACACACACACACACACGCATATTATCATCAGCGATTTACGTTTTATTCATAAAAAATATATTTTTAGATTATTAGGTGCGGTACATTAATACACGAAATGCTCTGCTTACCTATTTGTGCATTATCAATAACAATTAAGTCATATTGTCCTTGATATCCAACTCTATAATTTGTCCTATGCCCAGAATCCCAATTTACAACAACTGTTTTTTCTGGTGAATGTGTTGAACCGCTACGTCCAATTTCGCACACTGTGCCTACATGTCCTTCACCATCGTCTGAAAATTATACAAAAAAAAAAATCGAATTAGTAATTGACGACTTATTAATTCACCAAAGGGTTCAGAAAATACAAAATTCGTTTTAAAAGTTGAATGAAATGATAAACCATAAATATTTGATTGAAAGCACACAAAATTTTCATTTCGAAAATAATTGTTGTTGTTTTAAGGAAAGCCATACGTAAGTATGCATAAGATTAGATTTGTGTTATATGATGATGATGTTGATGATGATGACGCTGATGGTGCTGATGAATAATTTATTAATTGTATTTTTCCTTAGAATTATACATAATTTGATTTGATTATAAAACGAAAAACTGAAGAAAATCCATAACACCAAGACGAACGACTAACGAGAAGAAATATAAAACAACAAAAATTATATAAATAATACATTTTGATTTATTTAAAATTCCACAAAGTAAATTAATTAAAATTTTAATAAGCTTATACAGTCGAAGAAGTATTTGAGAAATTACTTATTTGACCGGACACAATTTTTTTTCTCTATAAATCAGGCAAATTGGTTAAAACTGAAAATATCGTGTAAAACACGTTTCTATTGGTCTTCAGCTAAATATACCTCTAATTGCGGTTTACTAAATTGCTTAAATATACGCTGGAAACCGGTCTTGTCGTGGAATTTTTGAAATTATAGACATTCCAAAATTGAGATTGGCAATAGGTTGAACTTGAAATCAACAAAGTAAAAAAGTAAATTTTACACTGAATACTTGGCATAGTGAATGTGTGGATATTCAATGTTGTTTCGAGTGGTTTGTTGTATACCACCAAGTGCGTTACCATTCGAGTGGTCGCGAAAATTGAATTTTAGAATGGCATTCCATGTCGAGGGGGATATGGAAATAACGACAGAAATTGTAAACGGCGGCGATAGTCATCATAGAAAATACTAGAATTAATAACGGCGTTAATCATCATCAAGACAGATGGAAATATATGACGTGGAATGTTCGCAACAACTACATGTAAGTGATGCAAAATTGCAATACCCACAAATCGCCAGATGCAATAAATGGAATAATCTCGAACAGCGATAGACAAGTTTATAAGCGCGACCAAACTGCCATGCAGAGACGGTTGTAATTTAACCAGTGAACAGTGCAAGTAAAGAAATGAAAAGTGAACTGTGTGCAAATTAAAAATAAATAGTAGCGAAATAGTGATCAGTGATTTATAGTGAAATAGTGAATTGTTCAAAGTTAGAGGTGTTGTGGTGTAAATAAAATTTGTAACTTAAACACTGTGTTTTATTTGGAAAACCCAGTATGAATCCGTATTCAACGGCTAAATTCTTAAGAATATTTAAAATACCACAATGACATAACCCTATAAAGAAATCTTATTGACGGCAAGCAATCATTATATGAGGAGAGAAGGATTCCAAGGATGTACAAAGTTTTTTTTGGAACAATTTTAATGAAAATAACTCCTTTAAGAATAATTCCAGAATTTAGCCCAAAATTGCGTACAGTTGTATAGTTAGGTTAGAACAACTATTCATGGGGAAAAGCTCATAACTATATGGCTTTAGATATTTAGAAAACGTCTACCGAGGACGACAATATAGTTAGAGTGACAATAATTTTAATGTTCCCAAGTAGCTTTGACCAAATGGTCGAACTATTAGAATTTCCGTGTAACATCTAAACCAATTTTATAAAGGTCGATCCTGGTAGTACACTTATGATATGCGTAAAACATATAAATAGTTCGTCATATTTCGCCGTAATTTCAACAGAAACCCAGAATATGTAGACAAATAGAATTATTGTGTTTCTCTTTCTGCGTATTGCTACGTTTGGACAAACATAACATAAGCTATCGAAATAAGTGTATCTAGTGTCGGCAAGTAGTGGCGAATCATAAATACGAATGTTTCCAGAGGTTCAAAGTTCAAGATTCTGCAGCACTTACAATAAAAATTTTACATTTATTTTCAAGATTAAACTAAATTTAAAATTTGTTAAAATCAAAAATTCGTCAAAATCGAAGCTATTGCACAATTAATAAATTTAAAATTTCTGAATTCAAACCTACAAATAAATAAAAATAAATTTATTTGTTTCCTGTTTTGAAATTTATGAATTACAACAAATTCACACATTGATTGATTGTTTGTTTAATTTTCTTGAATGCAGATCCAAAGCCTATTTCAACATCTATCCAGTGGGACCTTTTTTGTACTTATATCGTGCCAACAAAGTGATTTTTGGGATGAACATCTGAAGTACGCACGTTTTTTGTGAATATGCCAGCATGAAACTTAGTGGTAAAATTTGAATTGAAATCAGCAAAAAAACATTTTTATTGATAAGAAGTATTCCCTCTCCTAGCCCGAATGACAGCCTACATTTGACGTTTCATTGATTTCACCAAAGTTTTCTTCAAACCTTGAGGTATCGCCTCACATTCCTCTGCGATCGTCTGTTGCACCTAAGGTCGGGGGTTCGAGCTGGCCACCGCAATAAACCCGGCAAAAGGTATGATGTACTCCTCAAGTACTTCTTAAATGTACCGTTGAGAAGTCAGTCCTCTTGATCGACGGCCAGAATTCGCTCCGGAGATGAACACAAGATCTGTCTTCGCCTCTAGTGACATACTCCCCAGAACATGCACGAACCACCGCCATACGAGACACATTATTCAATACAACATTGTACAAATCGCTCTCCTGATCTTCTGTACACTCTTCCTCACCCGTCGTTGCTATGTAAACACATCTTGCACTCGTCAGAGAACAGGACTGTTCTCCATTGTTCTTCTGTCCAATCGAAAAGCTTTCGAGCGAACTGAAGGCGGGCTCGTCGATGGGCTGAGATCAATTTTAACCTATTTGCTGGACTGTGTGCAATCAGATTACTTTCTCGAAGTCGTCTTCTAACTTTCCACCGATTGATTTTGATTTCCCGAACTTCTTGGAGCCACTGTCCCAGTTGAACCGCATTCAAATGACGATTTCGCAATAAAGTCGTTACAAGAAAGAGATCAGCATGCTGTGTTATAACACGAGAGGCCACACTCGACGAACGGAGAATCGGCTCAAATTTAGTTGTCGAACCACTTAACTTTGGTTCTGCCCCGCATCAATTAGTGCAACCACTTGAGCGGCTACCAATGGAATAGTATTCATTTTCTTGTTCCGGATGAAGACGTAATCGATGGGATTTCAGGCTAAGCGTTGATATGCTATTCGCTTAAAACGTACCCTTTATACCTGCCTGGGTTGTTATGTTTTATTGCTGTTATTGTCCTGGTTTTGAACAGACAATACACACACGTGGTATCATTGGATAAGTGATGAAATGATCTTTAATTTGACATAATTTGATTCAAAAAAACATTTCGATTCGCGACCATATTAAAAAAAAGAAGAAAAAACACAACTTCCGCATCTATAATCACACAAGAGTGTGTAATATGAAGACGACTAGGGTCCAGGGCCTCGTAAATCAAATAATAAGAAGAAGGAAACTCCTGTGGTCAATAAACTGCTTTAATAAATGGCGTAAAGCAGTCGGCAACACCTGACGGTATAATCAACACAAAGTCTGTTGTCCAATAGATCATTGGCTTGGCGTTGCAAACCTTGAAGCTATATTAAAAGTCAGCCTGAAATTTTATCAAATTCCTTGGAAATGGACTGAAGTGAAGATTACATTTATATCTAACGCGGGAAAATACTCTCATTGCACTCCCAAAGACCTTATAGATCTGTCAGACTGGGGTCGATCACTCAGAGCATTTTTCTGTCCAGGTGTGGGCGGATCACTCACATGCTAAATTGATCAGATGATTAAAAGCAGGCTAGCCTGGGTGGAGCTTCGATTAACGGATTTGTCAGTTGTGGCACATCGCAAGGTTCGATGCTAGCGCTCTTTCTTTGAGACTTGGTTATTAATAATCTGAAACTGAACCTGGAAGGATGCATTTTCTTTGAGGTTGCAGATACTGATGACGCTGTTATTGACGTTTTCGGTAAATTGTCTACCATACTAGGTGAATGCATGCAAATCGGGCTCAGCATAGTCCCTAATTTGGACAACAGTTTAGATGTTGCGTCAATGCATTCAAAACTATGTTGATCCTTTTCTCTAGGAAGCATAAACTCCTCTAGCTTGACCCTCACTTAAAATGGTATCAGCTTGACTTTTACATCAGAGACAGCGAAGTCTTATTTTAGATAGTGAATTAAACTGGAACCTCAGTATGAAATGATAAAGAATACCATCAAAGTGCTTTACACTTGTAAAAGTGCCTTTGAATGAGAGAAGCTGTTCTGAACTCTGAAGATGATAGATGACATGTTTTGTGATGCATTTAACTTAAACCTCTCCGTCAATCTCCGTGGCCACTGCCTTGTATTCCAACCTGAAGTATTTGCGATAGGAGAGGCCGTAAACTGGTTGAGGTATAATGTAATCTCCTAAAAGGATATTCGCATGTTTACGAACTTCAGCCTTCGATTTGCACTATAAAATATTTTCCTTACGTCGAAAGAACCCAGAACTCCCCCCCCCCCTCCCCAACATAACCGTTATCACATTAGGCTCCTTGTTTTCATTAGTAAAAGTCGTTATTAAACGGGAGTAAAGTAGCCCTGGATATATGACAGTAATAAATTATATATGGAAAGCATGTATTGTAAAAAATTGTAAAGAAACAGAAGAAAAAATTTCGCAGTATATCACGGGCCTGACTGTATATAGGAAACCATTAAAATTTTAGTAAATATATTTGGATAAGTGTTTAATACAATCCAATAAAGTCTCGTGAGCCACGAATTCATTATGAATTTTTTTCCTCTGTTTCGTTACTCTGTTTAATAATACATGCGTTTTGGTTATACCTACTAGCAACATCTCTCCCCTCCAAAAAATATTACTAAATATATTTTTTTCAAAAATGAAAATGTAGCTTTATAAACAAGCAACAAAATAGGTTCTCATTTAAAATTGAACTGAAACTTAAAAGAATTGTAACATCAAAAAATTACGGTGAAGTAACAACAAAAAACTAAGTTGGGAAAGAGAGTATGTAGTAGAGAGAGTATTTACATAAAATTATCACAAATTAATAAAAATATTATTATAATCATTTTTGGCTAAATTTCATAATTTGTTACAGTTTTTAGGATGCTCAAATGGTTTATTGTATATTCTGTCTAAAGATGTTTTGCCTATGTTTTGTTACCTCAAATAGTTTCACACTTCTGATTATTCTATGGTATTTATCCACCGGTGGTAGAACAGTTCATTGGTCCTTCCTTACGTTTGTACAACTATGAAGCCTCTTTTCATGCGTTCCTGCTGCTCAACCTAGCTAACTGACGACAGTTCCACTGCAATTTTCCTAAATTTGTAGAACAGATTCTCGTGTAGACTTTATCTAAAGCAATTATCTACGCTTTGGCCTTTGTTACGCTAAGGAAAACGACGAGTTCTCTTATTCTTGGGGTGTTATCTCGTTGGGTGGGTTTAATGGCTTAGGTATCACCAAGTATTTTTACGGTACCAATTAAAAGGAATATAGCCATTAGTTTCATGTACCAAAAGAGTATCTATAAACGAAATGTTGTTTTCTAGTTTTTTTTAAAATAAAATTTAATTCGATTAATTTAATTAATTAATTATTAATTAATTGTATTATTAAAAGTATCTAAGAATGTGTTCATTTTGTTTTCCGGAACAGCGGTGAACACCGTTGTGCACTCGGAATTCTGGCCAGAAGGTCAGACCGTAAATAAGAAAATTATCTGGGCGCTATGCGGCGTTTAAGAGAGCAAATTCGTCGAAAAAGGCCAGGTTTGTGGAAAGAAAACTCATGGGTTTTGTACCACGACAACGCACAACTCACAAGGCTATCATTGTGAATGAATTTCTGGCCAAAAACTCGACAAATTCATCGAACACCCACCGTATTGACCTGATACGGCTCCAGCTGACGTTTGCCTTTCTCTTTTCTTTGTTCAATATATTGATTCATTATAAAAATCGGGAAACACACTTGAGATGAACTGACAAAATAGAGTACAGCTGACAGATCGCGCTCAAACTTTACGTCAAGGTAGAAAGTAAAGTGGCAACTGTTGGATTCCCTTTGTCGGCTCGAGCAACCAAAATATTTAGGTTATTTTCCAAAAATGATTTAGTATGTTTTAAATATGATAAAATTTGATTTTCCAGGGGTGTTAGTTGTTGTGAATTTTGATTATTTTTAAAATTTGTTAAAATATTTGTAAACCGATTTCGAATATTAATTTGGTCATTTTCGCCTAAATTGCACTTTAACACCTGATATAATTTTGCAGTATGGTACAAATTTGCCAACAGTGGGCAGATTTTTTCATTATATACCGACATTTTGTTTATGTATTGGGAATTTTGTTGGTGCAAGAGTGAAATGTTTTGCAAGATTGAAATTTGACCAGAAATTTGATTGATTTCAGGAAATTCATTTGGTAAATAAGTTTTCGAACTGCAGATGCAGCTAACAATAAGCTCACTATTAAATTATTGTGTTACGATGATAGGTATATTGGGGATCTTCCATCTACATCTTATAAAACTATTTTATTCATTCATTTTATTAGTAAGCTCGTCCTGTATGAATCAGAACTACATAATAAATATTTTTGTAACTTTCAGTATCATAAGCTAATTTGCAGTAGTTCGAAGATAGGTTTAATTAAAAATTTGTTGTATTTAGGAAGCCGAAAAGTGATAATTTAGAATTAAATTTTAGGAAATTTCTAAATGCATGTGAAATAATAATATTTTTCTGTTAGGTTGCTGAATTTAAGTGTAAATTGATGAATACGATAGCGTTAGTACCCATTAAATCTTTACTTTTTTTCCTAGTAGGTTAGAATTGTGTTGTGTTGTGCCGTACGATCACTAGGTGCCTACAACCCGCTCGTTCCTAAAAAATACCTTTCCTAACCTTTTCTCTTGTTATAGATTAACAGGCTGTATGAATTGGCTCGGCGTTATTCGGGACACTTGTCCAGTACTTGGTCCTACAGCCCAATCCATTGATTGATTAATAACATAATTTCTATCGCTCTCAAATCAGGCCTAGACTAACGTATTTTGAAAATCTGGATGACGTTTATTTCCAGAAAGTAACTTTGCAGTCGCGAGCCGTTTTAATCGTGATACCGTGAAGCACAAACCATCCACTTGAGTAACATAAACCATTAGGCCACAATCACATCAAATTGATGGTTTAACACACGTAATCAGATATAACTTACTAGAATACACTGAAAAATATATCTAAAAATAAATTTAAGAGGATAGAAATTTAATTTATTAGTTCAGCAATAAACTATAAATCGAATCAAACGACGAATTCAGGCCCATAACATAATTCTAATAACCTTTTATGACTACAGCTATTTTGCATAAATTACTGATACAGATCATATCGCTATAAATTTTGTATGTATAACATCAAATTAGCCGCTCGAATTGAGTATCTAGTGAAACGAATCATGTTGACATATGTTTTAGTTTCGATAACATCGGTTATTTGGATCACGAAAATATTATTTCCCATAAAATTCTGTTGATTTAGGATTAAATTTCATCTTGTAATTGCCTAGACAGAAAAGTAATGAGTTTTCAGGCATACGTCCAAGGTCGAACAGTTGACAAACATCTGAATAAAAATGCTGATAGGAACTATCAGCCTATATAGAAATATTAAACCATATATTTGATTCTGTGATGTAATTAGACTAGCACTTCCTATAATTATGCAAACGAACGAAAAAAAATAATAAAAATACATTGCGAATAGTAAACTGAATCCATTTAAGGCAAAATTGCAGTAAATTATGAATATTTAGCATATCAGCGAAAAAAAATGTATAGTTTATTACACTGCTGTATACTTATATAGATAAGAAATTATAGTTTCCACCTGTTTTAACAAATAATAATTATTGCGTGCTCGATTACAGGCCTCAAGGTAAATATCCGCAAGTCACGAAATGTGTGCGCGCGCTCTACACCAAAAACTATATTTGGGTATGCATCATATAAACCAAAAATTCGTTCTTCTTGTTATTTTTAGCTGTCTTAATAAAGAATAACGTAACGTTATCATATTTCTTAGATTTGTTTAAATTAAAATAGGTCATCGGTCATTCATGATGAGCATTCTAAAATTCCTCTCACCAAACCATATAACGCATATTAAACCAACCACCAAACAGATTTAGATGTACACAATATGTTTGATATTCCAAACTAAGAATTGGCACGCGAATTATATGTTATCGCGCAATAATTACTAGTACTGTTAGTAATCGGTATAGCACACTTTCCCGCCCCAACACACAAACACAAAAACCAAATACTAACTGAAATTAAATGTTGCCGAATTAATTAAAAATTGCGGTTCAATTTGCGATTTCAATTGAAACATTGCACAGAAGAAACAAAAAAAAATTCTTATAATTAAATTAAATCGTGTGCAACGACAACGAAATGAATGAATTTCTTTCTTTTCTCGTTGAGAAAAGAACTGAATGAATGACTTAATATTGTACGTAAATCATGTACGTATATTACATACAAAGTATAAATTTCTCGTTCTTTAGTTTGTTTGTGCTACCATACTGTTCAGAATTTTTTAGTGCAGGGGTGGGATGGAGAAATAAGAAGAAATTAAAAATAGAATTTTCTTTTATCGTAATTGTTTGGCAATCGTAATGAAATCAATAACAAACAGAAGTTTTAATAATATTACATTGGTGATTGGGGGTTGCATGTTCAATGGGTTGCGGGTGCGAGAAACTAAATAATACTATGGAAAATTGTTTGTGAAATTAAGATTTCTAATTATTTACAATTTTTATATTTTCTAGGTAAAGGATATAGGTCGAGGTATTTGTGTAGTCTTTTTCTATTTTAATCCATGCAATCTTTACTAGGGCCGAAGCACGCCCTGCTCTTTCGCGGTTGATTTTCCCGTCTTACTTTACGCATTTCCTGCCAAATCGAAGTCTTACGGCTATAGGACCGATTTAAGTTACCATCTGCGCATTGCATAGCTCCATGCCAGCCTATAGTACTGGACATGGAAGATGGGTCGGCCCGTGAGTTTTGCACGCCGATAGGTCGTAGTTGTGTTCCTTTTAATCACAGATCGTAATCTGTTGATGAAAATTTCCTTTTGCATCCTACCCCTATCGGGATTCGAACCCGGTACCTCCCGATCCAAACGCCAAAGCTGTAACCACTGTGCCATTTGGTCGGTATTTGTGTAGTCGATCGTAAAAAAAATTTTGAATAATTTTCCACAATTAAAACAGTATGATGTGTATACTAAGGCTAGTCTTCATGTCCCATGCAGCTTTAGGGCTAGTTGAGATCCTTGTCTGCTAATGCAAATTTACGTATTAGTAAATATATTAATAAGATAATGCTTTGAGATTTATAATACAAGCTTACTTTCTTTAACGTAGCAATGGCAGAATCGGTTGTGTAATTTTTCAATTCAATTGTTTGGTTTCTACAACTCGTTAAGACATTAAGGATTTAATAAATCTGTATAGAGAAGTTGTGGGATGGAACTCTCAATTTAACGGGGCCTGTGTGATTTTATTTAAATTTTTTATTATTTACCGTTTCTTTAAAACAAATCCACTCTTTACCAACTTATCCTATTTTGAGCAATCGGCTCATTCATAATGTGAATATGTCAGATACAGACTAAATCGCAGAATTTGATTTAAAAAAATCATATACAATAAAGATAGACGTAAGCCTTCAACTATTTTTCTATTTGGAGAATGCGCTATTTCGATATTATTTAAAAAGATTGGCATTACAGTTGTCCAAAGCTTTATATGGTGTCTGCAGAAAAATTATGCTCTAGAATTAATACTCGGTTGGTCCTTGTTATATGGAGGGACAACTCGTTATATTCTTCCAGGACATCCTTTATTTATGTCAGATCACCCTAGAAACGTAGAAGGGAAATATTTTCGTTCAATCGAAACTTTCGAATCTTCAAAACTGATTAATTTTCTAAAACTTCAATTATATCGAAAATCGTTTAGAAAATATCGATTATTATCTATTTCTGAAACCAGATTTAGTTCATTTAACTCGTTGGTCATTTTATTATTCTATATCACACTTCTGGTCAACAGCACAAATTTCAAAGAATATGGAATGGCATTGAAAACTTGTATCATAATTGATAAAATCTTCAAAGAAATATAAAAAAACTTCCAGAAGTTTACTGCCAAGGATAAATTGATTTTACTATTAAACTGGATGATATTAGTAACGCTCATATGGATGGTTTTGACAACCGATGGCGACTGCAAACGAATTCTTTTATCACGGCGCAAGAGTTAGTTACTACGAAATTCAAAAAGAAAACAGGGAATTGAAACTCGTGAAGAATAAACAATTTCGCAAACGTAAGAATAAAAAATATCGCAAAGATCTCCCATTTAATGGGAAAAGTTCAACTATGAAGTTTCATTCCGAATAGTCAATCCGTCTGGACTGTCGAGATGCCAAATTTTGATGAAATAAAGTTTTTCATCAAAACTGATTTCCGATAAACTTTAAAATATGATTTAAAGTGATTTTGTTTGAAATTTAATTTGCAATCTTTTGTTTCAATCGATTTTTGTAAATGCTACATAATTTTCAAAATATTTGAAAAATATAAAAATATTTGCTGCCACTTCCTGTAAACCGATGTCGATCAAAAATCATTGGAGTCCCTCAATTTATGGAAAAAGCTTAAGTATGAAGTTTAATACCGATCAATCAATCCGTAGCAGGTACCGAATTCTTGCTGAAAAACAGTTTTTGTCAAAAATCATCATTTCCGCATAAATTTTGAAAAATTGGTCTGGGCCGATATTATTGCCATATTAATTTAGAATTGTTGAGTTCTCAATCGTTTTCTTAAAAATGATATTATTATTATTAAAGTTGGCTGGAACCCAAGCAGGTTCCGCCCTCAGTGTCACGCTGAGCAAACATGGTGCAAAGCGAGGATTCCATCACAATACATAAATATGCTCGGCAGCACTGGGAAACTGCATAAGCTTGACCCAGAGTAGGAACGCAGCTAACCTACATTGAGAGATTTATAATTAAGAAACCGGGACCGGGCTATTTCGAAAGGTCGACAACCACAAACAAAGTGAATGCTGTATCGTCCTCTTCAAGGCAGTTGTCTCACAAGGAATCTTGAAAAAGCCCCATTCGTTGCAAATGAAGTCAAAATAGCGACAAAAACTCTTAGCTGGTTTTTCTTCAAGCGTTTTGAAAATCTAAGATTAAGTTCACAAATGAAGTACTTTGCCACTTGCCAAGTAGTGGAAGCAAGCCAATTACGCTGAGCCATAAATACATCAAGGTTCAAGTTCAATGAATTCAAGAAGTGAACCTGCTTTAGCTAAAGCATCAGCTATCTCATTTCTCTCAACATCGCAATGAGCCCGAATTCACATACTCCTGAAACTATTTTTAGAGCAAAGAAGGTTAATAAAATGTTTACCCTTGACCAATTTGGGAGTTCTCAAGGCATTCCGTAAATAATTGTTGACATCCATGAGTCTCTCGATAGACAAACTCTAGGTGGTTTGTCTATCGAGAGAATGATTTAAAAAAAAACTCGGGTAACAGATTAACCATAATTATTTCTGGTATAGATGAACTATATATATTGGATATTTGTTTATGCCTTGCAATCAAACCGAAAGTATTCGACGCGCCATTGCAGTGCAATCAAAAAACAGCGGAGCAAGCCGTGTCTAGGATGAACGACAGGAGTCGATGCCGGAAGGCCACCAAACAACAAAAATATAAGACTCATGCGCACCAGAGATTTGTACACGTACTATATATATTGGGAGTCAAGCCCCAAGACTTCCGAAATGCTCTTCTACAGTGCCAAAAAGTGGCATAAGTCATCAATAACCAATAACCACAAGAAAGGTGATTAGGCACCTCCTGGTGGCAGCCTTTGGTAACTTGACCTAAGCATGGATCCAATCCATGTACAATGGTTTTGGCGATGCCAAAATTTGTGTAGGCCTCAGTGATGGAAGGAAAAAAAGTAATGTCAAAGGCATCCGCAATATCCAAGAAAGTGCTCACAAGAAACTCCTTAATACTAAGCGAACGTTCAATCCTTGTAATAAGCTCATGCAGAACAGTTTCACATGATTCCCAACTATGTAAACATGTTGAGTTTTAACTGAGTGGGAGGATAAACAAATGACGATCTTCAATGTACCATGGTTTCACAGTTTCAAAAGCAACGCATGCTTGAAAGAATAGAAGTTAATGATTCTGCATGAGGGGACACTCAAGCTGTAATTCAGCAGGAAAGACTATCCGGACCACCTGACTTATAGAGGAAGAAGAACACAAGTCCAACGCAAAATGGCGCGAATGCCAAGCCTACCGGCTAGGTACTAATCGGGCGGAATTACAGTACTGTTAGTTTTCCCGGAAGCAACAAAATCAGGATTGATAGCACCGCAACCGAGAAAATTTAAAGTAAGCAGTATTTCAACAATTTCCGTTTAGGAAGAGACAAGTCTGCCATCTGGAAGCCGTAGCACATCAAGTCTGCAAGAATAGTTTTTAACCCGAAACCTATTGAGACTGGCAATTCCAGAAAGACTCTTAATCTCCATGCAGAAGTTAATCCAAGATAACCTGGGAGCGGATCAATATTTTTATTATCTTTTGCGATACTAAAGTATCCCAATCAACCTGAAGTTAAATCTTTTGAGTCTTCTCACAGTTTTTCTAGGTTGTTTAAGACCAAGACACCAAAACGGCTTAGGTAATAAAAGGACAGAATTGTTCGAAGGATAATGTGAATGCGCTCGTCAAAGGCGCTGCTAGCAAATCAATGTCACCAGTCGAATGAATCTTGCCCAAAGATACCAGCAGGGATACAAGCTCAGACGAGAATAAAGAGATGCACCTGTGATCAGAAGCGATAATATCATTGGTCACCTTCCAATTAACGATTAAGCCGATAATCGACATATGTAGAGCACAACATAATATCAATCACTCTCTCCTTAATGAATTGATGAAAGTTCGCTCCCAGGCTTTTTAAGGATTTCAAGCTCAGATGTGCTTAGATAGTTAACCAGAGACAAACGCTGAGCATTAGTATTGCAACCTACCACTAAAGTTACTTGATTTGACCTACTCGAAGATACCAGGTTAATAAACTCCTCCGGAGGCGGAGGTGAAAACGAATCATAAAGGTAGATATACTGATGCTACCATCAGCGATTTGCATGAATTCACCGATTCAAGAGTGTCGAGCACAGCTATAAATGATATACTTTTCAAAATATTTCAAAAAAAGAAAAACGCTGCTATTGAGGCTGCCACTTCTGGTGGACCGATTTCAGACAAAAACCATTGGGATCTCTCAATTTATCAGATAAGCTTAAGTATAAAGTTTCGGCATCAGCAATCCGTCTGAGTCGTAGGGAAGCTACATGCATTTAGTCCACACGATACTACACACGCACGCACGCATACTACCGAGTTTCCCCTCACTACCGAGTTTACATTACTTACCTAGTAATACAACATCGTTAGATGATACTGACTCTCTGGAATTTTCGCAATCGAATGCAATCTCGACTGCCTTCGAAAATGCTTGTCCTCTTATTACTAATGAACATACTCGGAATAAACTTTTTGTGGAGATCTGTTCTGAGGATACGGAAACCGGCGAAGAATTTTAAAAATATAGGCAGAAAAACTAACCTTAAGTTACATGGACATGCTTACAGAATTGGTAAACTTATGAACCAGCTCATATTGAACTTGTTACAAGATTGTAGATCAACTAGTAATAGCGAGTTTCTTCTGCTGGATCTGTTGTTACTATTCAGATAAACAATTAATCCTTGTATCCGAATTGACGCAGCAAGCTATTACTTCTGTGTTGAAAATGGCCTTTATGTAAATCCATCTAAAACTTATTTAGATATAGCATTACTATTCCCACTATGTTTGGTAACACAATCCGTAAATCGGATTATGTCAAGCATCTAGGAGTTACGTTGGACAATAGTTATCATGAAAAAGAAATCTTGATCATAAACAGAATTTTTGAAAAAACGTTAAATCGAATCTTACGCACCGGTCGGCAGATAGTGTCCGGTAGTTATCATTAAAGGTACAATTACGAAACTCAATGGCATACACAATTTTGCTTATTTAATGATGATGGTTTATTCCTGAATTTATTTCCTCTAATTAATGTTTCATCTGGATAACTCAGAACTTCAGCAATTACCTTCACAAATCGCTAGTATCTTTTCTCAATGTGCGCTGTGAGGCTTGTTGCAGGTTTTGGAATCTATTCTCCCGCGCCTATTGTGTAGCTTAGATTAGGAGGCTTTGAGATTTGACGTCATAGTGTCTATCATTACTTTGTGCACGGACTGTACTGCCGTTTCAAACGGCAACGGAACATTGAAGCAAATAATATCATTAATAGCCAAACCTGATTCACAATCATAATCCATCAGAGTCCTCTGGGTGTTCGAATCAAATAAAAGAAAGATAATCTTAGACTGCCAGAGCCAAAGACACCTATTTGTTCATTCTACTGATAAGGCGTTTCTCTAAAGATGGTTTCATTATGAATTTGATCAACATTGGCAAGTATCTCTTACCTGCAATCGTTTGAGAGGAATGTAATTTTCAAGTAAAAAAGATATTTTTTTTGTTAACTTTTGTTCTAGAAATCAGTTATACACGCCACAGTACTTACAAGCATCTCTAAAGTTAGCAAAAGCCACCTAACAAAATATTACAAAACTATGAAAAAGTATAGACTAATTAAATTATCTATTAAAATATCGTAGGCTCTATTCATTTCAACGATGGGGCCTTCCAGCTTAAGAAAAAGTTAGCCGAACCTATATCAAAAAAGATTTTAAAGCACATGAAAAATTAAAGGCTAATTAAATGGCCTATACAAACCCAAATCGACAAACGGGTTGATATTCCGATTTAGAATACAAAACAAAATCTATTGATATACAAAGAATTAAAGGCTCTATAAAATCCTAAATAAATGACCCATGAAACAATTTGGGCTCCAACCGTTTCTCCGATCTTGTTTTTCGTTCTAAATTGGATTTTCGACTCATTTTTCGATTTGAGTTAAAATGGAAAGCCCAATTTTTTATAAAAATTGAGCGAAGTCCAATTATTTAATGGAACATTTGGTTAGCTTTTAGCTTACATAGGACCTTTAATTATTCATATAACATTGATCATGTACTATAAATTTAGTTTTTAACCGATTTTCGATTTGGGTTCTGTAAGCTTGAAGTAAAATACCAAATGCTTTGTCAATCACTACTAGAGTTCAAAATTCTTAATTGAAGCATTTAATTGGGCCATACCTAGCCTTTAACTATATGTCAATATATGTTGTTTTGCATTTTAAAGTTGGATTAAGTTAAATTCGATCCATTTTCCGATTTGGTGTCTGCTAGCTTTAAAATGGAAAAGCAATGTTTTATCAAAATGAGTTTCAAAAAAATTGTTAATGGAGCTTTTATAATTAGCTTGAATTTAGCCTTAGATTTTTGATTTGGTTTAAAATCTTTTTTCTAAATCTATCTTCTAATCAATCAAAGATCATTGTAGTTGAACTGGCAATCTCCTAACAAGCCAATCTTCTTCAAGATAAAAGCGGCTTTATTATAAAACTTTTAACATTTTATGCAAGGTGAATTTTAACATATCTTCATAACATAACTAAACGATATATTGTTGTTCATTTGATAAATGCGATAAATTTTGTCGTTATTATTCCATGATAACAATACACTTAAAGGCTTATCAGTTTTTTCAACCACATTTCGTGCCAAGCAATTCGTCAAGTTGTAGTTCGCATATGTGTTACTAAATCAGTATGGCACAAAGTAAAACTCACGTTAAAAAGTTACGTTTAGAGTTTATTTTCTCGTCGTGAGGTTGCTGATATTTGCACGAAAACACATAAGCAACGACGAGCAAAAAATATCGTGTTCAAAGAAATTGTGACTCTAAGAAAGGCTTTTATACGAATAAACCATGGTTAGAGCAAAAACATTAAATATTACTAATTCTATCCCGTCTAGTCAAATCCTCTAAACATATAAAAGACAATCTTAAACCAATACAGAAGTACTAGTAATTTTATATTTTTTTCACGTTCTTAAAAAAAAATATTATTTGACCCAAATAATGGTATAGTAGTAGAAGCTAAACAAACCTACATAATGTCAACATGATTCGATTCACTAGACTGAAGACGCAATTCATGCGACAAATTGGTGACGGTACCCAATTTATATGAAATTGAGCAATTTACGATAAATAGCTAAAATATTTTAGATTCGACATTATTTTTGGTTATGGTTCAATAGGCCTAAATTAATTGTCTAAATTATTTATTTATACAAAGTCATAAAATAATAAATTGCGAAACGGTACAACTTGCAACTTTTACCGGACAAGTGTTGTAGTGGTTAACGGCAGCACTTGGACTTGAAGATACTGGGTTCGAATCTCGCCACAGGCAGGATGCAAAAGCAAATTCTCCTCATCGATAGGATCGGTGATGTTATAAGATATAAGATAAGATATAAGTTATAACAGAGCCTTAATGAGCATGTTTTATATATTATAATCTCAAAACCGAAACGTCTGGTCTAGGAGAAGTTCTGCAAACCTTTAAATCGTTAGATACCACGTGCGATTGTTACTGCAGTGCATTAAAAATAGCCATAGCTATAGGTCACAGCCGATATATTTTGGAATTTTCTAAGAGATTAGAATTCTAATCTGAATGAAACCTCTTCTATTTTATCTATTTTACATTTTACTTTGGGGATTTTGATGCTAAACTTTCTTATTTATATTCAAATTCCAAAAACAAAAATTTTAATCTATAAGAAAAACCCGAAAATAAACTAAACATTATTTAGGTCGAATAGTCAAAGAAGTTTTATTAATAGAAGAACATTCAATAAAATATGCTTTCGGTATTTTCAGGTCCTAAAGAGCTGTAGATTAGCTTACTATTACAAAGCAAATCGTTCTTACTTGAAGAAATTTTTCTTAATCTTAGAGAGTTCAAAGATCATATCTACTTACGAGTATATACATATTTCGTTAAATCTGATTTATTCAAAAAATAAAATGATTTTCTTGATTTAAAACATTAAATGTTTAATTTGAATTTTATTTCTATCGTTTACCAATTTTATATATATTTTTAAGCTTAAGGTTCTACTTTACCAGGCGTTTGTTGATGAATCGGTAATGTAGAATGAGTTGCAACAACCGTAAACAAAGTATCCGTAAAGAAGATTAGTTTCAAGGGCCACCAAAAATGCCACGTCATAATAAATGCAACTAATCACCCGAAAAATGATGATAAAGGAGATATGATTGTGGGTTTTCTAGTAAGCTTGATAAGGTTTAGTGCTGTTAGCCGAATATTATCAACCGAAAAATGTCGATAATTAAGGTTTAATTTAGTCAGCCGAAAATCATTTATAGCACACCATAGTTTTCGTCATTTGGTCACTTATGTTTAAAAGAGTATATAAATAATGAAAATTGAGGAAAATCCCAGGGTAGCACTTCATTGAAAGAAAATCACGCTGCTTTCATCAAATTTCGTTAGATCATCGTTAATTGAGAATTGAACACATATTGTATCGTTTGTTAACCGACGCAACACTTTTTATTGCGAGAAATAAAATTAAAATTGCATTAATTCAATAAAACCGAGTTCGTCGCTTATTTTGAAATTTCGGTTTGCAAATTGGTCCAATTATTAATTGGAATATTCTATTTGGATAAAAAAAAATCAAGGACCTTTTTAAAGACGTAAGTTGAATTGGTAACGTTTAATTGAAAAGCCTGCCTTAGGAGATTATGAAGGGAATCCATTATGGGCATAATTTGGTTTACATCAAGGTGAAAAAACCATATCTGGCGACTATTACCCAGAACAACCCAAAATTTAATTTGGTTTTGAAAAGTTGGCCAATCCTAATATTATCACAAATCCATCGATTGGAATCGTTTAGCTATCTGTTTTTCAGGATTGGTCACTAGTTGTCTTCGTTTGATCATCCCAGCGAATCGATTTATTGCGATAATTAGATTGAGTCAGTTAAGTTGGCCAATCCTAATATTTTCATAAATCCAACAATTGAAATCGATTGGTCATCTGGTATTGAGGATTGGTCAATATTAGTTTTCGTTTGATGATCCTTATGTAACTATTGATTGCGATAATACGTGATATTTTTGTAAGATTATAACTGTTCAGCTCTAAAAAATTGCCAATTCTGATATTTTTACAATCCAACAGACAAAATCTGTTATTCAACTGTCATTGAATATTAGTCACTAAATAGTTAATTTTGTTTGGTATCCGTACATAACAATTTATTGCGATAATTAATTGAGAGACCAAACGAAAAGTATTAGTGACCAATGCTCAATGATATATTACCGATTTCAGTTGTTGGATTTATGATAATATTTTATATATGATTGGTCAACTTTCTAGAGCCGAACTGTTTTAAGCAGCTTCTTCAGTTCAAAGCGAATAACGCAATAAATCGATACGTTGGTATGACATAAACGAAAACAACTGATGACTGAAATATTAGGATTGGTAAGAAAAATTTCGATAAGTCACTAATCACTAAAATACCACAACAAATAGTTCCCATATTTATTAATTCGCTATTTACATTTATTTTTAATCACACCACTATTTCCACTTTAACACCACCTAATATTTATCGCACTGTTAACTTTCGCATTTTAATTAATCTTTCGCATACCGAATCTCCTAATACCTCACTCATTGCGTTCATTGCACCCATATTTATATACCGCGCTGAATATGCGAAATCTTTCCCGGGCTCTCGGTTCTGTTCCAGGCTTGAACTGGTATAATCACAACTAAACTATTATAAAACTACTTCTAATGCTACTACTTAAACCTACATGTCACTAATTTCACAAAAAAAATACGTTAATTTTCTAAATCTCAAATGAGCAATTTTCTCTGAATAAATGTACGGCCCACGATGAATCGATTTCCCATCAAGAAGTCTAAGGAGTGTAACTACGCCCTTTTTTCTCACATCGAACATTCGTAGTGAAATTGGCGACAAACTAGACAATCTTGAATGCGGGACTATTTTATACCCCATCTAATTCGAAATTACACCCACTTTAATTCGTTAGATTACGCCAAACATATTAAGAAACTATGCCTACGTCCTTGCTGAATAGCCATAGTCACATCGAAGACCAACTGACAAAGCACGTCTATAAGTTCCGTCAGATAAATTTCGAATGACGTGATTTCATTCGAAATTTTTCAACAGTCACGGATTTTATTTCGGCTGAATAGGAAAGACACAATTGGCAGTATCGACTATTTTATTTTCGGTTGACACTTTCCGGCTAACTTTAACTAAGTACAAACACTAATTAGAAATTGTGAATCTGCAAAAGTTGTATCAGTATATGTTCAAGAAGTTGTTAACTTGCGATTAATTCATATATGAATTCAAACTGAATTCAAACTATAGTTTGAAAAAATACCTTCGTAATACGAATGAAAATTAAAGTTTCACATTTGCAAAAAACCAATTTGAGCGACCCTTAAACGCGAGATCCGATAGACCTAAAAATTTGCATGAGGTCATTTCTAATAGAAACGAATATTTTTAGCCCTGAGCCCGGTAGAAAATCAGACATGAGGAAAAATGGGTCGCCCTAATGGTTATATAGACGAATTGGTGAAAACGTTTTTGACATTTTCACATTTGTTTTTAATTTTAAATTATTATTTGTAGTTTACTTCTTGTGTGTATGCAAACTAATTAAAATAAAATACTTATTAGTGTTATTGCTAATTATAAAAATTAGAAAAAACAGATATCGGCGTGTACGGCGTTGAGGAGTTCGGCCTAAAAATCAATCCCGAGATAAAATGTTTTTTTAAAATAATTTTTCTAAAAATGAAAAAGGATGATCCGGAGCAATATTTTTAGTATACTCGCATGTCGGCCGACGCGTTCGAACTTTATTGTATTTAATTTCAGGTGATGCGGGCTTTTCTCTAATGGAAAATTTATTGAGGCCATTTCCAGGCAATTTTTTATCAGACGATAAACTGATATTTAATATCACACGAGACAAACCAGCCGTTGGTACAATACTGTCCCGTAAATTTTGACGATGTGACGTTAGCAAATGATGAAGTGCTGGAGGGCCAATTGAGGGATGAAATAAATCAACCTTTAGCTTCGGTTAGACGAATAGGGAAAAATCGATCAGCAAAAGTTGCCAACAAACTTCGAGACGATTTAAAAGAATATTTTAATGGGGTTGGAGCTGTACCATGGCAAACTAATATTTTAATTAAATAATGTAAATTATTTAATTGGTTATTAAACCAATATAAGACGTAAATTTTAGAGTGATTTTATTTATTTTGAAGATTCATATTTTTAGTAACAAGATAATGTCGCACTCGGAAAATTCATTTAATTCCATTTTATTTTTGGTGAGCTAATATATTGCGTTTGAATCTAATTAAAATATAAAATATTTTGACAATTTGACATAAGTGCTTGTAAGGATAACAAAAAAAACATAACCGGTATGCACTACCGCAAAGACGAAATGACAGTAAATTGAATTGAATCAATTTCTCCGTCCATTTTCATTTCGTTTCGTCTATATAACTGGTCTAGTAGGTTTTCTTGTATTCAATTCGTTCGTTTCATTTCAGGCCGTTTCGTTTCCGTCTATATAACTAGCCCATTAGACTTTATTTGTGCTTATAAAGGGTGATCCAATTAGAGCTTCCGGAAGTTTTTTTTTTCAAATAAAACGCATTAAAATCAATTTAATAATCAAAAATTGTATTTGTGACGTAAGTTCGGTTTATGACATTTAATGTTTGAAAATAATTTCTTTTAAATGTAGCCCGCGACTGACTCTTAGATTCTATGAGTCCAATTTCCGAGCATTTCGGCTGATATTTCATTAGTTACGCGTGTTATGTTCGCTTCTAATGCAGGAATCGATTGTGGTTTATCGATATAATAAAAAATAATCTAACGGCGTTAGTTCGAAGGATCTTGGAGGCCAATTCACGGGTTCATTTCTGTTCCAACGCCCATAAGCCATATCGTTGACGCAAAGGAAGGTGAACCGGCTTCAATTCTTGAACAAGCTGTATTTTGTATGCCTTCAAACCAAGATCTCTCTTCAAAATACACCACAACGACCATACGAGCGACCCAGAGCTTGAGAACGGCGACGAATTGATTGATTGCGGTCTTCACGTACACTTTCACCTACAGCAGCAATATTCACAAAAGATCGACTTGTACGCACTCTAGTCGGTTGATGAAAATCCAATAATGAAAAAGTGGTTTGAAATTTATTGATTGTTTCGCGAATAGTGCGTGCAGTTGGACGGTTATTAACACCATAAAATGGTCGAAGAGCATGAAAACAATTTTTCACTGAACACTGATTTTTGAAATAAATTTCCACAATTTGTAAACGTTGTTCTCGCGTAAGTCTATTCATGGTGAAATGTCAATGAATACTGAACACAAATGTCATATGAACATGACAATTGTGACGCATGAATCCCAACGAGAATCCCAACTTGAATTTCTCTTTTACTTTTTGAAATATAAAATTTTTCTTAAAAAATAATTATTCAAGAAACTAAAGTTAAAAACTACAACCAAGAAAATATTTCTGATTTAAGAATTATTTGAACACCAATAATTTTAAATTTTTCTTAAATTCATTAAGAAAATGTTTCTTTCTTGTTTTAAGAAATATAACTCTTACACTTTTGGAATATCTAATATTTTAACAAATAAATTAATTAAATAATAAAATATTCCTTGATCAAGAAATTACATTTCAGTTTACAAAAAAATAAAGTTCTCAGTTTTCTTGATTCAATCGTAAAACTATTAAAATAAAATTTTAGAACGAATGCCTTTGACGATATTTTTAAAAATTTCGTATTGATTTTTCGAATTTTCTTTTAAGTACAAGTAGTAGTAAAGGAAATGTGTATGTGGGTTTAGTGGTATGACAGAGGATTTTGATTTTAACCATATTAAATTCTTACATGAATTTTACAATTTTCTTAAGAATAGGATAGACATATAGGATAGAGTTATTAAAAAAAATATACCAGTAATTTTTTTAAGTAACTCTATCCCATATGTCAATTCCATTCTTAAGAACATTGTAAAATTCATGTAAGAATTTAATATGGTTAAAATCAAAAGCCTCAGTCATACCACTGAACACACACATTAATGATTTTTTACCATTAATTTACAGAACATACTCGTACAACCACATGTCCCTTACTACTACGTGTACTTAAAAGAAAATTCGAAAAATCCATACTCGTAACCTAAAAAAACATATTTCATAATTCATTAGTTTTTATTTATATAGAAGTTTTCCCAACATTTTTCTCATTCTTTAAACAACCAAAAAATCTTATATTTCCATTAATAAAATATGAGTTTCCAACATTATTCGTTTTCCATACAAAAAGAAATAAAATTAAAAAAAAAAATTGTCAACATAATAATGTGAAAAAACTAAATAAAATTTTATTCGTTTCTAATTTAATTAAAATAAAATTTACATTTCACAATTTTTTTTTATACCGGAAATGGAAAAAATATCTAGGTTTAGAAAATGTTTCCTATTTTTGGACCGCTCTTAAGAGGCAAACGATTTTATCTAAATGATTATGTCCATTTACGGTTCAAAAGTAATTTTGTTAGTTTTTGTAAAAAGAATTTTCGATTTTTTTTGTATCTCGAGATAAAAGTATTTACCTCCTCCATACCAACCAAATAACCACTTCACTACAAAAAAGTAACAAAAAGTAGTTTTTATGAATCATTCAGTCGTTTATTACAACAGTACGTGTATAGTAACGTGATCCGAATATTTAAAAAAATTATTTCTAATTTTTGTTCCTAATTATATACTTAAGCATATAACGCTATATAGTTACAAAACTAGTTAGGTGAGGGTGTGAAACTAGTTTGTTACCCCTCATTTAACCTATTCAATTTATGTAATCATAATTTGAATCGAATTTTTTAGTTTTGTTCTAATGAATAATTTTTGAATTAAATTTTAAAACAAAAAGAATATTCCAAAAATTACCTCGATTACTGTGTGCGTGTAAGTCATACATAACGAAATACATTTTACGTTTATGATGGCGAAAATGGAATTGTACGTGGTTTCGTCAATACTAAATATAAATCAAATGGGCTCAATTTATTAAAACTCTTCGTCCTCGGAATCAGTCAAATTGGCGGGATTGGTTAATAAACACGTGACAGGGGATAACAATGAAATTTAAATAACGACCGCTTTTTTATATATTCCACTAACGCTACATCCAATGGAGGAATAAGGATGCCTCACTGAATTTACAGAAATCAAATGCTGAGTACCAATCGCTCATTAACCCGAACAATGATTAATGAGTGACCGGTTCAATGAAGCTTAGCCACTGATGAGGCAAAATGGCTTTCCGGGGCAAAGGATGTTCCAGTCACTTTGCCATTTTATATGTGCAGTTCGAATACGATCATCAATTTGTATTAACCTAAGCAATGGAGAAAGGGGATAAAAAAAATAATTTTTTCATTGATTACGATCGACCTTGTGTATAAACACAACTAGGACCTTCTGTTGGAGTGCAGAAATCAGTGATGACCGACCTTCCATGTCAATGTACAGGTTAACATGGGTCATGCAACGTGGATGTATGGATGATAAGTAAGTGTTAATGAATGAAAAGGGAGCAGTAGTTGACTTTACAAAAAATTCATTGTATATTTTAATACTTCCTTTATCAAGTAAAAGGAAACTCGGCGTGTTTTATTGCAAACTCCATCGCATCAGGTAAGAAACAAAAATGTTTTATTTTAAACATTATTTTCTCAACGTTGTAGGTTTCTAAAATGTTGCTTAATAAATTAAATGTTTGCCATAAAGCATAAATTGAAAGAATTAAATACAAACCAATCAAGGAGGTCGTTGTTCATTTATGTTGATTTGGTTGTTTAGTTTCTCGCGATTCCGCTATCCTTTGTTAGGATTTGTAACGTTTTCCAAATAATGCAAGGCCGCAGTCTAAATTTTACAAAGTTATTAAAACTTTTCTAATACCAATGGAATTAGGGCATCCATCATATTTCACTGCATCATATTTTGTGAAAGGACACGTGAACCCAAAAGACGTTCACCGTCGGCATGCAATCATCGGCCGTAAGCCAATTGTTCATTATTTTCTTGATAGTAGTTTGACTACTTTAATTGAGAGCATTATAATAAAAATGGCATTAGCATATTCTTCAATATCAGCCCGGGAGATATTCGGTTGCCCTGATAAAATAAGATTTATCAACGAGCACGTACTTTTTTTCAATCCAATGTTAATTCCTTGAGAATTTAATCAGAAATGACTCTCAGCCTAGAGTACCCAGAAGGACTTCGGCTGTCTTTGTGTACACCTAGGTAGCCGCGTCTATGTCATGGAGGCGGATACTGCTTCGGCAGTAGAAAAATGTTACCAGGGACCAAATGCCAGTATAACTTGGCAAAAACAAATAATGAGTACAACAAATATGGAATGTAATACACCAAGAGGCACGGGAGCAGAAATGCTGCCAAATCTACACTCTTCGGAAGCTAGCACAATGATTCTGAGGTGGGCCAATTATTGCTTAACCCATTTCAGCAAAGCACTAAATTACCAAGACCTTCAACTGAAGAAAAGTAAAGGAATTCATAGCTAAGTTGAAAGAAGAATTTACAATTTTAAAGAAAGAGAATAAAGAACTCAACTTCAAAAGAGGTTTCTAGAAAGTTGATCATCAAGAAACAACTAACTCTAGAACAACAAACAGCTCAACCAAAATAAAAGCCACCTCCGCTCATTAACGTTGTTGAGATATCAAATTATTCCTCTATACAATCGAGTACAAGCTTGTTTCTCTAACAATGGTGTCTCGAAAATTAAAGTTGCAGACTCTGAAACCTATAGAGCTTTAGCCACAAAGTTTAATTCCGAGGAGCATCTATGTTTCAATCTGCGCAAAAGAGGAACGTATTGGGGATCTCAAGCAAGAAGGTCGCAAATAGAAAATGCAGTAAACATCATTAAAAAGAAAAAATCAAAATATTGAATCATTATTAGAAGAATTATATTTACTGAATTCTATGAAGTATAATTTTTCTCACATATAGCCACCTAAATAAAATAGATGGGGGCTAACATGTGCCCGTTACACCAGCCGGAACCATTGGAGGTTTGAACAATGAGCACAATGTATTTGGGATGGTTGTGCAACATGTAAAATTTCAGCCGGATCCATAAGAATGTCAGCCTAAACACCGCAACGTCTGTCGAAACCATATAAAGCCAGCCGAAGCGTTTTCATCCAAAATGGCCACCTCTGGATGTACCGACCATCACATTCATCTTTAGTTTACGATATTGTTATATTTATTTGAATGTTGCGTAGTTCTTTGCAATACACAATAAGTCGTTGAGAGCTCTTCGGAGGTACTTGCGAATACGTCAAGTTAGGTTACAACTTTCGGTTGACAGTATTAGTTCCGGCTGACAGATTAGATAGTCAGCCTGGCTGACGTTGTTATGGTTCCGGGAGAAAATGTATATGTTGAACAACAATCCACAATACGTTGAGCTCATTGTACAAGCTTTATTTGGTTCTCGCTAGTAGTAGTTCCGGCTAAATACTATTGAATCCGACTGAAAATCCCGGTACCGAGGGGCTTTATATGGTTCCGGTTGCAAAATCAGACAATGTGCTATGACGCCAAATGCATCGTGTTTCTTGTGCCAATTGAATTGGTTACGGGTGTCACAGCTTCGGTTGAAAAATCAGCTAGTGCAAATTGATGCACAGTGCAACGTGCTACTGGTGTCATAGTTGGTTTGGTTTCGGCTGGCGTGATGGACACAGAAAAACTACTCTCTAACTTTATGCGAATCTTCCCTTTTCATTGTATCTTAATTTTATTAGTAAGATAAATCCGTAAATTTAAATTATATAGAGCGAATTATAAAGGTTTTGCCTGAAAGCAACCCTGACATATACGCAGACAATTAGTTCTTGGGCGCGTGCCAGCTGTTACTGAATCATTGGTTAATATAAGCACTGATTATTGAGGTTTGAAACAAATTTGACTTAGACTAATTAGTAAATTTCGGGTTTCCTGGTCTGTCGCCCAAAATAAAATATACACAATTTTTTTAAAAGCTTGGGCTTGCGATGAAGTTCTTTCTAATTATCTAGAAACATTCTTCCCTCTCCATTGCCAATTTTATCTTAAAAATCAATAACCAGAGCCTAGGTTTTCTTCGTATTTCGGTGTGATAAGGTATAGTAATTTGTCTCTGAAAACACAATTATCGATATCGATTTCGGTGACGGTAAACATTGATAAACAAATGATGAAAAATTTAGATTTATACGCTGGAAGTTAAAACATTCTACAATATCTGTATGTATCTAATTACGATTTTATGTACTTAAGAATATTTGTTTGCAAAAATAAGTTCCAATTACTTGGAATTTTTTTGTAATATTGTTTGTCATAAACCCTCAGTTACCATCGCAACCATAGTTAATTACATTATTTGTTGACTTATTTGATTCTACTTCAAAATTATTCGTGCAATCATTAAATCAACAAACTTATAGTAAAAAAAAACTCTATAAAAAAATCCCAATTCTTGAGAAAAATACGATTTGTTCGCCTCATTAAACAGAGTAAATTTTCCATATACAACACGAGTTTACAAAAAACTAGCTCATTATCATCTCGCGTATTTACCCCCCCCCCCCCCCCCCCAGGCCAGAAACATTCCGTTATCAGACACACAATAGCATTGAGAAATGTAAGTCTATAAATTTCCGAAACAATACACAAACGACTATTTTATCCAATTTGCCATCGACCATTGCAAAACAACAAAAATTTTTGGTTGAGATAAAAGATTTTCCATCATAAAATTTGTATACACATCACTGAGTGTATTTCATTTTATCATACATACATACATTCAGACTTTGGACCAAAATCTCCGCGTCTAAATCGCAACACACTCAAATCAAATAAAATAACTTTTCAGGCAACAACAAACTGGTGTTGTATCTAGGTGTGCTTAGAATTAAATTTTCATGTTGATGATTTGTTAAATACATAAAATTTTTGTTATATAGAAAAACTTTCATTTCCTCCACCTCCTATTTAATACAGAGCAACCGTTTCCACTTTCTGTCTCTGCTCTGTGTTATCGTAACAAATTCATCAGCAGTAGAAATTTAATTTGGTTTTTTTAAATTCTACATCCATAAATTGGAGCGAACATAATTTTTATCTTAGAAAAATTGGAAAAGTGTATTGAAAAGCAATTTATAAATTAATGTTTTAAAAATAGAAAAAGTTGATCAGCATCATTTGCATCTCTACCTAGACTGTACCATAGTTGTATATATAGATTTTATGATTTCCAGTTATAATTTACCTGAGAGCTTATATATGAATATCTTAAAGACACCGCGATGTTTGCACAAAACTAGTTACTATCGAAATACGCGGTTGCTATAAAAGTTGATAAAGGTAACATTTGGTTTGACATTTATGAGGTTTCGGGGTTCTTTTAATAAGATATATAGTCGGGTTGTGGAATAACTTTTTGGCCGATCGATAATTATATACATATTGTATAAAGCCGGATGTTAAAATTTATTATTTGACCCAAATTGCGGATTGGAATGCTTCGTGACGACCACACTCAACGTGTCGTGTACAGTCAAACAACACCACAATATTGTGATTGTGAAACAGGAAGTAAAAAATTTCTGTCAATTCTAAAATTGTACGATTTATACAAATTAATTAATGTTAATTATCTCAAAAATTATTATCGATTAAATTATGTAAAATAACAATAAATTTGCACGCGCTTGTTATGTATTCGATGTTGTGGTGAAAGAAAGTGATTTATATATTTAGAAAAAACGAGTTGTTCGTTTCTTCATAGGTAATTCAAATTTTTAAACAAGGAAATATAATGAATGATCCAAATAGTAACAATTTGGATGTAATCAGTGGTGTAACAACGAGTTGTACGGTCATTGTTGTACCCTCGGTATCACGAAACTGTATATCCCTTACAGTTAACTTCGAACTTTGCAAAATGGTTGGGGAGATGATTTTGATAACATGATAAAATTCAAGAAGGACCCATCAACATATTTTAAGGTTAACAGCTGCCTGCTACACCTTGAGAAACATTGTCAATCGATTTCGTAAAATCTCTTTATACGATCATAACGTATTGTTACGGATTTTACTCTACACACGTATAATAAGGGTGTTACAGGTAGAGTGGTTAAGTTGTACATTTGGTGGTATGTTGTGAACCCAAAGGTCGTGACTTTGAACCTAGTGAGAGTCCATACTTTTAATGATGTCCATACTAATTTTAATCATTATTATTAACAGACGTCGACGTTGTCAGATCAAGTATTCCTCCAATACTGATTGGGAATTGGATTTTAGAACGACATTCCATACGGAGGGGAATATGGAAGTAACGAAAGCTATTGTAAATAACGGAGCGATATACTCATAATAGAAAATACTAGAACAACGACGTTAATCATCAAAGCAGAATACAACTCTACATGCGTGATTTACAATTGCAACACGCATACATCGCCCGCTGGCAGTGAAACCAGTACAAAGTAGAAAAGCAAAAGTGAATTAGTGGACAGTGAAAGAGTGAAATTGAATAGCTGAAGAAATGTGTTTGAAAATAAAATTTGTAACTTAAAACGTTGGGTGTTTTATATGCAAAAGCCAGTAGAATCCATATCGAACGCCCGAAATTCGTAACATTTGGTGTCGGAAGTGGGATTTTGCAAGTACCAGTAATTGTTAAAAACCTAAACAACTATACATCACAGCAATTGAGGGAAAAGCTGTAAGCCAGGAGAGTGTAGATCATGACAATCATCACCGACGCTAGGATAGGGATGCCACCAGTTATCTCAAACGATGAGCAGAAAGTACAGTCTTCCGCAGAAGTAAAACGTGAGGAGATCGGAGCGGATGGATCAAACAGAAACAACATGAAAGATATGATGCAAAAACTAAGTTACATCTCTTTGAGAGGTGTAAGCTGGTGGAAGGGAGAAAATGCCCCAAGAACAACTTTAAAAACACACAAATATGGGCGGATTGGTAGCGTGAATGCACCTTTACACTAGATACTGGAGCTTCAAAATATGTGGTTCGCCCTGATATGGGAAATCCAGACCAGATTGATGCTACTGTCCTTTATAACTTACTAAAGCAATAGATGAATCAGCGATAGTCAAAGGAGAGTAACATCAAACATCGGTTTATCGTATAGCTAGAAGAAACACCAGATAGTTATGGGTCTGGATTTAAGTACTAAGATGACACAATGTGTAGATACCCGTTCAAAAGCATCGCGACTTATAGTCGAAGGCAGGGTCGAAATACCACCGATGTACAAAAAAGTTATCTACCTGCAAATTAACGAGATCTTGGATTTTTGGGTATGGGAATTGTGGAGCCTACGAATGTCAAATATAACGGGTTGTTGTGTGCGAGAACCTTGATGAAATTCCAGCAGAAAGTACTAGTACGTATCTTGAACGTGAGCTCATCTACAAATGCAATAAAAAAAAAAGGAGCGGTCAACGGTAAAGTTGAGAATCAACTATATTGCCAATCGAAACAATATCGTAAAACACCAAAACATAGGCAGAAAAATATCATTTTCTCACTGCGCAGCCATCTTCTGGATGGATTAGCCGATGTATTTGCTCTTAATGATAACGAATGAGGAAAAATTAATATTATACAACAAATAACCGACAGAGGAAACGCCACTCCAATCCGGTAATCTAGACGATTATACTGCTTGCGAATTAGCATCAGGAAACAGCCGATTTAATTAAAGAAAATGGAACGTGATGGAGTAATGGAGCAGTCTAGCCGCCTATGGAGTTCGCCAGTGGTTATTGTCTAGAAGAAGGCGGGATAACACAATTTTGTATTGATTACCGTAAATTAAACGAAGTGACGAAGAAATACAGTTATCCATTACCACACATTGACGACAGTTTGGACATGCTGTTAGTGGCCAAGATTTTCAGTACATTAGATCTGAAAAGCGGATATTGACAAGTAGCAATCCATCTTGATGTTAGAGAGAAAACGACATTTTCAGCAGGAAATTGTCTTTACCAGTTTGTGGTAATGCCATTTGGATTATGCAATGTGTATGGTACATTTGACAGATTAATAGAGCAAGTTCTCAGAAGCCTAAATTGGAAAACATGTCGGGTTTATTTGGATGGCATCATTGTACTAGGCCGCACATTTGATGAACACGTCAACAATCTTAAAGAAGTACTGCACGTGATCTGGACGGCAGGATTTAAGTTAAGTGCAACGACATACAGACTATTCCGAGAAGAGCTTATTTGGGTCATATTGTTTCAACCAATGGTGTGCGAACGGATCCAAAGAAGTTAGTGTCAGCAACGAATTGGCCTGCATTAAAGGATATTAGCCAGCTAAGAAGTTTCGTATAGAATAATGTTCCTACTCTCGACAGTTTATGCCAAGCTTGCAGACGTTCCACGAAGTCTCCATCGCCTTACTGAAAAAATCAACCATTTGAGTGGAACACAGAGCATCAAAAAGCATTTGAAGTATTAAAGAAGAAATTATGCAGCGCTTCTATTTTGGCGTATCCTCAGGCCGGTGGGAAAATTCATGTTGGATGCAGATGCTAGCACCACAAATATAGAGCGAGTTGTTGTTTATTATAGCCGATTCCTCTCTAAAGAGAAAAACTATTGTGTAACACACAGAGAACTGTTGGCTGTGGTGTACAGTGTAAAACATTTCCACAAATATCTGTGTGAGCAAGAGATCGTGCGCCAGTCAAATGGTTGATGCGGTTTAAGGAACCCGAGGGCCAAGTAGCTAGGTGGATTGAACGACTACAAACCAACCCTTTCAAAACTGAACACCGACGAGGTATATTGCATAACATAACTTAACAACTTTACCATTATAAATTAATTTACAAGTTATTGCTAAAACCAAATATGAGTACAAGCTGCAGTTTACTTATCGATAAAACAATAAATTCATGCTATTTAATGTCACCAGCAAATAGATAATCGTAGAAATTACATTTTACAAAACTGGCTTTATGTTACAAATCAATTAGTAAAATTAACGAAAACAAATTTGAAAGCAGTTTTTGTTCGACTTTCGCAACAATTTTTATCTAAAGGTTGAGTTAAATTTAAATAAAATAATAAGAAATCTGCTTTTGAGTGAACTGTGGATCAGAAATTATAAAAAATTCGTACGAAGTATCTGGCCTACGAAACGGAATGGACTATCTGGTAGTGATTGTGAGATAGTTGTACTACTTATTATACAACTATACTAAACTGTATGATTTCTGTCAAGATTGCAAAAAACATTTCAACAACATGTACCATCAATAACCATCACACTTCGTTTAATCGATTGCCCTATCCAGGCTATCAATTTGTTTTCGTCCGTCAACCCACATGCTGTCCGATGCATCAGCTTCATTTCTGATAAATATGAATCGATTGATTCGTTCGAAGTTTTGTATAGAGGCGTACTTTCTTAGTATACGAGAAATATTATTCAGCATTTTATAATTATTTAGTTTGACTAACTGACTTTAACCTTAACTAAGCTAATTAGTGCTTACTGCAGAGAATGCAAGATCCAATTGGAATTTTGTACCATAACACAATCCAAATAAAAAATTGATTTTGAAGTTTTATCCGAATCATGTTGAATATAAACCATTAGTTACGGTTAGTCAATAGTGGAGACATTCCAATAGCACCTTATCGGTATTTTATTATATAAATTCCGACACAGTGGTATTATCAACTTAAGGCTAGATCGCGACTTGTTTTTATTGTGACACAAAACATTTGATGACCAATGACTCAGGTAATATGTTTTTTTAAATTTATGTAGTGAAATTTATATGTAGAAACATCAAATTTTAAATCTGTTTAAAAATTTTCTATACCGGGTGACTGACACGAAGTATACCAACGACATCAAACCAGTGATCACAGAGCGCTTTACACTAATAACAGTTCATTCCATTGTTTACAAGCATACTAAAGCATTTTAGTGGCAAATATTCAGAAAAAAAGTTATCCGCAATGGAATTCAAGCGTAATACTGTGATTGCTCTATATTTGGCTGGAAAACCACAGCCGCAGATTGTTAACCAGTTAAAACATCTGCATGTGAATAAAATGTTTGTGTATCGCACCATAAATCGTTATAACGATACTGTAGCATTGCAAAACGCCATGATGGTGGACCGGAACGCACTGCAACATCGCCGGATATCATTCGGAAGGTGAAGGCCAAATTGGCTCGGAATACGCGCCGTAGCGGCAGAAAAATGGCTCGTAAGGCGAACATTTCGCTCGAACGGATGCAGCACATATTGAAAGATCATCTTGGATTAAAGGCCTTGAAATTCCATAAAACGCATGGTCTCACCGATGTTCAAAAAAGATTAGAGTGGAAAGAGCAAAGGAGTTGTTACGCTTGCACGAAATTGGCGATTTGCCGAATTTGGTTTTCTCTGAGTCAACGTTCGTTATTGAGCAATATGTGAACAAACAAAACGACCGGATTTACTTGCCCGGCCGTTCTACTGAAAATTTGGACCAACGGATTGCCACTCGAAACCAAGCGCCGCCGATGGTGATAGTTTGAGCCGCCGTAACGGCCGAAAGCCGTTCACCGCTCGTTTTTTTGGACCGTGGCATCAAGATAAATGCTCAAATTTATCGGGATCATGTGTTGGAGGGAGCGTTTAAGCCTAGGGCACAAAAACATATCGGCCGCAGAGTCTGGACATTTTAAGAGGACTCGCCGCCGAGTCATAAAGCGCGCGTCAATCAAGATTGGCTGACAAACAACGTTCCGCGGTGCATTTCCACTGCCCAATGGCCACCAAATTCACCGGATGCAAATCCGCTAGATTTCTCGGTTTGGGGTATTTTGTAGAGCAAGGTTGAGACAAAAAAATACCAAAGTGTCGATCATCTCAAGCAAGCGCTTCGCCGGGAATGAGCCAAAATACCGCAGAGCTATTTTCGTGCTGCATGCAATAGCTTTGTCGGCCGTTTGAAGGCTATAACCGCGGCTAGGGGTGGCCAAATCAAAAACTGCTAAAGCAATTCGAAAATTTAAATATTTGTGAACATTTTTTACTTTGATTCAATAAAATTCATCGAAAAATAAAAATTCTGTGGCGTTTTGTTTTGGTAACACTTCGTGTCAGCCACCCTGTATATAAGGAACTTGGCGATCCCGATTTTGAATGTGACTAATTTTATTTTAAAAAATAAACTTTTTAACTTGGCCTCGGGATAGCAAGGGCGCCCTGATGTTGAGAAAGAATTAACTAAGGGTTATGTGAAGAATATACCTTCCAGTTGAAAACGATTTCATTCATTTTGTATTTTTATCCAGTCTTCAACCGTGTAAGTTTTCAACACTAGATATCTAATTGTCGGTCAGCTGTGCCTTCCCCACCTGCTCATAATCATTTAATTTCCTAACGCAGCAGATCTTGTTTACGGAGTGCAATATACTCCTCGAATTGCAACATGGGCCTCTTGTGTTATGACTACGTACAATTTAACGCTCGGTCCCAGCCAGTTTTAAATAATACTAATAACCTTTAATTAATCGCCATCAAAACTGCACCCAGTACATTATATTTCAAAAGCATCAAATAAAGCTAATTGCAACAGATTATTAAATCCCAGAAGAATAGGAGCTTTGGTTCAATAATTTTGAGATCTAAAGGTGCCTTGAGTTATGAAAAAAAAGTAGCTCTCGGATTAATAAAGTTAGGCATGCCTAGTGTAAAGAATGGTTCCATCTTAGAAATTTACGCGCAAAGATCTCTTGTTGTTCTATGATAAATTAAAAATAAGAGGTTATGGTACTCGCCACGAATTTTTGTTATTATTTTATAAGCAGCGGAAAATTAAGGAAGTTGTATCGTTTAGAATTCATCAAGGATGTTTTTGATTTCTTGTGTGTTATCTGTGGGAGTTTTTGAGATATAAAGATAATTCTATAAACGATTTATTTCTAGATACGCGAGTTGCATTATCCGAAAATAATTTATTTGGACGGAAATCTCTCTTAATTTGCCAGTTTTGCATGTCTATAATCTGAAATGTAAATGCAACCCTACATAACTATTTTTATATTTACTTGTTAAAAAGCGAACGAGCAGCATCTGGCATAGATTCATTTCTCAACCTCGTTCAAAATACATATTAGAATTACAACAACTATTGGTTAAGAATTAGCCGAGTTTTATCCAGGATAGCCAAATTAAAGAACTTCTTAAAGTTCACTTAAATCGTGCAGCAAGAACAGATACCAGAACATCATTTAACATTTCCGTTTGAATCCATGAAATGACGAAGTTGGGTCTGTCACTGACAAATCTTCGAATTTAGTCCAAAACACACTTTAAAATCTCTGTCCAATATTAATAACCATATTTCATCATTATTCGTTAAGAAATAGCAGAGTTCCAATTAACATTTTGAAATTTGAAAATTCCCTATACCGACTTCTTCACGAATACTTTACCGTTTTATTCCGCCGGAATGTTTCCTTTTGTGAAAAATAGGTACAAAAATATGTTAACAATTTCCGTTGGTTACAAAATAATAACGGAAAATCTCGTTTGTAAAAGTGCTGCTCCTTGTGGCAAGTAGCGTGACTTCTTATTTCCTCTGACAAATTTCCTCTATCTTATTCAGCGTAAAAATATTCCTATCTATATTGACAGTTCTTGTGAAGAACAGCGTGTTCCTAATAATGCTGTTCTCGATAATCTTAAAAAGGAACTTTAAGTAAAACTCAACACTAGAGTGCACATTACCGACAACGGTCAGAAAACATAAATCTCTTTCAATCATTTCAAGCAGCATACACATAGACTCCGTAATCTAGAAAAGAAAATATATGGTTTACAAGAAGGAGAAAAATAAAATTTAATTTACTTTTAAGCGCCTATCCAAACAACACTCAAATCATTTTTGAGGAGAAATTAGATTCAAAACAATGAAAATGATCAACGTCGAGTAACAGTTTTATAAGATCACAAAAATTACGTAAGTCGAGAAACCACTCTACTATGAGAATTATCTCCAGCAACATTGACTCAAAAAAGCTCAACTAATCAAAGCTACCTAGATTCGACTTAAAACGAAATGGAAGAATTACCACGATTAATAGGCGTTAAAACGCGAGTATGTAAACATCGTTAATGATGTACAGATTTTTTAATCATGGTCACGAAATAACGTAGGGCAGTATCAAAGGTGCCATCACAAAAACCACAAGGTCAGTTACAAAGGCTTTGTTGTCCAAGCTACTTTGCAAATATTCCATTCTAATATAGGTCTAGGAAACCATTCTTAACAAATTGACTATTAATTTGACGAGCGTGAAAAGGTTAGAAAAAATAATTATAAATAGATATTTGACAATGACACAGCTACAAATGACGCTTGATCACACCAAATAAGCTTCAAAAGCAGTGCTTTGTTCAGAAGCTTTCCAAAATTCTAAAATTTACTATTGATCTGCCGTTTCATTGCAAATTTAGCGTTCCAAAGGAAGATTTTTTTTGGAATTTGGTTCGATTAATGTGTATAGATTACCTCCGGTGTATAAATAACTAGGACAGTGACAACTCCACGCATTTCTACTTACCAGCAGCTTTTAAGGAGTAAGGGTAATATAAACAGAAATTTTTATAGTCGGGTTACCTAAGAACCCCAATGAATGTATAAAAAGAAAAACCGATTTAAACTGGAATCGCAGTTTCACTATTTCGAACTTAAGCTCTGTGGCTTTTAAAAGTTTAGTTTTATTGCGCAATCTGTATTATTAAAGCGTCATTCTCATTTCCGGTCTACGCCGGTCTATACAATAATTAAATTAGCATTTTAATAAAATTGGAAAGGCCATATATACCAGCATCAAAATAAACACAATCGGAAATTCATCATTACTTACAAAAAATATTCGATTACATCACCAAAACATGCAATTAAACGTGCATTCAACTTCAAATTGGAATTTACCCAAAATCATTTCAAGGTTTTTACGTTGTACTTAATATTATTTCAATTGCACTATACTAAAAAATAATTAAGAAATATTTTGACATTTGCAGAAAAATTTTAATTTTAATTTTAAAGCCGCTTAGCTTTGCTAAAAATAGCCAATGATGGTTTATTTTATACGGAAAATATTCTTACATCAATAACAGTGACTGCGGCTGTGCTCGAGTAGAAGAATGTGTAAAACTTTTCTAAACTCTATACGCTTGTATAAATTTAACACAAATCACAATAGAATTACTACGTAACAATGAAAATCACTTTTCACAAAAAATGTATATTGTTTCCTTTTAGATATTAACAAAAGGAAATATTTAGCTATATACAGTTCTATATAGTTTTTAGCGATAATAACGAATAACAATCACCCGATTTTTTTGCTGCTGCCGCTTTTGCCTTTCAACACCACCACGAACACTCTTCAGACACACACAACACAATACGTTTTTATTTCAGTTTTAATTAAACAAATGGAACTTTGAAAAATGAATATAAAAATTACAATTTAATTAAAACTAAACATCCAAAAACTCCATAAAACACATAGTCGTTGGCGTATACAAAAAGAAAAGTGAAAGTAAACCAAAGTTATATTTCACTTACACAGTGCACATATAACACGTAATCGTTCGAACTTTTTATATCTTATTATTTCTTTTAATCACACAACACACTAATAATATTATTATAATAGTTTTCCGCTGTACAATCCACATAATGTATAAACGGTTTGAAATCACAAACTATAATAAACGAAATCTTAAGTAAAAATTTCTTAAAAATGGAAATGAAAACACAAAAAAACTAAAGAAAAAACCCCAAGTCTTTGTTTAACTTACTACACACAACACAAAAGATATGGTTCGGTATTTAAATTAAACATCACAATATAATACACACACACCATATGATGATGATCCAATGGCACGCGCGTCCTTAAAGGAAAAACATTATTTTTCTTATGTGTTCTGCGAAGAACCAAAATTTCAAAAATAAACTCTCTCGAACACCGAAAATGACTAAAAACCAAAAATACATTTTGTATTCTGTTTTTGTGTGATGTTAAGACTCAAGCGACAGATTCCGCTTGGTGTTGATTGAAATATTTCACATAAGAAGACGAAGACGTTAAATGCATTTAAAAAAACCAAACACAACATTCTTGTAGTTATGTGAACAGATGCATCTCTAACCTTTGTCGAAAACGAAAAAAGGAAATACATTTATACGTATCGTAGTTGTAGTGTATTGAACTACACATTAATTTTAAGGCGGTTACTCCGGGAACGATGATGATGATTCGAATAAACCATATGCGCGTACTCGTTTAAACAAAATTCGGATGTAATAATAGATCGAGGGTAACAATTTCTTACTTACAACGATAAATTTTGTATTTGGGTTCCCTCAATTACCTGAAAATAAAGGAAAAAAAAAATGTTTATTAAATCTTTAAATTAAACATTTCCGGTTTGTAAAATTAAGTAAGAAACTGTAGAGGTGACATCAACATCTGCTGTTAACGCCCTATTTATCGACCACCATATCGTGTCTAGAAATTTTAAGAATGAATATACCTAAAATTTCTTAAATTTATTCTAAATCATTCATGTTTAATAAATTTAGAAAATAATCTAAATGTACCTAGTGCCGACTATTTATTGTCCAAATTTAAATCTCATATTATAATTGAGTGCTTTTGTTGACTATGAATATGCTCAATTCAATTTATGGTCGAAAAAGAAATGTTAATTCCAATATCTGACTTAATTGAGTGAAAAGAATCCAAATTAAAATCAAAATCAATTTCGAATTCATTCGACTTTCGGATGTAATTCTGTAATAAAAATCAAGTACAAATAAATTCGCTCAAATGTTAAACATCAAAATCTATTAATCGTAACTTTAATAAATCACTCATATTTTTGATAATCTCTCAATAAAGATAAATTTCACTAATTTTTTAGAAATTTAATCAATAAATCAATGTTACTCTTCATGAACTACTAATTTGTTTGCTTAATGCAAATCAAAATATTACCATACTATTTCAGTTATACTCAACATTTATTTAAAACCACTCAATTTTACAACAGTGAGGTGACAACTTCAATGACATCGAATAGCACTTTGATTGCAAATTTCAAATGATTAATTTTTTCACTCAAAATTTTTTTTATTATTTTTTAGCAAAATTAAATTTTTTGTAATAAAATTACTTACCAAACTGAAAATATTTACGAGTATTGAAAATCCTTTAAAAGGTGTTGCTCAAGATTAGATGATTTAATTAAATTTGTTTGCGGTTTTTAAATATTAGAAAACAAATCAAAACTCGCCAAAAATTAAAATATGTGTTTCAATTGTACTCCAAAATTATTAAAGAAAAATAATTATTCGAATTAAAACTAAATTCAACTATAAATTATGTCATTTCCGGTTTATAAAACTTAACTCACCAAATTTCGCTTTTAGCATAAATGATAAAATGAAGATAAATTTAAAATTTCCCAAAAATTTCTTCTCACTTTATCATAAACTATATAAATTGTACGATTTGTAAATATATTTTAAATAATTAAATTTATTACAAAATATACCATTGGAGGTCATTTAAAATATCGCAACAATGTTAATGTAGTATCAGCTAAAATTTAACGTCAGGCTTGGTTCTTAATTGATAAACAATGTTACAATTTTACGAGTGAGTGAGATGGTGAACGAAATGTTTTAAAATTTGAACTAATTAAATGAATAAACTTAATTTTAAAACACTAACTAAATTTTAATCAATTTAAAAAATCCAAAGAGTCACTCATTGTAATGTTGTTAACAACCTATCATGCCATTACCCAACCTATAAAATGAAAAATTTCACTAAAAAACAACTCAATTATAAAAATTATTCACAATGGAATGATGTTTTAATCAATTTTGAATAATAAAATCTGAAATATTGCTTAATTTTAATTGAGTGAAAATAATCTGAATAAGGTTAAATTTAAAATGTTAATTATAAAATTGACTTGAGTGCTTTTCGGTATTGCCAGATACTTTTTTTGCTTTAAATCTTATCGATAAATGCTGTTTAATTATATTGACGACCACAATAATTTGGTTTTGAATCTCTCTCTGATTTTCACTTCCAATTTACGATCTTACAAAATTGAAATTACGGCATATACAAATTACTCAAACATACTTGAAAATCGCTTAAAATCGATCAATAATTGTGAATGTTTCAATTATAAATTTGTGCAAATTTTTTAAATCAGCTTTATTCGTGATTGATAAATATCGAATTTCGGAAGATTTAATTTGAATTGAGTGAAAATAAAGTCAAATTTTACTTAATTTATACTTTCCGACTTCGATTAAACAAGCAATGGGTAACCAAAGCCCTTAGACGAAACGATAAAATTGTGTTTACCAACATTGAACATTAAAACTCTAAAATTCATTTAACCGTGTTTATGTCGAGTATACTCGTCAGAACGAAACGAAATTTTTCGCATACTGTTGATTATACGCGGCATAAAGATAAAAAATTACATTCGTATTATTGTTCAACGAATCTTTAATTATTTTAATTCACAATAGCTTGTATTATCGTCTTCGCGGAAACATAATTAAGCAGCGACAAAAAGTTTTTCGAAACAAAATTAAACAGTTAAAGGGTTAATTAGTCTCAATAATTAAGTTTTAATTTAAAGCCTACACTAAATTTTCAACTTCTCAATTTATTTTACATTTTATTAACCAATAATTTGCTGATGTAAAAATAGTATTTATCAGTATAGTCAGTGCCAGAAGTAATTGACGTGATAAAGAAAAACAAATTGTTTTGCTTCAAAAATTTTCTTGTTAGCTCGATATACTTTTCACCGATGTTCAATAGGTCCGATACCTTGTATATAGTGAAAACAGTTAAGCTTCTCAAATTAGCCATTAACCGCAGACTCAACCTCTGCGAATAGGTGAGGAAGCAATTCAAACTTTAATTCATTATTTTTTGCCATCGCTATGACGGCTGTATGAACTATTGCATTGTCTTGATGAAACATCAACTTCTTTATCGCAAACTACCACCGTTTGCCTCAATTTCATCAGTCTAACATTGTCTTATGATCGCATAATACTGTTGATGGTTTTTCTTTGTTTGAAGATAACACTTGCATTCCAAAAAACTGACTCCAAGACCTGACCAGCAGATGAAACTGTCTTCGCATTATTTTGAACCGATTCTCGCCTTCCAGTCCATTGTTTTGACTATTCCTGTTTTGAATTTAACTAAAAACATCAACGTGCTAAAAGGAACAAACCAAGTTTACTGTGTAAATCATCACAGTAAACTTGGTTTGTCCAGTAAAAAGATTTTTCAAAAACGCGGAAAACCGATACCATTCTAGATTTATTTAGGTAAAATGACAGCATAAGAATTATTAGTATCGGCGCACCAACCAGTTGCAGATGCCAGTCCATTGCAATGAAGAAATATTGAAGCTAATCCAACTATAAATGGTCGAGAGAAAAAGACAACATTTGATAGTGAATTTACCGGATTTGGAAATTCCTTTGAATAGCGATGTTCATAAAATTAGGTAATAAATTTTGGTTACCGTTTAAAAAAGATTTTGAACCTTATCACAGGATTATAGCAGATTTAGAGAGTAACATTTTTGAAAGAGATGAGACGTCACGTAACGAAATTATAATTAGATTAGTGAATATTTTAGCAAATTTTAAGTCAAATAATCATTTAGGTAATAGTTTTTTGAAATTTAGAGAAAGTAGACAAATTAGAAAGTAGACAACAGGTATAACATTTAAAAATTACAATGGTATGTCACCACGTTTGTATGGCCTACCAAAAGTGTACAAAATTGGAATTCCGTTAAGACCTGTCGTAAGTTATTGGGAGTACAAATTAATTCGATCCGTTTTTTATTTTAAAATAAAATGCTTACGACTCTTTCTACCTCTCAGGCAATTTTCAAATCCCATCTCGGAAAGACGTATCGTCTTTTGAGGCGATCCAAGTTTGAAGCCAATTCTCAATTTCTTCGAAAATTCTGAACCGATGACCTGCCAAATCGTGTTGCGTTCGGCGGAACAACCAGTAATCAGGAGGAGGAATGTCCAGAGAATACAGCGGATGCGGTAGAATATCCCACTTGAGCGATTCCCCAATATACCGGCAAGCTCCTCTTGTGTTTGAGCCGGATCTTCATCGAGCAATGCCTCTAATTCATCGTCTACGGATTTTTTTTGGCTTGCCCAAGCGAGGCTTATCTTCAACACTGTAATCATCATTTTTGAGGCGACGGAAACATTCTCTACATAATTTATCGGTTGGAGCATTGTCAACATAAACTTCCACAAGCATTCGATGTGCTTCAGCTGCACTTTTTTCATTTAAAACAAAAAATTAACACTTCCCGCAAATGCTGTTTAGTTATCACAAAATCCTACATATTCAACACCGTAAAAATACGTTTTGTATGAGTCTCAAAGTAACACAAACTGAATGTTTGTATTACTGAACAACGGAAATCAGCTGTCACTATAAAAATGTATTATAGTCAGAGTCACTTTTTGAAAACGGACCGAATTAATTTGAATTCCCAATATAAAACTTATTAAGTTCTCCTTTATATAATTTATCAAAATTTTTATCTAAAATGTTAAATTGTTTCGTCGCTAATAATTTTTCGGCCATAAAAACACGAAAGATTTTAAAAATAAAATTAAAAATGTAATTCTGCCAACAGGGGCCCAAACTGAGAACTAAATCTAGGAGTTTTACCTTTGTTTCACATGAATATTATATGTTAACTCTTTAACTGTCTTTATATGTCGAGTATTCTCGTCAGAACGAAACGAAAATTTTTCGCATAATGTTAAAGATAAAAAAAAAATTATATTGGAATTATTATTCAACGAATCATCTGTAAAATTTACAATAGCTTGTATTACCGTCTTCGCTGAAAAATAATTAAGCAAAGAGGAAAAGTTTTGCGAAACAAAATTAACTGATAACACAATTATATAATATAATTTGAACTGATCCGGATCACTGGGTGCCATGAAATGCAACAATTATTGTAATTTCTACTACAGTACCGTCCTGCTTGATTTAATAATTGTCTCCATCCCCAGTAAGGTCGACAGGGTAGACAAACTTGAAATCTGCGGTACCAATATTTGGAAAATAACAATTAATTTTAAATTAATAATTATATTAAATTAATATTTAATATTTCAGCGAAAGGCACACACCAATACAAAAAATCAAAACAAAGCGAACTACTCCAGCTTGCTTCGGTTCCGAAATCAATTTATTTATTATGGATCGCGAGATATGCTATAGGAGTAGGTGTAAACAATGAAGGGCCGAGAAATTTAATATTTTTATTCGACTGAGACGAATTGTTGAGTAAACCAAATCCTTAGCAATAAAATTAGATAATTATTTAATTTAGTACGTAATAGTAGACTAAAATAATATTTGATAATTGGTCCTGAACATGTAAATTGCTTGGGCTTGACTGTCGCTGATGAGTCATTGGTGTATCGTTATGAGTTTCTCTCTGGACTATTAAGTACAACTCTTAAATAACTTCACTGAGTGAAACGGCATGCCATAAGTTTCTATACTTTGTACTTTCATACGGTCAAAATCAAAAACATTTTACGTATATAAAAACTCATTGAGATCAAACTTTCAGAAAAAGTTTATCAATGAAGGCCTTCTCACAAAAAAATTGCACGCAAGATGCAAAAAATATCATATAAGGTTATCAATTATAATTGTGCAGCTACCTCGATGACTTGCGTCATAAATCAACAAATTTATAAACTAAATCGAGCATTATAAAAAACATAATTATCTAAAATCACTTGGATTGCACCAACAAAAAGAAATATTTGGAACAACCAATTATAACGTATGCGGTTTTACAATGTAATGGAATACACAAGCATTATTTAACTATAACTGCTAAGAATGATATTTATGGTTAATGGAGTCACATTTAGCGGAATTTATTTAGCTGGCTAAATAAACGAACAATTTTATAAATAAAAACCATATATCTTTTAATTGCATTCTATTGTATCCGCTTACTAAACCAAAACTATTTTAAATTTTAAAACTAACCAAACTGAACTACTCCCTCATTAAATCATTACTTTAATAGTCTTGATTTGTTATTGCTGCAAAAATTTTGTTTAAAAAATTTTGTACTTACGGAATTTTTCGCGATTTATGAGAATTACACACTGCGGATAAATAATCGGGTGATTACGCATTTTCTCAATATCCGATAGTTTACAGCTGTTGAACCATATTATCAAACATCCAATAATATGTTGTTAGAACTATCTTCTAAACCAAATAGGCGTTTAGAGTTTGTGCAAGAGCAGAATAGACCAATCGAGGTATAAGGCAAGAATAATCAAATAGGATTAGCACGTATAGAGACTACGATTACGCTCTTTTATCAAGTATAAAAGTTTAAGGGAATGAAAACGATTAGCGATACAATCTTCCGACTTGTTCTTTAATATGTTATTTTGCAGTAGAAGAATATGAAAGAAGGTTATCGTATAATTATTTAAAAACACGTTCAAAGTGACATAAGAATGCCTACAAAAGTAATTAAGCAAGAATTTAATAATAAAACAAAACCAATGAACCAAACAATTTTGAAATAATTAATTATCTGAGTCTATTTGAACCGCATTGTACCTGGGAAAACCGAGTCAATTGTTAGTTTTTGTAATGTATAAATAAATCAGAGTTTCCCAAGCTTTATCTATGAATAACACGGTTTGTCATAAAAGAAACCGTTGATAGTGTTCTAAGATTACCCATTTGTATTTTACGTACATTACATCTAAATATTTTTAACAATTTCCATTAAATTAAATTGGGATTTTTAAAGCTATTGTGTACTTTCATTCAGGAAGCATTGAATTTGTACAGATTACCTCCAATTTTACTAATGAATTCATCTAATATGAGTCTTGTTTGGTCTTGCGGGTTCTAACACATATTTTTATTATTTTTCATTCATAGTAATTACAAAGGAAGGAAACGTTTTTGAGATTTATGGAATTAATTCAATTGTAGAGCGTTAACGGCTTAGGTAACTACCACAGGAATCGCCGCGTCTACTCCTCCGGCTTATCCTTCCACGGTAACCCATTGACAACATGGAAAGAAAATTTAAGAGACAAGGAATTTGGTAACTTATATAAATTGTTTATGACATAATATAAAAAAGCTGTCTTCAGGGGAAGCGGAGTAATCACTAAACCAAGAGTAGCCTGCACAATGCTTCTGCGAAGTTGGCAATTGGACCGCCATTAACAATTTGATCCCTAGCCGCAACTCATCGATATATTGCTAGGCATCGGTAAATCAAACCAACAACCAAATGCTTATCAAAAAATGAAAACCCTTACATATACCATAGCTCCAACAGCGTTTTGACAACCCAATGCTTGAAATAAATTGGCATTGAGTATAGTATTTTTAACCAGAAGCAGTTCACGTAATACTAATTGATATGCTTATAAAGGAGAAGCTGAGTGACACAAATTAAAAATATATTAACGAAGGTAAACCAGGAATTGGCAGATCACAGATTACCTCTCCGTAAATTTATACATACAACGAAGACCTGTGGCTATTACTTAATAATCGTATAGGAACATCAAAATCAAACAAATCTGGTGAGACTGACATTCCTAAAGTATTGAGCCAGAGTGGTACGCGTATGAAGAGATTTACTCAGATTCACAGCATGGCTGTCTAAAAGAACCGTCCATAATAAGAGAAAATTATGCATTAGTTGACTTAAGCAATTAAAATCAAACCTAGTTATCGCCAAATCTTAATTAAAAAATCAAGTCATTCAATTACATTTGTTTTAAATATTTAATTTTTTCATATTTTTATATATTTGTTTCTTTTTCATTATATTAATTATTATAATTTAAATGTTAGGATTGTTATTATATTTGTTATTTATTTATTACATATACAGGGTGTCCGCCGGGAAGGTATACTACTTTGTTTTGCCGCCCTTTAGGCGAATATTAGTATTGACAGTTCATACTTGACAGTCGTGAAGTAGACACGTGGTAAATTTATTATGGAAAAATATTTGATAAACCATCGTGTTTTAATCGTTAAAACATTTTATCAAAATAAATCATCGATTACTGTGACGATGAGAAAGTTACGTGAATTTTTTGGGAGAAACAACGTGCCAACAAAAAGCACTATTTATCATGTAGTGAATGATTTCGAAGAAAGAGGGTCTGTAAGTGATAGGCCCAAGCATGAACCACAACGTACTGCAAGATCGGCTGAAAACATTACTGCTGTTCAAGAAAGTGTTCAAAACAATCCATCAACCTCAATTCGACGCCATGCTCAGGAGCTTGGTCTTCAAAGAACAAGCTTGGCCACAATTTTGCACAAGGATTTGCATTTGTTTCCATTTAAGATTCAGTTGACACAAGAGCTTCTTCCACAAGACCATTTACGCCGCCGTACATATGCCAATAGGATGTTACAGCTCTCCCATGACAACCCCGATTTTCATGAAAAAATCATAATGAGTGACGAGGCACATTTTCATTTAAATGGAATATGTGAATAAACAGAATAGTCGGTTCTGGGCAGTGGAAAACCCTCACATTATTCATCAGTCACCTTTACATCCATTAAAAGTGACAGTCTGGTGTGTAATTTGGTCAGGAGGAATCATTGGACCTTACTTCTTTGAAAATGAAAACGGCGTAACGGTAACTGTGAATGGGGAGCGATATCGTGATATGATTGAAAACTTTTTAACGCCACAACTGCATACTTTGGGCTTGATTAACATGTGGTATCAACAAGATGGTGCCACATCACATACAGCCAGGATTACAATGGAATTACTGCGAGAACTCTTTCCACAACAAGTTATTTCAAAAAATGGTGATGGTGATTGGCCTCCACGGTCGCCTGATTTGACTGCTCCGGACTTCTTTTTGTGAGGATATCAAAAAGCAAGGCTTATGCACACAAACCATATTCGTGATGAAATTAATGAAATACCGCGTGAAATGTGTGAGAATGTAATGAAAAATGTGCTCAAAAGGGCTCGCATTTGCGAGGCTAACAGAGGCGGACATTTATCTGATATTGTATTCCATACATAATTGCTGACATTAAATAAAACATTTATCAATATAAGATCCATTCTCTTTCATTTAATCAAAAATCATAAACAAACAAAGTAGTATACCTTCCCGGCGGACACCCTGTATTATAATTATTAATTTCCCCTTTGCAATATTTTTCATATCGATCATATACTCGTACCATGCAAATCAATGCAACATGGGCCATAAAAATCAAATAAATGAAAAACAAAAATAAAATCATTAATACGAAGTGTACTCATAACTAAACTGTGTAGTACTCGTAACTAAACGAAAAATTGAAAATAAAAATTAAGGTCGGAATTTTTTGTGTCCAATTTTATCTTTCTTTCTTTTTCATTTCGTTTACAACAATTATTTTAAAACGCAACGGTCAACAAACATTTTCTTAAATCATAATTTCTCTAAGGCCCTATTACGAAATTTTCGACCGCGTTTTTTCGACAATATCGACCAAACTGACAACGACGAAAATACCTATTATGAATTTTTCGATTGTATCGAAAATATAAAAATCTCAATAAAAGTTTAAGTGAAAATTTTTTATAATTAAACTAATTGAATTTTAATAATTAAAATTATTTAATCCAATATTTAATATTTTATGTATAATTTTTTAAATATTTTATGTATTTGCAACGATATTCAACACCTTAAGAGATATCATAAATTTTCGATAGTATCGAAAACAAACGCTGTCGAAAATTTCATAATAGATCCCTGAGTGAAAAGAAGATTCGAAATTAATGTGACTTTCAATCAACAGTTTCTCTTTGAATTCAGATCAAAAACGAAATTAGTAGAACCAATGATGCACTTATTAAATTTTGTAATGCAAAATTTTTCTCAGTGCAGTGGCTTAAATATGTCGACAATAAATATGACTGAAAGTTTTTTTGGAAGGTTGGTCTGTGACCTGTTTAAGAACGTATCGAACGTTTGGAATATGTGCCCCCTAGTGACACACCTAACAATGACAAACATAGATATCAAAATAGATAATTAAAATGAACCATTAAAAAGCAACTAAAGTCATAAAATTTCTTTCAATAAATTTAATTTGTTTTAGCAACGAGGTAACCCATGTTTTGTAGAGCTGAATGAATGTAAATGGTAACACCATTTTTGTGATCGAAACCTTGTTTTTTACAGTTTTTCTTGAATCTTGATTATAGAGAATATATTACCTAAGTTTCATGAAAATGATGGAGGTGACGATAGAACGCGGTCGTTTTCGATAAATTGCGCTTGATCAAAATGTTTGATTTAAATTTAGTATGATATTCTTTGCAGAACTCTAATGTATTATTTCTACCACTTGCCATAGTTTTTCAGATATACCGCATTAATGCAATACAATTTCAATATTCAAAAAAGACTTATTAAAGATTCTTAAAACATTGATAATTTGTACGGCATTTAAAAGACTTACCTATGTAAGTACGTTTTGGAAAGTTCATAATGATCAATAAAGCTAATAATTCAATTTTCATTATTCCACTTAGACTAAACTTATATTTTTAATTTATTATTCATTTTTAAGATTTTAATTGAACTAATCGTAGAGCGTTTGAATTATGATTATTACTTAATGTATAATTCGATTCTTTTAAACAATTTTAAATAACAATGCGGATATTATTTTAAGCATTTATTTCGAAACCGATTGCGGATAATATATATAACCACAAATTTAACGCCTCTTAATAAAATTATTCAGAAAAGCTAAAATTTATTTTTTATTTACATTTTGCGTCAAACGACAGAAAGAAAGAAAATCTTATAAAAGTAAATAAAAACCTCTTAGTACCGGGTGTTTCTAAATTACTTATTGGTGTCGAGTAGTAAACAAATCGACATATTTACAAACACACACACACACACTTTCGTTATACTTATGTATAAACAATAATGTGTGACATATTTCCGTTTTCAATAAATCTCAAACACAAAATTTCCCAATCTTTTTGTTAGAAAATTTATTTATGGAAAGTATACAATTTTTATTTTACAGCCAGCAGTAGATTTTCTTTATGGATTAAACCCAAAATGAAACTTAGGGTTTAATGGACTGATTTTCAAAATATTTTATTGACACAAGACGACAAAAAAGGCGAAGTCGTTGTATTCTATTTAAAGAAAGAATATGAAGATTGTTTAAAATCGGTGGTTACTCATTAGAACGATAAACAAATTCCGCGAGCAATTTATAAATGTAGTAACGCAGTCAGCAGCAGCAGACGCACACACTAATTAAAAATTCTATTTTTAATCCAACAAATAAAAATCTGTTAATAAACCGAGACAACAAAAAAATTCTTACATCAAAATAGAAAATAGTTTGTTTTTTCCGTACACAAAAAGTTTAATTGTTCACTAGAACTCAATGTAACAAATCTAAAACGTACTCGTATAGGATCTGTGTGTATATATTACAAGGTTCTTGAACTCGGAATGCTCACATAAAATCTCAGTATCATAACGCATGTCTTTATGTGTATTTTACCTACTATATAGACTTTATATAGAAAACAAAACTCTAATTTAAAATTTCTCGCGCGCATAAAACCGACACCGTGAAAATAGAAAAACTATAATTTTTAATTAGAATTTTTCTTACAACAGCAGCAGCCGTGCCATTGTGTTTTGTACCAGTGTAAATACAAAAATATCAATATTATGTCACAACAACAATACAGGAGCACTTCGTGTTGTTAGTTGTTGCGGTTATGTTGTATTTTCATGTAACATTTATATTTATTCTAACATATTTTTAATTAGAAAACGAAACAAACAACAAATTTGTTGTTGTTTGTTATATACGTTACATAATAATTTCGCTAATTATTTTTTACTACTCTTGTTTAGCATTTTTTTTTTTAAATTGTGAAATGTTTCAGCGAGAAATTCTTTATAAAATTTCACAAAGATGGATTGAAACGTACTCAAAGATAATTTTGGATAAACATGGCAAACAAAAATCTAACGTAACTTGAGTGGCTTTCTCTAATCAGCACACTGGGGAATTTGTTTTTGTTTGTGCAAAAGCAAAATTCGAGTGATTGGAAGGAAATGGTTTGATTGCTACATCAAATAACGTTCAATTTGTATGTATCTGTTTCTCTGTGTTTAAATTTTTATATATTATTGAAGTTTTTTCTAATTTGTCCTAAAACCAGCTACAACGTTTCAAGCTTATATTCAAATTTTGAGCTGATGATATTCAGAATAATTAAACAGATTGAGATTAAAATTAAACTAAAGACATCAACTTAAATAACACAGCTCTGTGTTCGATTCGCGCAGCTCACCAATACAATTTATTAAGTTATAAAATCGGCCCGGACAGATATTACACAAAATTTGTTATAAGTTGGTCATTACGGTTTCAGTTGAGAAGCGGTAAGGACCGTTTATGCGCTTGATACATAAGTTTTTGTTAGATACTTCTCGGAACTTACTATTAGCATAGGTGTTATCACTTTGTACTAAACCAAGATCAAATTAAAAATCCTTTCCAGAAAACTTAGAAGAACACTGGGTTTAGTATTTAAAAGTTGCCTAAATGATGCTTTGTTCTAATATACTTTGAAGAGGTTACATTCTTGTGATAAGCTCAGCCCAATCCAACCAAAAACACGTCATTTTCGGAAAACCTATAGGGAAGCACAGAGATTAGGTATTCAAGTTACTTAAAAAATGGTTTGTTCGAAGATACTTTGAAAAGGTTACAACTCCCGGGATATGTGTTTTCGCTTTACTAAACCAATCTATGTTAAAATTAATGTGAACATGCTTTATTTGTTCTAAGATATTTCTAACAGATTACAACTCCTGTGATATGTGGTCTCACTTTGTACTAAACTCAGTCCAACAAAAAATATAATTTTTCCGCAAAATTTAGGGGAATACTTGGTTTATTATTCAAAAATTGAAATAAAAATGCTTTGTTATAAGATATTTCTAACAAGTTACAAAGCCACACAACAAGTGGTCTCACTTTGTTCTAAACCAAATTTAAGTAAAAATCTAACTTCCGAAAAATTTAAGGGAATATTGGGTTGTTGAATAGGTCAAACTCGAAGAAAAAATGTCTGAAACCAAGAAATCACAACTCTTGGGATCAGGGATATGTATTTTCTTTGTACTAAAATCAATAAAAAATGTGGTCCTAAGAAAAGAGGTGATAACTCTGGAATAGATTTACTCATTTTGTACTAACCACAATCTAACTAAAAAATACGACTGTTCCGGGAAATTTAGGGAAACCCTGGGAGTAGTATTCAAAAGCCGTGAAGGTCAAAATCGAAATAAAAACGTTTTGCTCTATTTTACTTATAACATACTTTACAACTTCTGGAACAGATGTTTTCACTTTGTACTAAACGCAATCCAATTAAATATTACGACTTTTATGCAAAATTTAAGGAAGCATTGGGTTAAGTATTCAAAGTTGTATAACTGATTTATTCTAAGATACCACAACTCTAAAACCTTGCAACTCCTAAGATAAGTGATTTAAATTTGTTCTAAACTAAATCGAACTAGAAAATACGCTTTTTAGAAAATCTAAGGTAACACTGGGTTTAGTGTTCAAAGGTTATAGGTTAAATCCTAAGTAAAAAATTTGTTCTAAGATGCATCTAAGAAGTTCCAACTCCTGGATAGGTGGTCTCACCTCTTACTAATCTCTATCTAACTAAAAGCAAGACTTTTTCGGCCTACGTCCCTAAATATTATGACGGCTTTGTTCTAAATTTTTGAAAATTTAATTAAATCGAATCTTGAATGCATTAAACGAGTTCCGAACGGTGAGATGATTTTGTCTAAATCTTGGTTCACATAATTTTGGGGAACTGGAACAGAAGGTTAATTTTCAAATACTGTTTTAGCTGAACTATACATATATTTACATCGCAGAAACGGCTTGTCTAAATCCCTAAAGAACTTACAATTTTCAGATATAAGCCGCGATTAACCTACATTTAATGCTTTGCAGATCAAAAACGATAAACACGAAAAAAATATGTTCACGATAAACCTAAAATGGATGTGCCAATAACAACATAAACGTTACTTGTTCTGTTATGTTTCAGTTAAGCATGTAAACGCTAAGCACGTGTTTTTCTTGCCGTTTAATATCGATTGTACAGGAAAACGAAAAACGTGTACCATCATCTATACACTAAACCACCCACACTCTCAATATATAGTGTTTAACTAAATACCAAACGGCACACACACACAAACAGAAAGCTATTCGTTCAAATCAAAAAAATTTACCTAAATGTTTCCCCATTGGATTATTACTTTTAATTAAATCATTCAATGACAGCATATAACGAGTACATAAGATGTTAGCAAACGAAATCTCTACACTAAATATATACAACAAGACAGGGAATATATTCGACAATATAGAATTCTCAAAACTGTATCTGTATTGTGCTCAATATACCATACTCAAATACGATATACACATAAAATAAAATTTATGTAATTCTTTAACTTTGAACATTTTTCATTTGGGAAACCCGAAAAACGAAAATAAAAAAAAACAAGAAAATGGAAACGAGAAAATGCCTTTAAGAAATGAGAAATCACTTTCATTTATAACAAGATTAATACGATTATGAAAATGTACATTTACAGACACAACAAGACAAAAGGTCTTTCTTTATGGATGTTTTAGTTTGCCAGCGTATATTTATGTGATGGTATCGCGGCGCACTGTCTCTCTACGGAGCTATTTTTGGCCCGTAATATAATAATCGTTACAATAATTAGGGCCCATTATAGGCCATAAATAAAATTAAATCTTTGCAGAGATTAGAAAGGCATTAAATTATTTGTTCGTGTTTTATGAGGCCGCGAGGTTTAATTGCGATTATTTTTGTTTTGTTTGTGGAGTGATTATGTTGCGGAACGTAACCAACTTTTTATTGGAAGGCTGCATTTGAGAATAACATTTTTCATAACCTTATACCTGATATTTAATCTGTTGCAGCGAGGGCATATAATTGGTGGAAACAATGCTTACAGAATTCAATAAAATCAATAATTTGTCAAATCTTTTAACTGTTACTATGAGAGCTCTATTTTCAGTCAAATAGGCTGTTCTATATTGATCACAGTCGAAGCGAACTGTTGATGTCCAATATCTCGATAATGGTTCAAAATATGGCTCCAAAACTTAAAAAATATTTTTAATTTAAGATTTGGCAAAACACATTACCAAATTAAAAAACCAAAATCTGTATTCCTCTATTATCAGAACATAAGGGGACAACGTTCTAAATCTCACCAAATAATTTTAAACTCGCAGAAATTTTGTTTTCACATGTTTTCACTAACTGGGACCAGTACATAATTTAGCTGCTAATATTTCCCTTCTGACTTTCTAGTATACCACAGAGACGGCCTAGTTGCTGTTTCTGAAGCAAACCGTTTTGGACGTGGTGTACTTTTAGTGATTCATTCGTATTAAAACAGCTCAACAATCTTAAAAAACAGTTTGATTTGGTTGTTTGCGTCGCACTGTACTGCTACGCAGTGATCAGTAACATTCCTCATTTCACTCATCATATGTAATGAAAACGATATTACTAACAAATACCCTATTCTTACCGTTTCAAATTTCATAAAGCAAACTTCAACTACCTTAATGATTTGCTGGCTGGGTAATATAAATTTTGTTTCCGTCTTAAATAAAACTTATGTAGAAACACAAACAATTTCATTATTTTAGAGTGCATTGAACAGTCCATCCATAAACGTACAAATACCTTTAAAACCAGATCGAACAGTGTTTCTAAACCTTTAATGCACTTAATGAATTTTACTGTCTGTCTAATCAGCTGTCTAATGTTATATAAATCCCAAACGTTTTTGGGAATTCATTAAGCTACTGAAGATCTTAAATACCTAACCAACCTGTTTGCAGAATAATTGTGTGTTTTCTAAATTTACGAATATTATAGATCCTGACAGGATTATGTTAACTATATATAAGCAACTGTAAACGGACTTCATTTGTCTCTAACATTGTAAAATATGATTCCGTTGTCGATACGATTAGCATAAGATGACCAGATTTTCCCTTTGGCTAAAGCAGGATACATCTTCCACCTTCCCTTTTGCCCCCTCTGCATTACCACTGGCACTAACATTTAAGTCAGGACATAATCATAATCGTTTAATATTTTTAATTAAAGAATTACGCCACAAAATTATTATATTTCATCAAAAATTTAATGGCACGAAGTAAATTGATAATAATAAAAACAATTAAATTAATTATCACTAAAAATAATAATATTCAGCAAAATACAAACTACTTAAATAATGGTTTGTTTTATGTTTGACACGAAGGTGTTTAAACGAAGGAGACTAGTATTTTTCATTTGAGTGATTTTTTTATAAATGGTGGAATTTTCATTCACCATTTTATATAATTTGTCACAAGAATTTGTTAAGTTATATTTTACACTTACTTAATATACATTTAACTGTTTTTGATTTTTCGGATGCCTACATTTTATTAACAGGCGAGAAAACTCGTTCAGTTACATCAATCGTACCGATTCATTACTTTCCAAAAAGTTTTTAATATTCTTGAACACTTATCATGTGACAGGAAGTACGATTTTAAACGCTCGTACATTTTCAAAATTCATCCAACCGCGCCCACCAAAGAAAACCATTTTATTTTACTGTATCCACACATCTTTTGATACTCCACGTTTAAAATCCTACAAAACCCTTCGGGATTTTCAACCCAAAATATAAATATATTCTATATCAATAATATATTCTATATCAATTGGCAAAATAGTCAATGGCCGTTTGAAATGCATTATAAATAATATATGCATCACAACCCAACTCGACTATTTTCTGGTTTAAATGCTGATTAAGCTTAGCAAAATAATATTCGTGCCTTTCCGATTTTTTTTCAAAAATATTTGCGTTGATGTTGTCCATACAGTATTGCATTATCAGCATCAAGGAAACATTGCTTGGGTTCGCAACAGGACATTACCCTTCCTTCCCTCCAGTCATTATCTCCGGATAATACCCTCCTGCTATTACTCCCGGCCAATTACTCCCCCAGCCATTACCCCATTCATTATCGAGGTCTATACGGGAATATACGAATATTCCTGCCCTTGCTGATGACATGAATATCTGTTAGGGAAATTGCATCTGGTATCACACACGCATTTTTTTTTTTCAATTTGATTTCACTAACGTCGACATCTGGTGTAAGATTAATTTTCGGATTTCAATGCAAAGAGATTTAAAAGCTGAAATTGAAAAAAGACTCATTGCCACTAAGAGATTTTCCAACTCATGATGATGATGGAATACGGTTTAATATTCTAATGTTGATTCTACAAACTGCTTTTGTGTAAACTAATCGTTGAACGGTCATTTCTCGTAACGGTTCACAGAATTTTGAAGTTAGATTATATATTTATGAGTTCAACTTTGAATGTAAAAAATTTAAAGGAGTTCCCTTGGGCCTGCAGCTCAAAAACCTAAACTCGGGAGTAGCATAAAAACCTGGATTAGAAAATAAAAAAATTAAAAAATCCCAGACACTGTCATATTTCAAGATATTAATTTAAGATAGGTCGATTTCCTAGCCGATGAAACTCAGTTTTAACGATTAAAATGGGATTTCAATGAGTAGTCAATAGTCAATTTGAATTAAACCGATTGGGGTGAAACATGGTTTATTTACAGGATTAATTTCTTATCCAGGGACAATGAATAAATAACTATCAATAGAATTGTGTCTTTAGAATGAAATGGTATAAAATTATAGCAAGAAAGTTGTAGAAAGTTTAATCTTGAATTCTACAAAAATAATTTAAGTATTTTTTACTTCTACCATACAATGAAGAAGTAACCGCACACGGTTAGTTAGTTAGCAACATTGGACAAAAACCCAAATTTTGAAGAAAAACAAATGAGGGTTCTAGATGAAACTCTCACTCTTGACTTTATTCTTCATATATGGTTATCTATCTATTGGACCTTTTCTGACCACCAAGTTATTTATTTAACTAATAATCTCGTCACCTCACATTTATGCTGCCAGAACAAGAATGCCAGAAATCATAAAAGACCAAACTGTGATATCTAAGGAAATGCTGCGAAAACTTTAACTGCATATAATGAATCGTACAAAGAAAAACATATGTAGGTACAAACGAAGAATAGACAATTTTTCTGAGATAAAATGAATGGTGCTTCAACACTTCTCTTTAGGAGGATTCCCGATATGAAACCAACCACTCCTTGTTCCTTTATTACACCGGTCTAAGAAATTGACTGACTTGAAGTTTTGTAACTCCATCAAAATTTTCTTTAGTGATAAAGCTAATTTTTGGTTGAATGGCTATGTCAACAAGCAGAATTGTCACTATTGGAGTGATAATCTACGAGGAAATGTTTAAAAACTATTACATCCCCAAAAAGTTACCGTTTGGTGTGCTTTATGGGCCGAAGGAATCATCGGACGATATGTGTTCAAAAATGATGCTGTTGAAAACGTTACAGTCAACGAAGTCCGGTATAAATACATGATTACTAATTTGAGACATGAAACCACATGACAAGACGAGGACCACATGCCATAAAGCGCGCGGAACAATTAACTAACTGAAAGGAACACTTGATGAACGATTAATATCGGGAAATGGACCTGTCAACTGGCCACGGCGTCCGTGTGATTTAACACCGCTGGATTATTTTCTTTGAAGTGAAGTCATTTGTCTACGCTGGTAAGCCAGAGACTATTGAACACTTATGCTCAGTTTACACTCGCAAAATTTTGTCATGGCGATAGAATGTATTGAATCTAAACATGCGCATTACACCAAGACAAAGAGAAAATTTATTAAAATTTCTGATGCTTTTTTCATAACACTGTGACAAAATGAGTAGAAAATTTGTATTTTACTCCCAATTAAATACAACAGAGAACATGAAATAATTTTACATACATTTTGGTGTTAATAGTTGTGAGTGTAAAAATACAATTTTGTTATGACATTCTATCGTCATGGCAAAATTTTGCTAGCGAAGACAAAGCATAAAAGTACAATTTTGAACCAAGCATTACACTCACATCTATATGAACACCGAAATGTATGTAAAATCATTTTATGTTCTCTGGTCTGTTTATGTAATTGAGAGCAAAATTAAAATTTTACTTATTTTGTCACAATGTCGACAGAAACCTCAGCAATTTTAATAAATTTTTTCTTTATCACGGTGTAATGCGCATGATCAGATTAAATACAAATATATATATGTTGTCATGGCATTATAGCGTCGTGACAAAATTAGGCGAGTGAAGTCCGAGCATAAGGTAATGTATGTAATATCATAGAAAAATAAGTTTGCCATATATTTCTCTTTTTTACAAATCGAGAGATAAAATTGAGTTGAGTAAAAAACTTCTGATAATTCCAATGTCATGATTGTACTCGTATTTGTGACTTTACAGTAAAGTCACATATACAATCATGACATTGGAATTATCAGAAGTTTTTTACTCAACTCATTTTTATCTCTCGATTTATAAAAAAGAGAAATCTAAAGTAAACTTATTGATTGATCATTCAGCAAGGCCAAGTTCCAGAAGATTATCCAAAATATATATTAGAATACCAATCACATTCTAAAAACTGAACTAGATAATAATCGATTCAGAAATCAAATCAAATTTTATAATTTTGTTCATAAATAATTTTAAAATCTCCAATCCATCTTAAAACCAGAAACTATTCAAACCAATAAAATCAATTTGTTTGCGAGAACGAAAAAGATTACTTGTCTCATTCTTTTGGAAATGCCTCTTGACTCATTTTATTGTGTCTACAACTTATGCTGTTCAAAACTTGGTTATATTCTTAACTGATTTTGGTTAAATTTGGTTTGAAACATGTGATTGGGATTTTAACATGAACTTTGGAGAAAAGTTCTAGACAACTTATCCAACCAATAAAATCAGGTATATATTCGGCAATATTCCAGCAGTGGTAAGTTTACTTACAGATTACTTCCGATATAATCGGGAATATACGAAAATTTGTATTGTAATCGTCAATTTTTTTAATGGTATTCAGAATCCAGTGATACGAACTTAATTTGATAGGCCAAATTCGTAACAATGCCAAAGAAATAATTCTGTGGCAACAAAGCAAAACGTAATAACTCGAGTTATTCCGAAAGTGAGTAATTATTAGACAACGCTCGGTTAGGTAAAGAGCGCATCTGAAATTTGTCTATTCTAATTAATAGTTAATAATGCTGATTTATTCATTTTCAGAAAACTCAGCACTTATTTGTAAACGGATTTTTTTTAAAGCAAAAGCTCTACTGTAAAAAATGGGAAATTGAGTTATTACGTTTTGCCTTGTTGCCACAGAATTTTTTATTCCGCGTAAAAATCAGACTTTGTATAAAAGATTTTTGTTTGTTGTGCATATAAAAAAAGTTTCATAAATCCACTATGGAGTTTATTTGAATGCCTGATATAATGATAAATGGAAGTTGTATCAAGGTCAGATACAGTTTAAATGTGTGCGTCATTGAGCATTTGCAACAATTATTTTAGGTAGCGAACCATAATATGTATGCAGATCCATGGCGCATATTAAGCATTAAAATACTAAAAAGAAAAGTTTCACTGTTCCTTACGAATTTTTTTAAGCTAAAGGAAGGTGATGTTATTGAACTCCAATCTCCGTCCAGTCAAAATGTGACAAAATAAGTTGTCGAGAAGAACACACGGGAGTAAATATCCTATATCTACGTGCTAAAGATTTGGTAAAAAAAATCTCAAAACCCCTAAAATTGCGAAATTCTGTGTATCGATAGTAATTTTGCTACATTAAATTCTTGCATATTCAAAATGTAATGCTCCAAATTGGCATTGTTGGGGTTGGTATATATATACAAACAAATGCTGCCTAACATAGAAATGGAAAACAGATATATTATTTTTCCCATTGGATACAGTATACACATTAATCTTGGATAACAATGGAAATTGTACTCACAAAATACAAAATTATCTGACACAATTTATTGTTTTTCTAAAATTATGTTAAATCATGGAATGCGAAATATCAATAAAAAAACAACTATCTCCTTATATACTTCTGTCAATACGATTAAGAATATAATTAATCATCTGCCAAACCATTCCATATAGACAGACAATACCGCACCACACAAAAACACAGTTTCTTATTTCGAATACTTACTATAGTTTTCAAGATTATTAATGGTAGCGATGAACTTTGATTGGTTTATTTCTATTTTTTCTCTATATAACTTTATATTGTTATTATTGATTTCAATATAGAAGAGCATTGTTGTAATTGTTTGTACGAGAAAATAGAAAAGACGGAAAAATAAAAATGAAATAGTTTAATTTTTCAAGAATTTTTCAAGTTTTTCAGTTTAGTGTTATTTATAGGCTGCAAATCAATCATTCACTTTCCTATCGTAGAGAAAATAATTTTCTTTTGTATCGTTTCGCACATTGTAGATATACAACCGAACCAAATATACAGAGGGCAGAAAACAAACACCTACAATAAAGTATTTTCCAGTTGACCTATTTTTTTGCGCGCACGGGGCGTTCAGTTGAATGATTTTCAAATTTGAACTCGAAATATTGGGGTGATTGAAACAGAAGGTGTGATCATTTGTTTTTCGAAATTTACGAAAATAAAAAAACAGTCGACCCTTCAATAAACATACATTTTCTTTTTTGCGAAATATTAAATTACTTATACTGGCTGTATACGTAATCAGTATATGGAACGAAGATAAGTGCGATTTTCTTTATGAATGTGCCTTTTAATTTTAATCCCTTAACTCACGATGTTGTACAACATAAAGTGTCCCAATGAGAAATTCAGATTAAAAAATTTAATAAAACAAAAACGGCTTAATATATTTCCAAATTTATTTTTTTGTTTGAAAGTACAATCCTCCTGGTTATTTATGGAAAATGATTTCATTCAAATGGGAGCCGCGGCTGGTCTTGGCGTACTCCATTCGGTCGGTCCAATTTGTGAGCACATTTTGGATTGTGTGCGGATCTATTTCGCCAATGGTTGCTTCAATATTGGCTTTCAAATGCTCAATTATTTGTGGACTGTCCGTATAACACTTGTCCTACGCGGCACCCCACAAATAAAAATCCAAAGTCGTCAAATCACAGCTCTTTGCCTTTCGCCATAAGCCACACCAAACAGTAACATGCAATGGATGCATTGGCTTGTCCATATATCCTTGTGGATTTTCCGATCCCCAACAAATGCGACAATTTTGTTTGTTTACGAACCCACCGAGATGGAATTGCGCCGCGTCCTAAAAGATGATTTTTTGAGCAAAATCCTCATCAATTTCGAGTTTGTTGCAGGCCCACACAGCGAATCCATATCGAAGTGGATGGCCACGGGGCTTCAACTGCTGGACCAATTGAACTTTATAAGGCCACAAACCAAGATCTTTACGCAGAATTCGTTGCATGGAAAGCCGGCTGATGTTCATTTCTGATGCACGATGACGAATTGATGTTCTCGGCCGTTGGCGCACATTTTCGGCCACCGCGGCAATATTTTCGGCTACGCGTTGGGTTGTCGACTAGGTAGCCCGAATCGCGCACTTTATACACAAACTTCTTGATATCGTTGGGTGTGAAACTCGTGTTTTGACCAAATTTTGTACGATATTTTCTTGCGATTTCGAACCAATTGTCTTTGGTGTGGAAGTAAATTTCCAACATTTCCCACTTTTGTTGAAGCGACAAGTGACTCATTTCGTCATCTAGAAATAATATACTGAGTTTCTGTCAAAGAAAGAATGACGTTAGTGTTGCCAGAGCCATAATAACCGATATGTCAAATATGAACCGGTTGCTGTGACACCCTATACAATAAAAACAGGACAAACATTTTACTTTCTTAAAATCAGCAAATTCACGACGTTTACGGTGGTCCAATGGCTTCAGTTCTTGAGTGAGAACAATTTTATACGGATGCAAACCCAAATCCTTTCTCAAAATCCGCCAGGCTGTGGTTTGAGCCAGTCCCAATTCTCGAGAACGTCTTGGAATCGACAAATTGTGGTCTTCAGCATCACTTGCCTGAACGGCAGCAATATTTGCATTACTTCGAGCGAATCTTTGTCTTATTGGCACTTCAACAATATGTAAAGAAAATGTACGCTCAAAATTTTCAACAATTCGACGAATAGCGAGCACACTGTGACGATTATTACGACTATAAAATGGCAAAAGCGCACGAAAAGTTGCAATTGAAGAACGATTATTTTGATAATGAAACTGAATAATTTGTAAACGTTGTTCTTGCGTATATCTCACCATGATGAAATTGTAAACATTACTGAATACAATGAAACAAAAAATGACAGATCATGACATATTACAAATGGCCGAAACGTCACTTAAAAATCATAACAATCCTATTGGAAAACCCTATACATAGTAAAATATATAACACCCAGAGCTATATAACACTCAAAGCTATTATCAACATCCCTCTGCATTGGTGATACTTTGAGTGCAAATATCATAACTCTACAAAATAAAATATGACAAAAATGATCGTTGGAGTACATGGACTAGACCGCACAGTTAGCTTCTAGAATATTAAACTTTATAAGCCGTCGTGCAATCCAAATTTTATTGCAGCATCGTTTAAGAAAATATCGAGTTATATTTTCGGCATAAACTAGAACATTCCTCAAAACTAATATTCGAATCTCTGGTCTAAAATTCGACTATATACTATCCAAAGTTGAAAATATTTGATTAAAAAATGGTTGAACTTTTTTCAGAATGGCCAAATTTGTGAGAACTCATTCTATCTCATATTAGAATCTCATCGTTCCAAAACCCAAATTTAACTAGTTCTAACTAGATTAAAACTACCTAATAAATTAATATTTACAAAATGTCTAATAAAAATCAAATACAGTGCGCGAATATAATTCTTATCCGAATAACGGCCACAAAATAAAAAAAAGTGAACTTGGACTGAATTCTCTTGGGAATTTGATGAATTATCCAACCAACCAACTATATACAAATCCAGTTTACTTAAATCAAACCTGTCAAAGCTAGCAAATAATTTTGACCACGTATATCAGTTTCCCAATATAGGTATAATCTATCTAATTGCATTCCATTCTAGGATTTAAAATTAATTCTTAATCCAGAAATAAAACTTGGATGGAACACATATAAAATATAAAAATTCTGATCGAAAGCAGGTGAGATTTTGTTATGTTCAAGAAATTTTAGGAAAAATAAATTGATGCTCAAGCCATATAAAAAATGAAATGTGTATACTGTGTGTTGTGTGTTAGTAAGTTTGTGCGAGTTTTGCTTACCAAAGGAACAAACGTCCAAGTTCATAATTCGGACCGAATTAACTATAGAAATGAAAATTTATAAACTACAAAATGGGCTGAAACTCAAATACAAAAATTTTTATTCAAAAGACAGTATATTTTACTTAAATAGCATGGTATCGAGTAATGTCGACACTAATGAAAGGAAGTTAATTTTGGTTGAATTTAGCGCGAAGGAGTTTTACTTTAAATTAATTAGGCGTAGTATAGAAAAAGGAACTGAGGAAGGAAGAATTTCCGAAACTACTTTTCCTAATATATAAATTTTAATTTTTTTTAAAAAACGAGTTTTTTAAATTACTGTTTTTTAAATGTTTTAAATTGAATGTTGTTTTTAAAAATAATATAAAGTTAAAATAATTATAACTGACTTAAACCAATAACAAATATTCAAGTTTAAACAAATAAAAAATAAACAAATAAGTACAATTTTTAAATTAATTTCCCAATTTGTTGAAATTGTAGATAAATAAGGAATACTGTCGGAATTTGGATATTGTCCGGAGAAGATGAAACGCACATATATGGCGATTCCACCCGAAAAAGGAACAAAAACAATTACTTTTTTAGCGCTTAAACAAAGTTAGTTTTTTTTGTGAGCTTGTGATCTCAAACAGAACAAAAAACAGATACGAATAATAAAAATAATACTCAGATTACCGACCAAATGACACAGTGGTTAAAGCTTTGGCGTTTGGATCGGGAGGTACCGGGTTCGAATCCCGATAGGGGCAGGATGCAAAAGGAAATTTTCATCAACATATTACGATCTGTGATTAAAAGGAACACAACTACGACCCGCTATCGGCGTGCAAGACTCATGGGCCGACCCATCTTCCATGTCCAGTACTATAGGCTGGCATGGAGCTATGCAATGCGCAGATGGTAACTTAAATCGGTCCTATAGCCGTACGTCTTCGATTTGGCAGGAATTGCGTAAATTAAGACGGGAAAATCAACCGCGAAAGAGCAAGGAGTGCTCCCCAGAAAAGATTGCATAGATTAAAATAAAAAAAAAAAAAAAAATACTCAGATTATGAAATAAAACACAAATAACCGGAATTTGTCAAACTCTACAAACATGGGTTATTACGTTAACAAATGGAAATTTTATGATTTTATTACCTTTTATCGACTCATGTGAATTATCTATTTTGTTATCAACGAAATTTTTGATAATTCTACTCATTTTCATTTTATTGCAAGCAATTAAAAACTTTTCAGATTTTATAAAACAAATCAGTAAATCCAGAAATAAAAAATTTATTGGGAAACTGTTTTATCGCTATACATATATTTACTAACCCATCTTGATTTATTTTTATTATAGTTTGCCATAACATTAAACTAGTTGTGAGGCTTAAACACAATAATTTTGTTATTCGAACAATCAAAATCGTGATTGGCGGGATCTAATAGTTGTTTGTACCAATTCTGGATTGTGGTAGATAAGTACAAGAAAATGCCAAAACTAATTGTTATCTAATTAAATGAATTTAAAATAGTTAAAATAGTTAATGAATTTAAACTCTAAAGTATGACCGGTTGATTAATTTTGGACGGAACTATATTTCACACACAAAATATTAAATGATGTTATTTGACTGCGAATTAGGTTGTGATAAATATCGTAACGTTAAGAAAGTATACGCAGACCTTTATCTACGTAATAGCACTTCACAATGAATCTGCTGAAATGAACACCAACAACATCCTTGAAGTAAGGTGGATTTTTTTCCGATCTGTTTTAAATTTTATTTCACCATCTTCTACAGAACATCCGGCACCTTTGCAATAGTCCGACTTCAACGCTCGTACCACCAATGACCTCTCAATGATTTTTTCACCTTACAAAATGCGAAAAGTAATATCGCAAATGGAAAATAATAAGGGATGTTTTGAACATAAGCGGAATGTTAGCAAATGACAGCAGCCACAATGCCCTCTGTCTGTAAGAAGTTATATAATTGACAATTTGGTATACAGATCAAATAAAATAAGACTTAAAAGATGACTTATGCGTCAACGAGCGAACACTTAAGAGCTTAAGTTACATGCTGTTTGTATCATTTCGGCTAGTGCTACAATCACCAAAATTGTATAGGCTTCTCCTAACAAATAAACAACTGACCTCTAAAATTTTGGTAGTCATACCGCTCCTTTAAGTGGTCCAAACGGAGCACAACTTAAGCTCTTAAGTTTTGGCCAGTTGAGGCTTTAGACATGTTCGCTTCATAAAAATGAGGATTAATAACTGTAGACCTGATAATGAGGAGTAATAACTGTTACTGTAGAATAGAATTTTGAAAAACGTACAAAATTGCCTTCAATACAGTTGCGTCAAATTCACCAATATATAGATAGGGGTATTGCGGACGAATATCAGTACAGTTTCGTAAAATTCTTTTTTATTCGAAAGATCAATTCATGGCATTAATATTTGAAAATGATTTCGGGTATATGGGCACCGCGGCTGTTCTTGACGAAACGCATTCTGGACGTCCAATTTTGGGCCACTTTTTCGAGAACCATGCTGGCCTCCAAGGCGTTAATTGTTGCTGGTTTATCAGCATAAACCAGTGACTTCACGTAGCCCCACAAGAAATAACCGAGAGGTGTCAAATCGACCATGGAGGCCAATTGACAGGTCCATTTCTCGAAATCAACTTATCGCCAAATTTTGATTTTAATTTGACGCTGGTTGCGGTCGCCGTATGGCACGTAGCGCCATCTTGTTGAAACCACATCTCGTCCGGATCAATGTCATCCATATTTTCAAACAAAAAACCATTAACCATGGTGCGGTAACGATCTCCATTGACTGTAACGTAACCCGGCCTGAATTTCAAAGTAAATTTTAATAATTTCGTAGCGTTGTTCAAGCGTAAGTCTATTCATGATGATTTGCCAGAGTATACTGAGATCTGTCAGAGGATATTTTTCATAAATTTTTATGTTTTATTTTTTACAATTTCAAGTTCAGGCTTAAAAAAACATCCGTTTTGTCGGAAACCCGTTAAAAATATCAAAGTGCGATCTTTCTTTGTAGTATGTAATGTCCGTCAAAACCGTCAATTCAATGTAGCCTAATGCAACTGTTTATACCTCAAATCATTTAATGGATTCAAAATGCGTCATTTATGTGATGTTCTTTTGAGTTTTAAAAAAAATGTCAATTCTCTTGTGTCAATAGAACATGGAAAAGAAATTTGATGTGTTTTATTTGTGGTAGTAATTTAGTTTTGTGGTGTTCCATCAGATTACTGTGATGTCAAAAATGACATACGTCTGTTTGTACAAAGAAATAAACTATAACGCCAAATTGTCGTTTTTCATGCATTCACCACATCATTGTATGGGCATTTTTTCTTATTTTAGTAAACAACATAATTCTATACCCATCAATGTAGGGAAATTTCATAGGCCATTTACGCAAACATCGAAACGAACATACCGAAAACTTTTTGTCGAAAATATAAAAATTTCGACGAAATAATCGAAAAACAAATCATCGATTTTCCGACTAAGCTGATTCTGACTAAGATCTGGTTCTCAATTTTAAAATATTATATCTTAGTCGAAATTTCATCATAAATAGCTATTTTAGTCGTTTGTTCACATTAGAATCTTAAAAATTGTTTACCGCCACTCTCAAACGATCTAGGCTAAATGGTCGATTCCTAAAATATAAAAACATAAAAAGTTCAGAATAAATTTAATCGTAAAAAATATCGAAATAATCGAGAAAATTTTAGAATATTGACTAAGTTGTTATATTTTTATGGTGGCTGTCGTTCTTCAACGCCGCAATTTTAGTCAATCGATATTATTATTTCGCTAAAATGGGACAATCAAGCCCAAAATTTCAGATAAAAAATTATATTTAGTGTTGGCAGTAGTCTAAATGGTCCAATTAATTGCGAAAATCACCAGCTCACATATTTACACTGAACCTTTGTTGGAATGATCTCCGATTTTTTGCATTATCAATTTGTTTCCGACCATGAATGAAGATATTATGATAATTCATTATGCCGGAATTCAAAATGAGGTTGAAGTTCGGGTTCGAGCTTTAACGGCTTTAGACCTTGAGGACTATAAAGAAATAGATGATCATTTTATTTCAAATATTTAGTAAACGGTTGCGCCCAATGCCATACTTTTCGTTTTCCTATAAGGCGTATGCTCCAGAGATAAAATGGAAAAATCAAAACACAATTTTCCAGCTATCGACCAAAATAAAAAGTTTTACTAAAAAAATAAAAATTTAATGGATTTTTTCATTTCCATTTTTTTATTTCGTTGTGTTCGGTTTGGGTAGTTAAATTCAAAAGAGTTTTCCTTTCCTTTCCTCAGTGTATTTACACTCGTTTCTAAATATAAAAAGTACAAAGCACAAAAAGCAAGCAGCAGGAATACAGAACAAAAAAAAAACGTTGTTTCCTTTATTTTTTTTCTATTTACAATTTTAAAGTAATTTTAACTTTTCTTTACACACAGAGAAAGCAAAACCGGGAAAATCCACACAAACGATCGTATTGTATGTGTATATGTTGCGACATCGATAACGAGTATGTGGATAAAAATCCTATATGAAGGTTTTTAAGTAAATTGAGATGAATTTTTCAACAAGTTACAAAAGCATTTATTTTACTCTAAACGGAAAATTTCTATAAATTATATGTGTGTATACGTCTGGATTAATATACGTTTTATAAAAGATTTTCTTTTTTAATTTTTTTTATTATTTCTTTTTAAAAAATGTGGTTTTGTATAAAGCTTCATCATCATATTAAAGCCATACACAGAGACACATACATACACAGGATTAAGTCGTACCACATACATGCTAACAAGAAATACGTTTATTTCGTATACTAATTTTTAGAGTGCTATGTAGATGATTTTACATAATACAGCGCAACCAATGTTGTTTCCAGAAACCATTCTCGCATTTTGTATTAAACAGGTCGTGATAAAACACAAAGAACATAATTAAAATTTAAAAACAAAAATCTTAAATTAAATATTTAATTTAGTTACAAAATAGAGTTTTATTTTTGATCGCAAAACAAAATATTTAAATTAATTTTCCGGAAGACGACGACAACGACGCCAATTTATAAAGTAAACTTTTATTCCTACATTATGTACTCACTTAACAAGATGAATAAATAAATTTGACTTGTTTACTATGCTGCGAACAGAAAACGCGCCAACTGATAGACTATAGCACTAAGACAACTGATTTTGCAAATTTTTCATGATGTCTAACAAGAAGAAGGAAAATATTTTGTGTTCAACTTTAAATACATATCCTCCCACATTATCATTCCTTTTCCAACGTCGATGGGAAAATTAGCTTTAAGCCATATACAGATACTAGTAGGAGATGAAAAAATGTTTTTCGAAAGAAACATAAAATATAATAAAATCAAACGGAAAACTCTTCCATTTTGTTTTGTTTTGAAAAGTATAAAACTTAACTTTTATTCTTATTTCCAAAAATAAATTTTCCTATATTCTTTTGTATGTACATTTGGAATTTTCTACAAAATTTTCATGTCGTTTTTTGTTTTTATTTTCGTTGTTGGAATGAAATACTTGTGTTGGTATCGGTCAAAATATGCTGGAATTTATGCATGTGTTGGATTAGAAGCAAATACTTTGGGCTTTTTTAAATCGTGGGATGGATGAAACGTTTATTGAGTAGGTATAAAGTAAAAATTTAAAATGTTCGCAATGACGTAGAAAAGAAGAATGTTTTTCCAAAACATTTTGTTTTTAACTAAAACAATTGTTAGGTTCTGGGTGTTTCCCTCGAATAACATCGCAACGCACGCAATAACAAAATTTTGCTCCACACATACATATAATTAAATAGTATTTACTCCTTCTATTCCTTAAACAAAGTTCAGATAGTCATATTTTCATAAATTAATAGACCTATCTTGTCTAACATAACACATAAACAATTAACAAAATGGCACCATCTACCAACTACAAAATACGGGACGAAATGAACACAAACCAGCTGAGTCCAATACGGAACCACCAATTACGGACAACACACAAGAAAAACTAAACACGTCACGTTCACTACTAATGAAATCTAATAATTTACCATCTTTTTGGCATAGCAACCCTAGGTTATGGTTCAAACAGGCTGAACTGATCATGTCCTCTGGACGTATATTATCAGGCAACCGACAGTTCAACCACATCGTGAAACAATTGAACGAAACGTAGTCCAATTTAGTTTCGAACATAAAAGTAAATCCACCACAGACCGACAAATATAAAACACTTAAGTACACTCTCATTCAACGCTCGGAAGAGTCTGAAATGAGGAGAATTCAGTCTATCCTACACGCAGTGGAAATGGGAAATCAATCTTCATCCGGTTTTCACAGACAATTAACTCGTATGGCAGGTGATTCAAGTGCACTGCCATCAGATCGAATAAGAAAACTATGGATATCGAGGTTGCCACCCACTATCGGCGCCATGCTAGTCGGTTTAGAAGGTGACGGCATAGCGAAGTTATATGAAGCGGCTGACAGAATATGGGTAATGAATAATCCATTCACCAATCCATTCCACAGTCATGGAACTAATTCAGCATCTATCGCCCCTCTAAACCAATTTAAAGAAACTATAAACCAAAATGGCCAAAACAATCATTTCGATATACAAGAGTTATTTAAGCCAATAAACGAATTAAAAGCACGTTTCGAAAATTTGCAAAATCGCACGAATCAACGAGATAACCCTAGAAGATCAAGATCTTGCAACAACAGTTATGCAACATCAAATTCTACATCTCGTTCAGTGGACTATTCAATGTGTTGGTACCACTACCGGTTTGGTCATTCAACTAAAAAGTGTAACAAACCGAATTGTAGTTTTAAAATTGGCGAACCTCAAAAAATAGCATCTTTCACCATCGCTACGGCAAATGCAAGAGTAACCACAGTTCGCCGTTTATTTGTTAAGTGTAAAAACACCAATTTTTCTGGTAGACACAGGCGCTGACATATCTGTCATACCCGCGGCATCACTCAAAAACTTAATCCAAGACCAACATCATCATCTTACCGCTGCAAATGGTTCTCCGATTAAAACTTACGGTTCTAAACTGCCAACATTAAACTTGTGACTTCGCCGAGAATTTCATTGGTGCTGATTTCTTGGTGAAATTTGGTTTAACGATCGATTTGACGAATAAGATCTTAATCATTGTTAAAAGAATTTCCAGAACTCACCCAGGAACCATGGTATGACTTACCCGCGAAGCATAATGTAGTTCACAGGATTGTGACAGAAGGTCAACTTCCGTTCTGCAAACCACGTCGTATTGACCCAGAAAAATTTGCATTAGCTAAAGACACTATTCAACACATGCAAAATTTAGGTCTTTGTAAGCAATCTTCATCCTCAACGTGCCTCCCCCTGCAGATGGTTCCTAAAAAGGAACAAAATGATTGGAGACCATGTGGTGACTATAGGCGATTGAACGCTGTAACTATTCCAGACAATTACCCATTGCCTCACATTCATGATTTCTTACGTCATTTACATGGAAGTAAATTTTTTTCAAAAATTGTGCTTTGTTCATCAAATCGCCGTAGCGCAAGTGGATCAATTTAAAACAGCAATAATAACAACGCCGTTTGGAATGTTCGATTTTTTGTCGCATGACTCAAACATTTATTGATGAAGTAAAGTATAGTAAGATTCACCCTTGCTCTTTGCTTACGTCGATGATATCCTAGTCGCGAGTAAAATGTCCGAGGAACACACCGAACACTTACGAATATTATTCAAGCGTTTATCAGATTACGGAATTACGATTCGCTTATCTTTTCGCTTATCCTGAGTCACAAAATAACTCAAAAAGGAATTCAACCATCAATTGATAGTCAGCGCGATCAAAGAATTCCCACATCCCATTACTACACGACATATTCAGCGTATTGTTGGGATGGTAAAATATTACCATAGATTTTTAACAAATTTGGCAGATCAACTATCGCCAATTTATAATCACATGAATTCGTTAATTAAGCAAGGTAAAAAGGCTATATTCTTCCGGCCGTCAGAACGCCAAGTAGCTCTGCAGACAATAAAGAACTCCTTCACTAGCTGCACGTTACTCGCACACTCCAACGTGTGGAGGCGTATTAAAAAAGCTAAACGGTAATAATTTTAAAATAACGGCATTATTTTCTCAAAAGTTCTCGACCACAGAACAAAAATATAAAAAATTTCGTAATTTCCTAGAAGGTCGTGAATTTCGAGTGTATACCGAACACAAACCGTTAGTGACAGCAATTAATTCCAAGACTGAAAGAAGTACGAGACAAACTCGTCAATTGGAATTTATCACTTAATTCACCACGGACATTCGTCATGTGAATGGTTCAGATGATGTTTTGGCTGACACCCTCTCTCGACAAGATATTTCCGCTCTCACTTTGGTGGGATTGGTTATGATATCGATAAACTAATTCGATCGCAGCAACAAGATATAGAACTTAAACCTTATTTAGATGGCACAATTCCACTGAATAAAAGATGAAAATTGGAATAGGCCTCACCGGATACAGAGGGCGCCACAATCGCCAATCCCAGATGTCATGTGTCAATACCATCTATCACTAGACCAAATTAAAATTTTCAGACAGATCTGTCATTTAGTTCAGTTTTTTGCGAATTAATTAAACATTATTTTTTACGTGGAAAAACCATTAACTAAACCAAAACAAAGCTTGATAAATATTATGGGGACTCTTCACCATCGATTAAAATGATTCACACACAAGTGGTTTACTGATTTTCGTTGTGGTCGTACAAGCACAACTGATGCCGAACATTCCGGACGCCTAAATGAAGTCACCACACCAAAAATGGTTGACAAAATCCATGATACGGTATTGCAAGACCGCAGAATGAAAGTGCGCGAGATAGCTGAGATAGTAGGCATCTCAGATGAGCGTGTGCGCAATATATTACACGACCATTTGAATATGAAAAAGCTATCCGCGCGTTGGGTGCCGCATTTGCATACAATCGACCAAAAACGCACACGAGAGACAACTTCAGAGGCAGGTTTGGCGATGTTCAAGCGAAATAAAAAGGAGTTTTTGCGTCGTTTCATTACTGTGAATGAAACATGGATCCATCTATACACCGGAGAAAAAAGAACAGTCTAAACAGTGGATTTCTACTGGCGAATCTGCGCCAAAGAAGGCTAAGTCGGTTTTATCGGCCAACAAGGTTATGGCCACAGTTTTTTTTAGATATACGCGGCTTAATCCACATTGATTACCTTCAAAAGGGGAGAACGGTAAACGGCGAATATTACTGCAACTTATTGGACCGTTTCAACGACGTTTTGAAAGAAAAACAACCGCATTTGGCGAATAAAAAAGTTCTCTTCCATCAAGACAATGCACGAGTGCACACGTGTGTAGTTGCCATGGCCAAAATCCATGAATTACGCTTCGAATTGCTTCCACATCCGCCATATTCTCCAGACTTAGTCCCCTGCGACTATTTCCTGTTTCCGAACTTGAAGAAATGGCTCGGCGAAAAAAGATTCGGCTCTAATTAGAAGATCATCGATGTAACAAACGCGTTTGAGGAGTTGGAGAAATCGTATTATTCGGAAGGAATCGAAAAATTGGAAAAATGTTGGACTAAGTGTATCGAGCTAAAAGGCGACTACGTTGAAAAATAATTTTTTTTGGCGGAAAATATTATTCTTTGTTTGATTTTTACCAGACTTCTCACTCTGCCCTCGTACGATGTGAAACGTCAACTACGACTCCTCGACTTTATATCCCGGAACCGATGAGACGTCAAATCTTTAATAACATTCACAAACTATCCCATCCTGGAGTCAGAACATCAACGAAAATGGTCGCTTCGAAATATTTTTGGCCATCAATGAACCAGGATAGTTCCAATTGGGCTAAAGCTTGCATTGACTGCCAAAAATCAAAAATAACAAGACATTCTCGATCAAAAATTTAAATAAAATAGCAAAGAAAATTTACTTTTAAATTTGTCTACAATACAACGAATAGTGAGTCGATTAACTGAATAATATCGTCCATGAATTCTTCTTAAATTTCTCTCAGTATTCACAAATGGGCACTGATTTTGATAAAACAACAGTGTATCTTTCAATTTTTAAATGGTATAACCTACTAAATACAAATGACATAAGAAATGTCAAAAAACAATACGCAGTGTTGCCATTATATCCATTTTAAATTGTCATTCCTATTGAAAAACCCGTTATGACGCATACCCACGATATCTAAATCTAGGATTATATATGAATTAAAATGCCAGATGTATTTTTTGAGACGAGGTGAGATTACCAATAGTCCGGTAGATAGTTTAGTTTTGACGAAATTACAAAAATAAAATTTAATGGCTTAGACTTCAGTACTCTGATTAGACGACCCGGAAGATACTTCCTGAGCCGTCTCTGCTTACATGAAACTTCGGAAAGTGCCTACACTGCTCCTTACGGCTGCCTCCAGTAATACTCTGCTAAATGTATGACGGCTGTAGTCCGTCTACAGGTTTTTTCACCGGCACTACTTCCCATAAAGGGAAGGGCCGCTTCATACATGAGGTTACGATCAGGTTGAAGTTAAATGGAACAACGGACGGAGAGGAGGCGTTCTCATTTCCTTTGATTTTACAGTTTACATTGCACTGTTCAAGTGTGGCCATCCAAATTTGTATTAATCCAATCAATGGTTTCTTGACGTTGAAGATGAAGTTGTGCCGTATTATCTCTCTCTACTACTTACCCCACTACAGAGGGTTGTGTTGGGTTAATAACTCAACCAAGAAAAAACCAATTGATTCCTAACTTCAACAAGAGCCTCTGTGGTTTAACGCGAATTTAGGACAATGTGAGACACGAAATAAGAACATGGAAGGTATTCAGCATAAACCGCTCGCAGGGCTTTCATTGACTAAATCATCAAGATAGGTGTGGTCCCGCGGGAGGCTTCCAATTCTGGCGCCATTTTGTTATGGACCGAGTTATCTGGAAGAGTATTGTTTAGTAGTTGGGTTTTGTCGTGGTCGGAAGTGGAGGCCAAGTGATGGTTTTATAAGAAGTTTAACGTCGTGTAGATAGGGTGTCCACTATTCGGAAACTTTTTTAACGGAACAAAGGGAAGTGAATTTGCTGTTAGCTCATTAGGCACATTTTAAGGGTTTAACTTGAAACCGCTGATTTGATACTCTACCGCAAGGACTACAGACATAGTATTCGACTTTAAACGGAAGTTGGACTCGACTCTAGAGTATATTAAGTATCGATTGTAATTTATTAAGAAAGTAAGGCCATTCAACAGATCGGTTAAAAAATTGTTCTGCATCCTATATTTTATGACTGTATTTATTCCGATGAGCAATTATCCGATCAAGTAAAGATAGTGTAATATTAGTGTAAATTATTGACAAAATTAATTAAATTTAAGAAACACGATGTTTTCGATTTCTGAATTTCAAAATTATGGAATGGCTACAACTCCTCCAATACTTAGGTTCATTATCGTCAGATTAGTGCCGCTTTCCCTCTGATCCGAAAAAATATGCCACTAAAACCTTGTTGATGAAAACATATACAAACTCGCACAAAAAATAAGAAGCTATAAATAAATAATCGATTTTGAATTTAGATAAACAAAATCACATATTTGCTCGAGTCTGTTTGTATATAGCGCCGTTGGTTTATTGAAAATTATTTCTCTACTTGGAAAAATCAAAAAAATTTGCAAGCTCAAAATCACAAACGTCATTTTAGATTAAATACTGGAAACCAAATAAAAAGTTGTTTGTCTCACATTGGGTTTGAGAAGACGACGACAGGCGAGATTGATACAAAATTTTAAATTTATTCGTGTCGCTATAGAAGCATTGCAACTCGATCGATGATTCAATAGAATTTCCCTTTAAAAGGAATTTATTATTTTTTGTCGTTGCCTTAGCTGCTCTTGTTGCTGTTGTCTAAGCTCTTCAAGTGTAAACAAAATGCATGATTTTCTTACATATTTATATTTTGTGTATGGGTGTTTGTAACTGCTGCTATATACGACATACAGACAAAACGTAAATGAATGTATCTTGCGTTGATTAAGTTTTATAGTTATTTTATATATGTACGTAGAAGCGAGAGATATTTTTTGTAGTTTTATATGGAAATTCCATTTTGGAATAAAGGTCAGGGTTTTTCAAATTTATTACATAAATGTAATTTTTGATATATAAATTTATTTATTTCGTAGTAGCTGATACATTTGTATTCAAATTGGTTTAATTGGAAACAGGGTGAATGACTTCGTGATTTCGAGTATTTGTAAGACATAAAATTGAATTTTTAAATCTGTCGCTGCGGGTCACCAGAATTCCACCCAAAAATTTGTACTCAAACTAAAGCAATCACATACACATTAACTACTAATATTATTATGTTCTGTAAAAACAATTCTCAAAAATATTACTTCATCCACCTAATTTTAATGTACCTTAATTATTCCAAAAGCAAAAAAAAAACAATAACTTCCTTCCACATTTTCATTCACAAAACAGAATTACTTTAAATATTTATAACTCTTGTAATTCGCGCTTTATTTATAAGTAAAACATCAGAATTTGTAAACAAAAAAAACACAAATAAGATTAATTTACATATTTCGTCTGAAGTCGAGCGTCTTGCTTCGCGATTCACATATCCATAATTCGCGATTTTTTTTTAATAGTTACGCGCGTCTCCCACCTCTTTCTCTGTTCTTCAGCTGCTCACCTCATCAATTTATTATCAATGATACTAAATGTTGATTTGATTACAATTCCAAGAAATCTAAAATAAATTCACGACACAGGCAAAATTATATCCGCGCGATGAATGGTTTGTGTACCGCGAAATTAGTCCATTCTGAAATTAAAATATTTTCAATGTGTGCGAGGTGTAAACATATGTATATCTACGGCCGCGAACTGTGTATGTTATGTATCAAATATTCACACACTACACGTGTTTATTTTAATTTTATTATTTCTTCGAAACGTCATTAATAAAAGATTTATTTTAAGCTATCAATCACCTACGCGCTAACTTTACAGATTTGATCTCTATAGGAGCATGGCGTGATTGGTGGTGGTGTTTACGAAAATGATTAAATGTGCTGAGTGAGGCACCTATAACACATACAGTGGATCCTAAGATGGTCGATTTCGATTATATATGCTGCTCTATTTTCGAATTACAAAAAATGTGGATACAAACTATTCAGTAGTTGGAGGTTGGCCAAATATTTACGACTCGAAAAAGCAAAAAAACAACAAAATGAATATTATATGTCTGAAAATAATTTATTTCGAAAGTTAAAATTAATATTCTGTTGGCACCAGTTAGTTTTATCGTTAAGGAATGATTTTTTTGCTGCTGTACTGGATGTACTAGTGGTTCCAGAATTTTCAATTTTGTTGCTTGTGCATCCAAAATTTTCCGGATGTATGTACACATAAATATTTATTTTGCATGACTAGACGATAATAAGTAGAATGTTGTTGATTTAATGTAGTTTTGCATTGAATTAATGATCTCGAAAGTACATAAATGCAATTTTATTTTAATTTTAAGAATAAAGATAGCTTTAACAGGAAGCAACTAATACAAAATATAAAAGTCAACTAAATTAGAAATGAAATTAAGAAAATACCTTCGTTATACCGGGCTATTGTATTTTTTGTATTTTTGCTATATATGCGTCAGTAGACTTTATCATTTTATCTGAACCAAAACACTAAAAAATCGATTACCATAAGAGAAAATTGATGAGAACCAAAACTATTTAACGACAATTCTTAATTTTGATAACTGATGAAAGTGGTCAAAGTTGCGTGGAAACCAAAATGACGTTGTTCCATCAGAGCTGCTACAACTTCGGAGCATTGCCTGAACATATTTAAAGGGAATCAAAAAGGGTTTCTGTGTTGTTTTGGGTCTATTGACGAAACATTGATCCGTCACTAAATACCAGAAATGAAACCAAAGCAGACGACAATTCCCTTGGTTCGAAAGGTCATGTTCACCGTTTTTTGGACTCGACTATTTGGAGAAGGAAAGGACAATTAGGAGCCAGTACTATACTGACTTATTAGGCCGATTGGACACTGGCTTGATGAGAAAACGGCTCATTTGGCGAATAAGCTCCTTCTCCATGACAACGTTCATTCTGCGTCATAACAGAGCCAGCTACGATTTAATGAGCCATAATATTAAAAGGTGCACAGTTTTACTAGGTTACCATAAGAAGTTAAATAACCAATTTTTGATTTAAAATTTTTTTAATGCATATTTAATTGTAAAATAAAATCGTATAGATTAAGAAACCCCAAAATTATGTAATTAATTACTTAATGAAAATACATTAAAGAGGGGCATAATTTTAATGTTTTTGTAATTATTTATCCTTGAATTGAAACTATGAGTTTTATTAGCAATCTAAAAAGCAATCTTTGTAAAAAAAATTAGACAGAAAACCCGAGCTAAAGCAAGAATTTTCAAAGATCTCAAAAATTATTACATAATAACAATTCGATTCTGCTGGTTGAGTAATTTGTCGTTCCAAGTTATTGTACTATAAAAATCTGCTCGTTGTATGAAAAATTAGTCAGATTAGAAAACACATAAAATACGCCGTTTGTCATTTTAAGTGACTAAGATACTAAACATTTTATATGATTTGGCAAGGCAGCCGACTGGTTTTACAGTAAATGAGTCACTTGAAGCAAATGATACGACTAGCAGAATCGGGCTGAAAATACGCTAATCTAACAAAACTTAATTTAAAACGAAAATTAAATTAAAAGTAATAAAATTTGCAATGAACATTTTTATATGGCTAAATATGATGATTTCGTAATTATATGTTATCTGTAGAACAAATGCACCTGTAGTGCCAGGCAGTGGTATTTGATACGTCATTAAATTTATGTCGAGAGTCTATTTTCTGAACTGTAGATGGCAGTAATGTTCCTAAGAAGTTCAAGATATTTAGAGTTTTAACGAAACGTGTAACGTGTTCTTAACAATGGTTCTTAATATAATTTTTAGCTGCTTTTTCCACCGCGATTGACGTTTCACGAAAAAAAGGTTATACAAACAAAGTCGATTCATTTATTTAATGATACTACTATTTATAGTCAAAGATCGGAGTCTCAACATAAAATAACGATTTTTGTGTTCAAATATTTTCATATTTTTGTTTTCGTTTAGTTTTTGAGTGTGATCCGGGCGTATATACCTTTTTTGTTCTTGGTTTTATAAATTTATACGTGGAGACATCTATTGATTGGTTTTAGTAGTTGCAGAAAGCTTATAAAAATTAAATTGTTTTTTATGTGCGATTTTCTTTATACATGGTGTGCCTATGTAAGCGGCGATTTTTTCGTTTATTTTTTTCAACGAATATTTATATTGGACAACACCATGCAAAATTTATGACTAAAACACTATGCTTGATACACACAAAAATAAATCGTTTTAACGAAAATAGTAAACTGTTGTGAAAGTTTAATTTAAATATTATTGTATTAACTCACCATAAATAAAGTAATTGCTTTATAAAATATGTTATTTCTCAATATTGGATTAATTATTGAAACTTAAAATTGTAACTAAAGTTATCATTTACAAAGATGTATTTCAAAAAATACTAATTTAAACTTATTCTTATCAAAAAGAACAAAATGATTCCCCTCTTTAAATAGCTTACGATAAAAATGGCGGAATCTTATGGCTCTTATATATAGGTGTCTCTGGTCATACACTTATGCTCCTGAGTTGGCACCCTGCGTTTTCTTTCTTTAAACATGAAAACATGATTGAAATTATTTGCTTAAAGTACAAAATCAAAATTTCAAAGCATATTTTTTCAGAGTGGTGAATATATAAAAAAATATTTTGATTTTGTAATTGAATCAAGTCCTTGAATAGTCCGTTTAAATAACATATATAATATATTACTGGATATAATGGGTTATCGTTATTATAGTACATGGAAAAGTTGGAATATCGCTGGACTAAATTAACCGACTAAGTTAAGCTATTAAACCGACTGAGTTAAGGATGGATTGGCATGACTAAAGGCAGCCCACAAGACATTCTACCATGTCCTTAATATCTAATACCTCTATGAGTAGTGTTTCATAACTTCGGCAAATCTATATGAAATAACGGTAACAGAAATTTTTTATTCCTCCATTTAGCCTACCGGCAAAAAAAATTATTGTTTCATTTAACTTGTTTTAATAATAATAATAATTCCCAACGACAAATCACCTGACCACACGCAGGGAGTTACTATCAACATTATTATTATTATTTTTTTAATATAATTAAGGAAGAAAATTTTTTAAATTATCTGAAAGAAACATGTGAAACAACAGAATGATACTCCACCGCATAGAAAGGAGAAACCAAAGGGAATTTAAACAAATTAAGAGAGAAAAAACAATAAGAGAGAAAGCAAAAAATAATAATAAGTCATAACAAATTTAAATGAGAAGCAAATGCGAAATCAAAAATAATTGTTTCGAATAACATATACTAGATAAAGTTTTTAGGATTAGTAGACAAAAAATAATAATTTAAAAATAAACTCAACTTCCAGTTTTGAAACATAGTTGTAAGTGGTTGGGCCAAGTTACCAACACATTTTTTTAAAACAATAGAAGATAAACCATCAGGGTTAGCGAAAAAACCATCTTTTAGCTTGATAATCCACCTAACCAAAGTGAGGCCAGAGACGTTTGCATCAGGTTCAAAATCGGTGTTAGAGGAAACCGTATTAAAACAATTTGCGAACAAGTCAGCAATGATTTTGGGATAAGGGGAACAATGATCACTAAACTTCATGGTAGAAGGATATCTCTCTGATTTCTTCTTAGAGTTGATGAATTGTCATAAACGTGTTAGCGCCAGCGTAGTAACGATGTAATCACTGTAGAGTTCATGAGACAAGTTCAAAAATTCATTGTAACATTCAGATATCTTGTAATCCGGTTCAATCTAATATTTAAGAATTTTTTTCGATTTTTAATTTTTTGATTACACATTGAACACAGTTAACCAGTTTTGTACCAAGGAGGACCTGTCAATTTATTTCTTCCTACAGCATAAGGAACCGACTGCTGAGCGTTTGTGAAATCAGAAGTCGGTGAAAGTTAATATGCACCGCAATAAGAATGTCTCTAGCGATCAATTCACAAAGAGAAACTGAACCATATTTGCAGAAAATATTGTAATCTGACGTAAAATATCAATTTGCTTCGGTAAGTACAAAAGTCTGATAAAAAAGTGCTTGAGTTGGTAATAAAGGGATCAATAATTCAGTTTTATGGAAATATACGGAGACTCAGTCCATGATGCTGGAGACATTAGTAAATCGAACATAATTTCCGGAACCGTCACATTAAAAGAATAAACCTGACCATTAAAGCGAGATATATTTCTACATTGAACCAGGTGCGGGTCAACTTGAATATCATGCAGAATCAAAATGGAGTTAAAGTGTGCAAGAATATTTATATTTGTCGTAGAGTTGTTGCGCCTGGAAACGAATATGTTCTTATGTTTAGGAGCTTTTCTGAGCCGACAGGGAGGCCTAATGTTCCTGATATTTTCAGTGTTACCGCGATTATTATCGAGTAGAAGAACAATTGGTAGAGGAACAATTCCATCATCAAGTTGATGTAGCGTACACGGATTTCAGTAAAGCATTTGATTCCATCTGCCATCAAAAAGCACTCCGCAGTTTATTCGCATTTGGGTTTTCACTCGATTACATAAATTGGTTCAAGTCCTATCTATCAAACCGGCGACAATTTGTAATAATGGGAAATGAGAAATCAAACGTTATTAAAGTTACGTCTGGTGTTCCCCAAGGAACGCACATCGGGCCGTGGATATTTATTGTTTTTATAGATCAAATAACCGAGATAAACCAAAACTCAAACGTGCTCATATTTGCTAATGACGTGAAAATTTTTCGAACTGTTAATGGAATGCTAGATACGAAGAAACTTCAAGAGGACATCGATAGATTAAGTGAGTGGTGTGATCGAAACTCGCTTCTATCTTATTAATTATTTTACTGGTGAATTCAACCAGATTAGTTGATGTTGATCGGCCAGGCATAAACCCATGCTGGTTTGTTGATATATGACGTGCAATTGTGGATTTAAAGTTGTTGCATAAAACTAATTCAAACAATTTTGGAATTGATGATGTAGTTGATATTCCTCTGTAGCATGTAACGTCATCTCGTTTGCCCGATTTAAAAATTGGTGTAATTTTTGAAATTTTCCATTTTTCGGGAAATACCCCGGTGCTCAATGAGTGGTTGAATAGGTAACATAATGGAATTGCTAAAATGTCAGCGTACTCCTTCAGAATAGAAGAGGGAATATTGTCAAGGCCACAACCGTCTCCAAATCCCTTTAGAGCCGATAATATGTTATCCTCATATATAACAGGAGGAGTTATTGTTACGTTGGTATTACTGGGTTGTTCGTACAATCCACTAGTAACGCTTGGTTTATAGACTGATTGGAAAAACTTCACGAACATGTCAGCTATATCTTTGGAGTTTGAGGAGCTTGTATTGTTATATGTCATATTTGCAGGGTATCCGTCAATTTCGCGTTTATTCCTAAAGTATTTCCAAAAATGTTTTGGATTTACTTTGATTTTTTCTGGAATTTGATCGAGATACGACCTGTATTTTGATTTGAAGTAAATTTCAAATTCGTTACTATGTTGTAGAAACATTGTTTTGTCGACTTCTAACCCGCTTTTCAACATTTTGGCATACGCTTTCGACTTCCGATTTTTTAAGTTAACTAGTCTATCATCGAACCACTGCGGGTGAGCATTTTGTGGTTTACAGCACATAGGTACATAAAGTTCGAAGCCTTGCTGTCTGTAATCTATCACGATTATTAGTAATTGTGTTTATCTGGTTCAAATTATAACCAAGCATGGTGTCCACAAATAAAGATTCAGCATCTGTTGTTATATTGTTTGGAAAAATACAATTTAGTTCTGGGTCCAGATTCCATATTATATTTGGAAGGTTAAAATCACCAAGTACAAGAACTAAATCTGACGAGTTTACTGTATTAATAACTTCATCAATCACATCGATGCAAGTTGCGTAATGATCACTATTTGACTGAGGTGGTATATACGCTGCGTAAATGAATAGATTGGTTTGGTTAATTTTGATTTTTACACCAATTTGTTCGACTCTCGATGGGGCTAAAGTTACTGGAGCATTCCAGAGTTTAGAATGTACTGCTATCAGTACAGCAACATACTTTCAGCTACAACATACTTTCAGCTTTACATAGAAAGATTGGTCAAGAGACATACATTTAAGCGAATGGAAAACACCTAACGTTTCTTCACCAATTAAATGTGTCACTAACACATTTTGATAGATTCACATCTGTACTCTACCAGACCAACCAGATTCAAAACCTAAAGCAACCTTGGCATTTTTTTAATAATATTAACTTTAATAAAGTTCATGTGACGTATTTGTCGATCGGTGAAAATTTTGAGATATGGATTTTCCGTATTACTGAGGAATACCAACTTCACAAGAAAATCGTTTTAGATAGGTGAGCTCCATTAAAATTTGTTTGGGATTGGCATTAAAAGAGTACACATATTGATCTACAACTGAATAGAACCGTATTTGAATATGGAATTCCCGATTTATTACAAAGAGAAAATTAAATCAGTTCCACAAAAAAAATATTCAATTTTCATAACTTTTACATTGAATTGCTATAATTGAAAAAAAAAATTTTATTTATCAAAAATATTCTCAGTCGTCAATAACTCAATTTCATTGTGGTTGCAAATAATATTGTGTAGCGTTACGCAGACAATCGTTATGTTTGCAAATTCAGGGTTTACTCATAAGTAACTGAGGGAATAAAATTAGTCTTTTGTATTCCAAAGCTATTTTAAGTTTCACGAAGAAATTTTTGTGTATCCGGTTAAAACCCGGCTCTTTAACCCGGGCAGCATTAACATAAAATCACGACAAAAAGGTGATATTAGTCAGTTTCTTAATCCATAACAATATCTCCAAAAATATCAGCATTTTGTAAAGGCAGCCAACAAATCTTTACTGGTATACAAGAGTTATGGAGCTATCTATACTGGTATTTGAACTATAAATAACAAGATCCGGACTTATAATATTTTAGAAAATCATTTCGATACATTCATCATTGGATTATATGTTACCAAATAGGGCTGCTTTAATACCTCAATCGTACAGGTATAAAAAGCAAATACTCGTTCAAGTAATCAATACCGGAATTTCGGTTAGGCTTATACCAAAAGAATAAATGTCGTGTGCACAACAAATTTTAAATTACCTAAAAGTTCATAAATATTTCAGTTCCGCACCAAACCAACAAAAAAAATCTATGTGATAACAATTGTGTAAGCGTTTCTCCAATTTACCCTACCTCCCAATTCTAATACTAAATTACGAAAGGAATGAAGGTAATTTCGAAATGTGTAACAGTTTTTCAGTTGCTGCTGTCTGTTACCGAAATGATAATGAATGTGTGGCATTTTTTGCTTGGTTGTTATATCACACATTATACAAAATGAATAGATAATTACAAGTACAACAATATGTGTAGATATTCGTATATGAATGAACATACATGATACAACTACATATAATTATGTATTCTATTATTTAATAGAAATTAATATTTTATGTTGATTTAATTTAAATAATATTTTTCCCTCGTTATGTTATGTAGTATTTGGATATACTAAGTATTGTATGAACAATTGCCAATGTTACACATTTTAATATGTGGAACATAAATATTTCAAAAACATAGCGAATTTATGTAAAATTATACGAAAATGGGAATACATTTTTACTTGTGTAATTACAAAATTTTGTAATTTGGTTTTAATTTTTATAAATGGCATTGGTGTGAGTATATTTGTTAGGGCTTACTAAGCGTTAACTGAATTTGCCAAAAATGTCAGGTTTGGTATAATTTATTTGTAATTTTTTAATAAGATCATGTACCGCGCGACATATACATACTTGTAGTGGAAGGAACTTGCAACAAAATAGGTATCATGGACAGTAACTTGTAATTTATATGCCTTACTCAATCGTATATACAAGATGTTTGGCGCGTGGACAGACAATTTTTTTTGTTAGATTGGGGATCATTTGGAAGCTTTCATCTCACAAAACTGATATTATAAGTGCCATGGTAACTGAGATATGATATTTCTAAGTTTTTTTTTAAATTACCCAAAACCTCTCCTTTAAATCGTCATAACTTTTTTGTTTGTAGTCGTAAAGGTACAAAATAACTTTTATTGTATTCTGCAATGTCATTTTATTCTAAATAAATCATTATTTAAGACAAATGGCTTATGGGCTTAACTTAAAAGGTATTTTCTTAACCCTGACCCCGGCAAAATAGTATCTCTTATTTTGACCACAAAGTGAATGATTTTTATGGCAAGTAGATTCCAATACCATTGGAAAGGCATAAACTAGAGAATTTTTTAAAACAAAGCTAATTTCAAAATAACCTTTTAGATGAATTCAGGTGACATTTTTTAGGAGTATAAGTCTAGTATATATCCAAGTGAACAAGTCATATCCAAGCGCGTACATATGAGAAAATGCATCGAAAACATTAGTTTCAGCAGAACTAGGAAATTCCAGAGACTGTTTTGCCAATGCCAGAAATCTCACTAATGATTTCCACCCAAGAAGTGGAGCCATCAAAGACGGGGGTGGAGAGCTGAGAACAAACGTGGCTGATATTCCCTCAGTTTGCCAAACCTACTTGCAAAATCTACTAAATCGGAATGGTTATCTTCCGAGATTCATGAGCACTTGAAACCGGTTAAAATTGCAATTTGATTGTCGGAAATTTGCTCAACGCCAAATTTATTAAGCGATTAACGGACGTGATCAGTGTCCCAGAGAGTATCTTTCTTTCTTTTTTCATTATTTCTTTCTTTATTTAAAATTTCACCCGAATTTCCGATCTTATGATTAATGATTAATTAATGAAATCGGTTCCGCTGGGTGAGGAGGTCTTTGTCGAATAGCCCACAGCAAACGAAGTAGACGCAGCTATTAGTAGATTGAAAAATGAAAATTAGTATTTTCAATCTACTTCTCTCTATACGGAATCCCCGCAGAATTAATTAAACTTGAAGGCACAACTCTTGCATCAAATATATACGATCTCGTCGTCTCTATTTGGGACAAGGAACAGCTGTCGGAGAACTAGAAGACCCGAAATCTGGAAACTATCGTGCCATATCTCTATTGAACACTGCTTACAAAGTATTATAGCTAGAGTTGTACTTGCCAGACTCATCCCTATCGCCGATCATATATCAATATGGTTTTCATCCGAACAGATTAACTACTGACCATTGCTTCACCGAGAATTATTTTGTAAAAACGTTGGAAGTACAATGTAGCCAAACATCAACTATATATAGACTTCTGGCAGACATTAAGAATCGCGAGAACCTCGCGAACCTGGGGCGCGCTCGGTGTAAATAAACACCGTGCTGTTACATTTAGCGCTCGAATACGTAGTAAGAATACGAAAAGTAACATTGCAACTTCGCGCTGAATGTTTAAAAAATCAGGCCAAATTCTTGGATATGCATATGATATCGTGCTTCTTGGCCGGATACTACGCAAGCAGACTTGGTTTGCAACACCCAGTAATCATATCATCAATTGATGTACAAGCAGTAATAAAAGCCCGAATTGCTGCCAGATACGGAGTTGCTTACGCCCACTCAAGGTTGTTGCGATTTAAACATCTTTCCCAGTCATGCCTGCTCGCACTTTTTAAAGCACTCATAAGACCTATACTGGCTTTCTGAAGCGAGAGCTGGACCTCTAATGTCTGTAGAATGCTATTTACGTTTGAAAGGAATGTCATTCGTTCCATCTGTGGTCCAATTAAAGTTGCAAACAACGAATATCGGATTCATATGAACCACGAGATAAACCAACTCTCGGAGGCAGCGATACTATCAGATTCATCAAATCTAATCGAGTTAGATGGCTGGACGACGTTGCTAGGTCCCCACAACAAATTGTATCATAAAAGGAGTGGTTCAACAACAGCCAGTCTGTGTATGTCGTAGAGGAAGACCCGACTGCGCTGGCGCGACGACATTGAACCAGATTTACGCATAATAGGAAGTCGAAACTGGAGGGCGCGGGCGAGGGTCGAGACGGATGGAGGACAACGGAGTAGGCGGCAAAATATCATCATGGAATGTGAAAGCCAGAGAGAGAGGTTATTGGTGTATACAAAAGTGGAAGAGTCACTGATTCAACAAGAAAGTGCCAAAATTTGTCTTACAATAATTTGGAAGTGATCGGAATCAAGAGACAAGGAGACACCATATTCCATATATATTTTTGAATAAATTTATTTCTCGTTACAACGAAACAGTGTTTGAACTTAGTTTTGTTCTCAGTTTTGTTTTAATGCAGATATTTTTGCTCATATCTCTGGAACCAAACATTTTGCGAAAAAAAAACTTGTGCATGTACAAACGGAATTTATTTATTTATTTTTAACTGCTTAATCAAAAAGTACACTCAAAAGTATAGTTCTAATTAGAAAAACTAGTTTTCGCCAATATCTCCGAAATTAATGAATTTCAAGGTTATTCAAAACCACCACTAAACGCCCGAGACTGAACAATTTTCATTATAAGTCATTTTATATAGCATTTCCGAGATAAGAGCCTGATATTTATTAAAAAACTCATCCTGAGAGGTCATGATGATTTCGTTAGTTTCAGCTATATGAACTGAGATCGATGATGACGGAAATTTATTTTGTGAAATCAATTCCGTAACAATAAATAAAAGTCCAAATATTAAGGAAGCATCAGACAAAATGAAATCAACTATAAAATATTTTAAAAGATCGGCAATTCGGGTGACATTTTTGAATAAAGAAATAATGAAAAAAGAAAGGTATTAGAGGTCCTTCTGGACTGCAAGACACGTTGGCACACTCTGGTAACATCCGTCAATCGTTTTTTTGAACATATATCCCTTTGAACCTAAACTCGGCCTTGAGCAAATTTGCGACAATCAAATTGCTATTCTAACCGTTTTTCAAGTGCTCTTGAACCCCTAAATATTACCGTTGCAGAAAACAGGATAAAACCTTAATTTCAGCAGAAGGTAAATTGTTGTACGTGTTCCAACTGTTAAAAAAATTGAACTAGATATAAAACAACGATAGGTTGTTACTACGCCACTCTTATTTCTTCAGAAAGGAACTAACCGAAGTCACATGACTATCCTTCCTATACTTCAAAAACTATTATCAAACAACAAGTTTCCCCAATTTCATCTAATTCATGACCAAGTTTATTTGGGTGGAAAAATAATCTAAGCTATTTGAGACTAATATTTTTATTTGCAAAGAATTTGTGTAGCAGCTGCCGATCCTAAGGTTATATTAGAAAGTGTTGCTCCCAGACTTTAAAAATTGTACCTATCTGAAGATTCATAACTTACTTAAATTAAAAAATTATAATACAATGGAAAACAATTTTGACAATTTGAATTGAATCTGAATCTGAGTTCTTCTTCTTCTGTCTATAGGTCCCAAATCAGAATTCAAAAGCCTCCATTTGTTTTTACGATGTGCCAGGATTCCATAGTATCTAACAGACGATAATCTTTCACTGGGCGGCTATTACACATCCACGAATAAAGAAGATATAGCAGTGATCAATGGATACCATACACAAATTATCGGTCAAATGTTAGCTCTAAGATAAGGAAAAAGCACCTCAAGATCCGACAACACTGATTCCTTTACGAGAATCCCTCACAAGATCCAAAATACCTCACACTAAGGTACTTTCACTAGCCTTGAAAAAGGAATGAAGGAAACATGACGTAGAGCTGGTATAGTTTAACTATGGAAAGTAAAACCAACTACTATATTTCAGTAAGGATAGCATCGAAGAAATAGATAAATCTGGAATTTATAAAATCGAATGTCAGAATTGCGACACATTTTACATAGGTCAATCCAGAAGAGCCATCATAGAAAGATATAAAGAACACATAACTTACACTCGCAACAACATTTTAGAAGACTCAGCCGTAGCTCGACATGTACTAGACACAAAACACACGACATATATTTCCAGTTTATCATTAATTCGTCCAGTGAAAACTTATGGTATGTTAGATACATTGGAATCCTGGCACACTCGAAAAACAAATCCATAATTAGACACAAACATTTACTTTATCACAGCACAACCCTACACTTTTGGATATTAAAGCAATGACGAGAATTGCTTTCCAAATTAAATTTCTTCTTTGTTTGAAGGCTATCGGTTTTACATATTTGTTTAGATGTCAGAATTCAGATTGTCAAAATTTTTTTCAATATTTATATAGCTGTAGATAGATGATGCTCAGTTGAAACAGCACACATTTTATTGGTATTGTTTGTCTCTTTTTTTACAAGCTGAATAACAAAATTGAACATTTTTGATGAAAAATCGTCAATCTCCTAGTCAATATTGTACCGGGCTTAAATGTACTTAAATTAGTTAGGTCTCGATAAAGCAAACGAAACCGTCCTTACCAATATGCTGTTTGTTAGGTTTCAACTGGGCGGCCTAAAATAATCCATTTAATTTTTGTAGAGATAAAATTTATCTCAAATTTCCCGTCCACAACTAAAAAGCTAGCCATATTTTCCAGACAACCGTATTTGTATACTTTTTGCATCATTACTCCCTATTAAATTTCCATAAAGCACCACCACTCCTTGAATTCAAAATATCAAAAAAAATACATTGCGGTTGCGGTTTTAAGAACATACGATTACCCTAAACTCATTTCGAGTGTCGTGGCACATCTCCTAACCTTCACCTTCCAACGTTTTGTTGAATAAACATTAAAATGTGAATGCGATAAATATTCCTTTACGATTTATTAAACAACAACCATTAAACAAATAAAAAACGCTGCAGCAAAATATATTCACCCCATAAAATTTAATTGCGATCGATTAAAATTCTATTCATATATACGAACGCGTTAGTCGGAAGACCGCGGAATAACAATCATTCATCTCTCTATATTATATTTCAAAAAATCATACACGATTAATGTGCAATGCGTTATAAATAAACATAAAGTACGTCAGTCGCATAGCGTACAACACCGGCGCAAACGCGATGTCTGATTGAATTATTGAATATTTTATTTATAAAAACAAATCTTACCTTGATTTTGCCATATCCAATCTGGACCACGTACAACACGAATTCCCGGTTGTAGCATTTTATTTGTAAATTTTTCTTTTTTGCTAGTTCCGTATTTTTCGTATATAGACCAAGAGACGAAGAAGAAGCACAAACAATAATAGAAAGGAGAACGATTTATTTTTTCATTCGTCTTCTTGGTGCTGCTCCCCTTCTTCGCCTATGACTTCCTAATAAAATTTCAAAGAATGAAATTTTGGTTTTTGTTTATCTCCAAAAATCAAATTAATCTGAAAGTAGAAAATCGGAAAATTTTTATATTGATTTGGTTACACTCGTACGCATTCGTTGTAATCTTATGTAAATAATTTGAAATTCGATTTGATATCTGTTCAATAAAAATAAAAAGTGTCAGTCGAAGAAAAACATGTGATAATAATAACAATATATTTTAGTATGATAGTGATGATGATAAGCAAAGCATTCCTTATTTTCATTTTTTGCAGGCGCGCACATCTGCACAGCATTAACATTTTATTATATTTTTCCCAACGTACGTCTCAATTCTAGGCCAAAGTTGTGTTTTTGTTTTGTTATGTGGAGCAATAAAATTTATGTTTTGTCAATTCGACATGAGTAAAATGCATACATGTGTCATGTGTGGTTCTGAATGTTACGCGATTAAAACAGATTATTGACCAATAACTTTGCAGCTTTGCATCTAGCAATACGGTTAATGAATACCGAATGAGAGTAGAAACAGCTTTTCATTTTGATTGTATTAATATGACGAATAAAGGCTGGTGATATTCTCAAAGCCAAAGGCCAAATAACTTTATATTTTTTTCATTGAAAACCGGCTTTAAGACTACTAGGTGTACATTACGATACAAGCAAGGAAACACAAAGCAAATATCAATTTAGAAGGATTTTTTCAAACTCGAAAGGACACAACAGGCTTACGCAAAAAAATTTTACGCAACAGTAATTTTTGACTTTCGATTTTTGTGTAAGCCAAATTTATCGCTAATATCTGCTGAATATGGCCGCATTACTTAATACATGAGGTCAATACAAAGATCACGTTTCAATTTTAAATATGGAAGCTTGCAATTGATTTTAGTAGTAGAGATACCTTAAATGTAGAGATACCTTAAATGAAAATGAAAAAAATCATTTATAGGACTGCTGGTAAAAAGTTTTCTAATTAAACGTATAAACGGGCTAACTTTTAAACAACTTGAATTGATCGGATCACCTCGTCATAATCTTATCGAGTATACCGAAAAGTCTAAAACATATTCACACACTTCATAGAACAATTTTCTACTTCGAATTTTAGAAGGTCACAATAGAAGTAAAGGGTCAAACATCGCGAGCTTAGTTTCACTAAAATTAATTGATATTTTAGTCAGGTTGAAGCAACTCAAAAGTATATTAAATTATTGAAAGAGAGATGTGTTACCAGCGAACACTTTAATTCGAACAATAAGCGATAGTTAGCCAATATCATTTTATATTTTGAAACAACTTTATCAAACGAGACAACATGTAAAGCGAAATGAAAGCCTATTTGCGTTACTAAAAACTTTAGACATAATACATCAAAATGACATAAATTTCTTGATAATGTCAACGACATTATAACCTTTTGAAGTATTGTCTAAAGAACAAGATATTCCAGTAATATTTATAAAAGCAATTAGAAACAAACTTTAAGGCAAAGCAAATTATATGTTAATTTCACACGTTCACCATTAATGGTATACACCTTTGTACTTCATTAATTAACACATATATTGTTTTTGTTATCAAAGCTAGCTTGCCAGAAGTTTATGCTAAGCGACGGAATTGGAAACATGTTATTGCTAGAGAAGCAAAGAATCGTCAATACTCGTACATAGTAAAAAAGTTTGCGAAGATCTAAAAACTAATCAATGATATATTTTCCCATTGTTAAAATTTCGGTAGATGAAATCGGTAATTACTGTTAAGGCTTATCTATGATATATCCGATCTCTACAGAAATCCATTCTGAGATCGTAGAAAAATTTGATTTGTTTAAAAACTAACTTATCATTCTTATTTACAATAATTTTGACAAATGCCGATAAAAAGAGATCGGACGACAGGTGTTCTTTGATTTGGAATTTTTATTTTTTTATTCTGGAAAAAAAAGTTTTAAATACAGATTAGTGTTCCTAATATTCAGACAATCGGGTTATATACCAGGTTCTAAAATTAAAACAATGAATTATTTTTAAGAACCAATAAATCGGTCTGTTATTATATTTCAATTTAATTATTTAATACTATAGGGGATCCGTCCTTAGGCGTCCTTAGCCGTAGTTATAGAGTGAATTTGTTTGTGAGTGGCAACAACAACAAACAAAATTATAGATTTTTCTATATATTGAGTGATTGCAACAGTAGCGAGCGGAAGTTTTGCATATCATGATGCAGTATCTGCCTGCGAACAGCATGCCAGAATTTTATAAAACTAGATTTGCACACTATACTACTGCTTGACGACAGTTTGAAAAACTGAACATAAATAAGTTCAAAGGAAGATAAATTCTTTTGGATGGAAGCAGGTCAATACTTAAATACGTCAAAATTCAGAAGGTCAATGAGCGAAATAACACTTTTAGTGCATTTTCACCGCTTTAAATAGAAAAGAATTTGTCTTATATTACAAACACTATTGAAGACACACAACAGCTACGAAATGGAGATTTCAAAAATTTTGAAGTACGAAACTATTTAGAACCAATTTCCATAAAAGTGGAAGCGAACCAGTTTTTTAATGGAAAGTCAACAGCGAACTTAGAGACACGCAAGTTTTACACTTAAACTGGATCGAGCTGCCAGCCAACGACAATAAAAGCGGGGTTACTAAAATTGTATGTATGAATATATTATACCAATAATATGAGCTGTCACACATACCAAGCGCCATGGACATACGAAAGCTAGGTGCGAAAAGATCCTATAACCATAATATCCGAAAATTTTGCCGGATGGTCATGAGAATACTCCCTGCGAACCTATCAATGGTGCAAATTGCAAGTTGGAACACACCGTTCTTGACCAAAAGTAACCCACGATCAACCAAATGAAGTGCGGAGACTAGTTCCTCGAATATAACGGACAAAACGAATAAATACAACAAAACCAACGGAACCAGCAACTATTCCAGTGATTTAAGTTTCTAAGTCCATCAGAGATGAGATGGAAGAAAAAGCGTACATGTCCGAGCGAATGGTAAGATCCAATTAATGTGTGACAATTGTCACAATAAATATCGAAAATGAGTAACATTGGGTAACCGAAGAGCGATAGCTTCGGAGGTTAATATCAGCTTTCTCCCTTCTATTGTGATATACCGAATTTCAAGCACATCGAAGATATCGTTGCCAAACCTCTCAATTAGGGCAGACATTTGGTATTTCTGAGAAGGAATAGAGTTAAGATGCATGCTTGGTGGAATAATATAATCCAGTATTGGCGTAATATAAAACGAGTAGCAATGGATGATTTTAACAAATTTATAGTTATAGCATGAATTTTCAAACGATTCGATTGGATGATGTGCAAATGAAAATGAGAGAATTGAGTGTGTACATTTGACTTTGTACTTCGGAATCTTTATTGATAAACGGAATAATTTTGAAGTGCTTATGGAAAAATTTACCGATAATTGTAAGAGCAGATTGAATGTGATTAAAAGCGTGAGCAAACCGAAGTGGGCAGTTATGTTAAGACAATGCGCTAGTGTCATCGGGATTGCTTATGGTATGAATGTTTATGGTGAAGGGTCAAAGGTTGCCAGAGTGGCATTGAAGAGGATTAATCAACCACAATACACACTCTGTGGTCAGAATTGGGTGATTCACCTCTGCATTATAAGATGGAATGGATTACCATGCGAGATACGGTGCGAATTCGACTAAGGACAATGAATTTATGAATGAAAAGGAAGCGGGATTGCAAATAGAGACGGATCAATGTATTGTCCATGAGTCCTGCCGTACATTCGAACAATAATGAAAGGGCCCATATATGCTTGCAAAACGTAGTTATATGATTGAGGAGGTAACCGAGTTAAATTAATGTATGTCCTTCGGATATTTTAGGTGAATCTGTGGAAAAAATGGGAAAGTGTTTGTTAAAAAATGTGCGTCAGATGAAATGAAGAAATACTTCGAGTTGGTTACCTTTCTGTAACATATTGAAAGGAGAAACTATAATGATAAACGAAAGAAAAACGTAAGGGATTGAATCATCATAAATGTATGCTGCAAGCATGTGTACAAATTTATTAGAATGAATCAGATAGAAGTATGAAAGGGGAATGTTTAAAAGGTGAATGGAAGTTGGATAAATTATTACGAAAATTTAAAAAATCAAAAGAAAATAATAAACGGATATTATGCTTGTGTTAACTCAAAATACAGAGTAAATACGAAACACTCTGAATAACTTCCAAAATATATAATTTTTGAAATAAAACCCAACTTAATTTTGTGGGGGAACGACATTAAAATAATAGGCGCAGATTTTGCGCCCTTCAGCTGCAGAGATGGAAGCAAATATTGTTCAAACGGTTTTCAAACGATTACTAAGTAATACGAGATAAAAAATCATCTTAAACTAGAAAATTATAGAATTATGAAGTTTAAAGTTTATTTGAAATTTTAGCCCCTGGATCGAAAAAACAATGGTTAAGATAAAATAACTGTTTTGCGGTCATTATTAATTTCGACTGGCATCCAATAGTGTTCCGCATGTCTGTCGAAGAAAAACTGTAATAAATTTTCCATCGACATACATCCATCATAAAAAATTTGAGGATCAATGAATCCGGTACGAACGAGGGCGAACCATGCACCTAATTCATTAGGGTGTAGCATTTATTAAGTTCTAAATTCGTGTGTCCGTGAACTTTGGAATTTTGGTATATATTTGGCCAGTCGCTTGTATCACTGTTAATTTTTTCACCAAAACGAAACAAATAATCGCTTAGTCCATTGGTTTTACATATAATTTGGTAGATGTCAGTAGTGAAATGGACAAAGTTAAAAGTATATCGTAATTGCCGAGAACTGTGGTCCGAATTTGACGGTGAAATTGTTGTTAGAGGCTTGTGGTCGATAAATAAAAAGAACTGTCTTTAAATGGGGTATCTACCCAGGACTGTAACGGTGTTCAATTGTCAATGGTATCCGTAAGGTCAGCAGTCCGTGTTATTCTTTTGTATAGATGTAATGGTGCGAAGACAGATGATGATGAGGAGTACAAGGTTCCGATGTATGTTTGTCATAAACTAGAATTCAGTTGTTGTAGAAGAAACCTCAAGTTTTGTTGTGTCGAGTTGTCACGGTTTAACATAATTTAGGTTGCCGCACGTGGCAACTAGTAAACAATGTTATGTTTAACTGAGAAACTGGAATTTGGAGCCTCAGTAGCACGAGTTAATATTTGGACAGAAAGACAAGGCCTATACGGGTATATTTAGTGCTGTGACGATGAGGAAATCTGTGAACGATCGCCTGGAACCAAAATTAACTTTCAATAATTTTGTACATTACATGAACATTGGTGAGTAGGAAAGAGATTTCGGAGAAATTAGTCTAGGGTTATCACAAATACTGTAGCCCGAATCGATTAGAAATTGGAAATGGTTTTCACGGCGGTGTCTGAAAAGACAACCGAATTCTACTGTCTACCGTACAGGCAGCAGATTTATTGGTTTATGAAGAATTAAAATTTTTGCAAATAGTCTTTGGTGTACATCTGTAACATTACGTGCGTGTGAGTCGAAATGAGGGAGATAATAGAAGCAATTCGAAGCGATTTGTTTTAGTGCTCTGGATTGTGCGTAAATCACAGCTAAAAGAACTCGTCCAGTTGTCAGAGCTAAACCACCTCGTAACGCGGCTGTTAGTCTGTATGTGTCCTGGCCGCCATTTTTTTAAATTTCGGTGATAAATTGTAGCTTCGCTTTCGTATCGGGCCTTCATCCTTGTCGATAATTCGATGATTTATCAACTGATGTTTGGTGACGACAAACCATGACGAAGGTTCTTCGTTCTAGAGAGGGTGACATGAGTTTTGTTTAATTTGGTCTTAAAATAGTCTGGTAAGGAAGGTGCCTGTACAGAAAAATCTGCTGAGAAATTGTCTGTATAGGGTTATAAAAATAATTATTAATAAATAAACGAAACGAACGGTCAAATATTTCATATAAATGATTGGTTAAGCAAAACTATAAAATAACTATCTATATTTTACCTTGGGATGACCTAGAAAGATCTCGTTCAGATTACTTTGATAACTCTGGCGGTAACATAGTTCCGGATACATGAAGGAAAAAAGAATTGAAGGATTTAAAACATAAAAGAGTTTTTCAATTTTGACCAACATTTTCTGAGCTACGAGTAAGAGCTACTGAAATTGATTAGCTGCAATTATTATTTACTTTAGAATAAGAAAAAAGATAACTCTATGAGCTGGTTCAATCTATCCATGCCTAAGTCATGCTGAATAAATTAAAGCTAGGCTCGAACAAATTGAAAATAGAAGAACTTGGCTACTATTGAAACTACGGGTTTAGAATCAAACTTCCAGCAAGCTAATTACCTAAATTACTAATTCTTCAAATACCAGGTGAATAATCAATGAATTTTAATTAATTTAACACATTTTCCAAATTGTATATAATTAGTAGCCATCTGGAATCTGATGCAGTACCCTTAATTAACAAGTCAAGACATATATACATAATATACTTGTAAATCAGTATACGAATTTTGTTCGAAAACCGCGACTTAAAAGTTGGGAGTTTTTCTGTTGTTTCACCAGCATACTATAGATGTAAATAAAAAATTTAATGATTATTTACATCAATCAACAATAACATTAATTTTGTACATCTAGTACTCGTAGCTAGTAAAACTCCCAACTCTCAAGTTTCAGTTTTCGAACAAAATCTCTACTCAGGAGTGCTTTTTTTCTACCGACCACCGTAACATCAAACAGAACTATTATAATTTATGCCTCTTGACGAGAGTCCAATACCCATATTAATACTGATCAACGACAATTTAAAAAGCTCTAAATCTATAATGAAAAAACTAAACTTACATAATTGGTTAAAATTGAAAAGGTTTCTGTAACGAAAAGGAAAATATAATTTTCCAAATTTCCATTGACCTCATTTTTTTTTACAGTAGGTATAGAAACACCCTTATGTAATATGCGCACAATTGCGAGCATTTATACAATTTAAAACCTCGAAACTCGTTTTAATTTATGCCTTTTTTGTTGATCAATTTTCGACGGAACTCATATAATAATGGTAATTGTCTGGATTATATGGCCATAAAAATGCTATAAAACTCGATGATATTAAAAAATGCACTTAAGTATTTTATTTAATTTAATCGACTTTTATCCTCGTGGATAAGTATAGTTAATAGTAACGCAACCAACAATATAATATTAATAATGCGATGGCATACAAAAAAATAGTTTTGTACATAGTGTCTTGAATAACTAATCAGATTAAGCAAATATAAAAAATGGGGTGACGATAGTAACGGCATGTAATATAGGGAGTATACTAAAAACACTCATATATAGACGTTTGTATATGACAGTAGATTTAAACGAAACGCACATGTCATCTGCATCGCTACAAGCGCGCGCGTTTTATCTAATTTAAATAAAATTCAATTAAATTTCGCTCAGCTCAAGTATCGTAGTACAAAAACTCTTCAATTATTTTCAAATAAAATTAGATCGTTTTGTATATAAACGCGAATTATGTATATTTAACTCAAATTTAAGACACTCAAACATTAAAGATCCGCATCTCGTTCGTACGAAATTTTATTGTATTTCAATAAAAGATAATTTCGTTCTTATTTCCTCTGCTCTGCTTCATGTGTTCGGAGTTCGCCAACGAAAGTAGGATATTTCATTGTCCCCTAATTTTGTCAACCATGATGAAGATGAATATTATTTTTTGATTTTAGGGGCATATTAAAATCTTTAAAGTGGATACGTTGAAATACATAAGATTATGTGTACCCATAAATAACAATATTACTTAAATTGAAACGAAAGTTACTGGTATGACGCATTTTTCAATTATGTATATGTATATTTTTTTCTTATCGCTTTCAAGATTTTCTTGTATACGTCTTCAAAATAAACAACGTGCCTATATATAAGATGTTAGACCTACATCATATTACATCAAATTTGATTGATGGAATTTTGATAGACGCGCACGCTTTAGGGATAAAACAGACATTTATGTTTCTAAAATGTTTATTGGATTTACTAAAATATACACTGCACCTTAGCCCTCGATCAATACATTGAACTTTCAACATGAGTTAGCTTTAAAAAATTTCTTATTTTCCACATTTCATATTTGATACATACATAAACTCGATCAGTCTACCAAGGCTTAAAAATAAAATACTAAAGGAAGTGAATATATAGAATTTTATGATTTTCATAGTACTTCGCACACATAAATTTTAACGACTTTATAGTTTATACTTTATACAATTAACGACTCGATTTTATTACCGCACATTTCTTAAATCTATCATCAAACCAAACATATACACAAACAGTTTATTAACCTTGAAATTATAGTTTTTATGTGTGTTTTCAATTAGCGGATCGTATAACGCGTAAATTTCTTTTCTAAACGATATAACTGCTGGTTGTTTTGTAATTATAAGAATCAGCAGGAGCTTCCGCCCACTTTTATTATTATAAATCATCGATTTTATTTAGATAATTAAATATTATGTTCATTATATAAAGCAATGATTCTTAATCAATGAATGATTTCGGCCATTTAATAATTTTCCATGCATTAAAACATTTCTTCGTTCTGCAGTTTGACAAAAAAAGAGTGAAATTTTGAGTTGTATTTGAATGAAAGTGAAACAGAATTTGTAGTTTTGAGTGTTTTTCAAACAAAATTTCTAAAATGACCGAAACATAATTATGGTTAATTAAGGCAAATTACAACAACGATATTTGGGAGTCATAACACATAACTCATTAATTGTTCGGGATTTGGAGTTGGAAAACATTTATTAAATCAACTTGCTCAAATTTCACTCATTATTTTTATATGCTTTTTATAGTTTAAGTGCAGCCGGGCAAAACCACGCAAAATGTGGGCCAAACTATTTGTAAAGCGGCCTTCACACTATTTCCACAAAATTTTCTTTCTATTTGAATCTGACACATTATATTTAATGAAATAAGGTGAGTTATTTAAGAATAAAAAATTATAAGATTGTAATGGAAATAGGAGATATTTAGGTAATGATGTTTTGAGTAATGACATAATTACTGATCGTGTAAAGGCCGCATAAGGATTTGCATTGTATTTTATCGTAGTTAAAAGTTAAAGTTGAAAATAACTATGTGTTGAGTAAAATTTAAACGAGTGAAATTGAAAGTGTTTAATGAATGGTAGTTTTGAATAAGTTTGATTCGATACACAAATCAATGTACGCGATCGGAATGTCAATACAAATTTTGAATAGAATTAGAACTTAAAAAAAAATAATTTTTTTAATGCTAATTTATTCACTTTTTAGTATAATTTTAGTCTATTACATATCTGAAATAAATTTAAAAAAACAAAGTTTTATGACGAGGCAACAAAAAATTCTCAAACAATTTGTTTAATTAATTAGAATGCTTTGAGTGCAATTAGAATTAATAAACCAACGTCAAATTAATTTATGTAGTAAATATAACTTCAAATCATTTCAATTGGGCCTAATCGTTCAGTACACTTGGGGTAAACTAAAAATGTTAAGTAAAGATTTAGATTTTCGTAAATCATAGTGTGCGAGTAAATTCTTGATGAAAACCTATAATAAATTTAGTCAATGCCAAATTTGTGGTATACGTCTTAAAATTTCCTCAATAATACTTCAAATACGAAGAAGCATTTACGATAATATGAAACCACATTTTAAATGCTGAAATTCGAGTGAATTTTTTTATTGGTGTTTTAGTTAATTTAAGATTTAAATATGAATTGGAGTAGAACTCGAATCTTATAAATTACAAATTCTTTTAGCAAGAATTTAAAATTGGGATTTGGTTATAATTTTGAGTCATTTTTCTGAAGTCATAAATTAATTACAAATTTTATAAGTAACACTGAAAAATAGGTGCCTTCAGATTGCTTTCAATTCAAAATTAAAAGCTTTACTGGAATTTCAAATTTGAATCATAATTTTTCAAACGCTATGTATCTGAACACAGGCTTAGTTAAAATTCGTAATTTTGTATTAGGTTTTTTAAACTATCTACATAGACATTTTCCGCGAGAGTGACACTACTAAATTTTCTCTCATTTCTATGATATTCGAATCGAAGGATTCCAATAATTCATACTTTTATTATTCTGCATCAAAACATAATCTCTTATGTCGGTATTTCTAGACCATTAGGTAAAATTCCATATAAAAAATTACTCAATTCGAGATAGTAAACATTTATGAGTGATATTTTCAATCGCTCAAAATAAAAAACAAAAATTTTTGGATTGTGTCACTCTCGCAATAAATCGACATCATTTCCAATAAAAAGTTGGAGTCGTAATTTTAAAAATCAAAGTGATCTTGGCCGGTCAGATATATACAGAATTTTTCGAACCCTGCACTTATGGATATATTATTTTAACTTAAAGCACAATCTCTTTAAGACATTTCATCATTCCGAGACTTTTAAAAACTCAATAAAACTAAAGGAATTATCGGCGATGTATAGTTCAAAACTTGACAAAATCACTAAAAAATGAGTGAAATTTTAAAAATATTGAGTGAAATTTGAAAGGATTGAATGAAAAGTTGAATATAATATTTAGCTTTGAGTATTGTTTAACAAAAATTGCAACCTTAATTAAATTAAATTTAACGTGAGATGAGTATAAATAAGATTTAAATTATTCGAGGGAAATTAAACAAATTCAAAATCGCATGACACTGATCTCAAAACATAGATTTATCTCCAATAAAAAATATATTTTTTATAAAAAAGTCCAAATTAAAAATTGTGGTTAGTAAATTTGAATTGACTGCAATTCATAAGATAATCTGAGTAAAATCAAACGGTAAAACTCTAAATGGTTTTAATAAAATTAAGTGTTAAATTTTTAAAGTTTATTTTACTTCGATAAATACTCACCACAAGTATCGGTAACAATTCTACATGACATTTGGGTTTACGACTAAAAGCCATAAAACCATCTTTAGGCTTTAAAAAATTATTAAAACTTGAATATTTTACAATTTTGTTCTGATAGTACTAGGGAGTCGTTTATCGTTCAACGTCGGCACGACAATCTTAATAGGAGCGAATATTAAATAAAATTTACTAATTTCTGTGAAGTGTTGTGTGTGACAATTTTCAACTAAATGTGAGTGAAATTTCGATTCAAAGTTTTGTTGTCAAATTAAAATTAAATCTGTTCCTAGAGAAACAAAAAGTGGAATAGTTTAACAACCTCACTTGTAAAATATTTTAAAATTAGATAAATTTCACCATGAATCATATTTTTGTAAATAATTTTAAATCAAAAAATTGAATAAATTGAGCGAAATTTACTTCTGAATTATAAACAAAATATTCAAAAGACTTTACAAGCAAATTCAAAATTTTGGGTCTGATATAATACAGTTTGGGTGCAAATAAAATGTAAATATTAACAGCAGAACTCGAACAGTTTAGGGATAAAATGTTTAGATAAAATTACCAAAAATGTTTAAATCAATAATACAATTTGAATAAAGTGTTTCAGTTAAGGAAATTTTTCAGTTAAGTATCTGCAAGTAACATTTAAATGTGATTATACTGTACACAAACAACTGCGTGACATTCTTTATAAATTTAGTTCGCGGGGAAATCAATTCCAGAACCTGTTTGAATTTAATTTAACTTAACTTTAAACCCCAAATATTGAAATAATCGTTAGAATTTTGGTTACGTCCTCAATATTAAATATCAAGAGGACTGATCAAGAGGAAATACATAGCGGAATATCACTTATTAAAATTTACTCAAATTCAGGGTAATAATTGTTTATTATCAGTACGGAACATTGAAAATGAATCCGCCCCAAAGAGAAACATCAGAGTATCATTAGAACATTTCTTCATTATGTGGTTATAGTTAAAATTTATTTTAAACTCAATAAAATTACTCAATAAAAATTTGTGTGAAATATTAGAAATATTGTACAAATTTTGATAGATGTGAGTGAAATTACGAATATAATTTTTAGTTTTGAGTATTATTTAACATAAATTTGTAACTTGAATTATTGAATTTAACGTAAATTTTTTAGTGAAATTAAACTCTTTGATCATACAGCCATAGATTTATCTCCAATAAAAACCAAAATTTTTATTTGGGTCAAAATTTCACAAAATATATTGACGCAATTTATAATACAAGTTGAGCGAGGTAAAATGCTCAAAGACTAAATAAATTTAATAATATTGAGTGGAAATTTTTAAAATTCTTCCGTGTTACGATTTTAAAATTTATGTTACTTCGCTAAGTCGTATTAAATCAAATTGAGTAATTTTTGAGAAATGTTGAAACAATTATGAGCTAAATGTCTCTGCAACTTTGATTCAAAATGTTGATGTCAAATTAGAAAGTAGCAGTAGAGAAACATTAAGTAGAATGACAACTATAAAGTGTATATTAAAAATATATATTTTAAAATTGGATAAATTATCACCTTGAATTACATTTCTGTAACGAATTATAAAACCAAAAACAAAATGAGTGAAATTAACCTCTGAAAACATAACCAAATTATTTAAAAATTAAAACATTTTATTTTGTGTTTTTAGTTAAAATTTACTTTAAATTCAAAGAGTCACAAAAAAGGAGTGAAATTTTAGCAATATGGAGTAAAATTTGAAAGAAATGTGAGTGAAATTTTGAAATAAATTTTTAAATATTTAAAGTTTAGTTTTTACAGTGAAATTAAGGTATACACTAATTTTTATTTATTTTATAAAGTATCTGATACATCTTATCTGAACCCCCGATCGTTCAGATATGATGTATCAGATACTTCATAAAATAAATAAAAATTAGTTTATAAACCTTAATTTCACGTAAAAACTAAACTTTAAATTTGTAAAAATTTATTTCGAATTTTTACTCCATATTGCTAAAATTTCACTCCTTTTTTTGGCGACCCTTTGGATTTAAAGTAAATTTAACCTAAGAACACAAAATGAAATGTTTTAATTTTTAAAAATTTTGGTTATGTTTTCAGAGGTAAACACTTAAAACTAGTCAAATGCCAAATAGTTTGAATAATGTGAGAAGGTGAGATTACCAAAAGTTAAATGGTAGTTGGTTCCGAACTAAACTATAAATATAATTCGCTAAATGAAATGGACCATACTTTATGCATAAGCATGATTTTTCATTGAAAAATTCTAATTCTCTTCAGATCGAAACCAATTACCACCTAACTTTTGGAAATCTTACCTTCTCGCGTAAAACAAAATCTGGCTAATTAAATTGGAATAACCCTACATTTCAGTTTCAATAATATTGAGTAAAACGAAATGTTAGTGAAATTATGATTCAAAACTGATTTATCAAGTTGCAGTAGGACCCAAGAAAAGAGAAGTGAACAAAATGAACAATCCTTGCCTTTTTAATATTTTGATCTTGAACTGGTTATTAATGCGATGGTTTGTAAGAACTTAAAAAGTATCATTGAATGAATTGAGTGGGAATTTATAATTGAATCTGAGGTTATAAAAATAAACATTTTTTTAAATTACAGTTTAAGTACAAAATTTAAACATGAATCGGAGTAGAACTCGATCTGTTTAGGGCTAGTGCATTAGAGGCTTTAGTAAAATTCTAAAAATGGTCAAATAATCCAATTTTTTTAATGAAATTCTTTATATAAGTTGATTTCGCGGTGACATTTGTACCCAAAGTAAATTTATAAACTCAAAATGTTGAAATAGTTTTTAATAAATAAGCTACCGCCCTCAATGCTAAATAAATTAATAAGTTAGGTAATCATGATCGAAAGGAAACAGGAAACTAAACAAGCTTGAAAATTATACCTTTACCATTTTGGAACATAAAAATTATATCCGTCCCGCAGATCAATGTTTACGGATCACTGTGGCAGAGGTGCTTACTGTGCATTTAATAGCTATCGTACTAATGTACATAACCAAAAATAATATTAAAATGACCTTGTCGCATTTTCAATTTCGTAAATATAATTCTTAAGAGATGTGAAAATATATATTTTAGATTTTTGTATTTAGTAAAAGTATAAGTACCATATAGTTAGATCTGCTGATATAAAAGTAATTTTGTTCTATAAATAAATTGAATTTTTCTTTTGGTGTACACAACACACATCAACGAATAATAAAATATATATAGACTCTCAAAAAGGTTGAATTATTGATCTGAACGAGTCGAAATAATAAATTATGGTATTATATTTTGAAGATGACATCGTTTTTTTAGGAATAATTTAATTGACATAATACGAATTATTTTTGCAGCCTACACACAACCCGTCCCGCGTTTGTACTGTATTCACATCATAAATATACAATTAATAAGCTTGGATATAATTAAATCGTTATACTTTTAATGGTACAATCATTGAAATGCAAACTGAAAAGGCTAGTCAGGTATGTTGATCCCGGTAGCAAATGAAAACAGTTTAATTGAAGAAACAAATAATTAATTGAAGAATGATAAGTATATACGCCTAAGTGTCATCAAACCTAGTTTTTGACAGATATTTTATTCAATTTCTAAAGCTAAGATTGAGAGTCCGACTATATAAATAAAAACTGGCGGCAAATACTAGTGTCAATAAGATTGTCCAACTATTTTAGTTCTATTTATGAGGTTCCAATATTATCATCGATAGTGTAGATACAAAATTGGTTTGGTGTGAGTTCGACTATGCCATTCCTTATCAGATCACAACCCAATATCAGTTCAGTGCTGTTGAATTATATTAATCATTGAATGTGTCATATTTTAAAAATTTAGTTGATGGCGATAAGCAATTGAAAATTTATTTATAAAGTAAATGGAAAGTATATTCAATACTTTATGTGCGAGATAAGTCTACTCAAGTGGTAAACCTTGTCAAGTTGAACGGCATGAAATGTAAACAAATGGTTGTGCTGAGTACAATGATCTTTTGTATTTGACTGTAGTTATTTTTTATATATGCGGGATAAATTTGCGGTATGAAAACACACCTCATTTTTATACCACACTATAAATATATAAGTTCAAGTCAATTAACCATAAAATAGTTATAAACTAAAGCATCACCCACTGTATTTTATTACAAATAATACAAAAAACTGAAAATCAATTTTTGTTTGTTGTCTGCACGTTAAAACCTACTAAAATTATTATTAATATTTTTTATTCCATTAAGTCTAGCAAATTCCACGAAATCGATACCAAATCACCAAAATCAAGTTGTCTTTGTTACATAACCTAAAATTATGGTAATCGATTATGCAAATTCTGCGTATGTTTCACACGTCTAATATTTCATGCCGAACGTTGCAAAATTACTGCAAATTACTACGATTATAAATAGTGTATGTGTGTAGGATGGGAATACGAGTAATTAGCATACACGTACTAGTCCAATAAAATTTTATCTTAGCAGCGATATTACTTATACCACAAAATTATATGGTAAATATTTGCATGTGGCGAATAAATAAAGTTAAGTAAAATCTTTTTACTTATCATCAAATTCTAACTAAAAATACTTCACGTTGATAATAAAAAGATGAAATTTAAGAATTCTGGTTAATAAGTGGGTGTAAATTTACAATTATTTTTTCTCAATAAATCGTGAGTATGATTTCAAATTTCTAATTAACATATTTTAGACTAATAACTTTGCTACCGTCTTGAAAAATTCGATATATAGACAAGGGACTAAAAAAGAAGAATAAAAAGAAAATAAATTGGATATGTCGAAGCCATCTTTTATGTTACCTACCATTAACCACGAAAAATATAATTGCGCCACCGATAGATGAGACCAGAAAAACTATTCGTGAAATTACCATCATTTACGTGTTAGTCTACTAAAAGCGTATAAGGTTGTAGAGAAGTTAACATAGAAATGCATCTTTGAAAAAAGAAAAATTAAAAATTGCCTAAAAACCGACTTCCTTTTACGACAAATGTCTTAGATCTCGGGTGCACCACACTTAATTTCTATAAATTGAAAAATTGAACCTCCTGGATTTTTGATAAAATATTAAAAAATCACTATTCCTGCTAAAATTTCAAAAAACCCACAAGGTCAAATATTGTTGAAAATTTAACTTCACTGGAAAAATTGAAAAGCTGTCACTTCCGGTACACAGATGTCCACCACATTTCACATGTATCTGTCCCACAACATTTAGTTTGCCCACACACACCCAGACATTTTGTAAAAACTACTTTTTTTACTTCGGCGATACAGCGAATAGTAAATTTGCAAAAATGTCAAGGTCAAAATTTTTCATAATTACCATACTTTATTTATTTAATTCAAAAAAAGTCGCTTCCGCTTAAATTTTGGTAAAACGATCCGGCTGGTATTGATGAAAATTTAATTTAAAATCGTTTAGTTCATAATCATTTTTCTCGTAAATGATCTACGTTTCAAAATATTTGCAAAAAGTGAAAAAGCTCTTTTGGAAGCTTCCGGTAAACCGATTCGACCAAGACTCACTAGAATGTCCCAATTTGTGGAAAAAACTTAAGTATGAAGTTCCATCTCAATCAATAGAGCCGTTTGGGTTGTACAGATCCGAATTTTTGTTTAAAAGTTTTTTAAACGTCATTTCTATTTGAATTTTGGAAAAGTTATCTGTGCATAAAATTTAATTGTGCCGCTTGGGCGCTTAGAAGTTTCATGAATCTGCCCCAATATAAAGATGCTAGTCAGTGTGAGTAATCCAACAGCTTCAACATTCGTCCTAATCCGACACTTCTATAGAATGAACTAGGGTGGCGGCCGAGCATAAACATATCGAGTAATATATTTTTATTCTTAATCAAGCATTGCGTGTTTAGTTAGCTTCAACTTTTTCCATTTTATTTAGAAGTATATTTGTATGCAAAATAATAGTATATCATTCACTGGGCTGAAATGATATTTCTGGGATGAAATAATTTCTGGGCTGACTATAGTAGCCTGGGATGAAAAACTGTAGTAATAGTAACTAAATTTGTATACATTTAGATCTCAGTCTCAGACTTTGTAACTTTATTAAAATTTGACATTAATTCATCCAATATTAAAATTAATCCTTCGTATACTCGATCGGTTTTCATTCGGTGCAATGCAAGCCCAGAAGGCATGGCGCAGGACACAAGTAAATTATTCAGCAACAGGACTTGAGTGTTAGGCGATAATTCTAACACAGAAAAATCGACCATACGTGGAGTGGCATTAATTCACTTTAATTACGTACCAGGCAAGATTAAAATGACAAGTTGCAGCGTAGGTCGATAAGGACAATTAGTGTTGCATTTACTGCGATATTAAAGATGAACAATTGATAGCATATCAAAATTATTATTATTACCGGACAAGTGGTGCAGTGGTTAAACCTTCGGCACTTGGACCGGGAGGCACTGGATTCGAATCCCACCAGAGGCTGGATGCAAAGCGAATTTTCTTCATCGATTACGATCGATGATATTAATAAACACAACTAAGACCCTCTGTTGGAGTGCAGAATTCAGCGCCGACCCATCGTTCATGTCAGTGTACAGGTTGACATGGAGCTTGCAAAGTGCAGGTGGTATACTGTAATTGTGAGAATGGGTGGTGTGACAGTGAATGAAAAGGGAGGTATTAATTGAGCTTCAAAGGACATTAAATTCACTGGACAATTAATTCTTTCTTTTAAAAAAAAAATCTAAATTCAGATATCATTAATTTGTCAGAGTTTGAAGATAACGAATATATCGAGAACATCATATGTTCTGCCTGAGAGAATTTGTATACGTTGGGTATCCTAAAGCTCCGACATGATTTGATAAAAAAAAGCATAGCGAACGTTTATCATCACACGGTTCGATAACAGAAACTTGAGAAATTATAACAATGTTCCTATTAACCAGATATGGCAAGTTAAAGATTTTACAGGAAATTGTGAAGTTTGCCAGATTATAAAACCTACTAGAACTATGAAATGACCAATCGGCAGAATGTTTAACATTGATCGTCCTTGGCATCGGGTATACGCCAACCTACTTGGGCCTTATCCACAGGCGTCTCGAGGAAAAACTTTAACCGTTATAGTAATAGCCATTTCACGAAGAGCGTACTCAAATTTAAATATTCATTCAGGCACTTGGTCTCGTTCTGACATGGTACGAAAATATATCTATCTTTGGATCTTACTGCAGCCCCAATACATTGATCGAAACGCCGTTTTGAGCGAAATTTTTGAGATGTATTCAACAAATGACTCTGAATTGGAAACCCATTTCATTATACCAGCCTCGCAAAATATATGAACTAGATGACTCTTTAACTCTATGGCTTGTTTCACTGTATCATATCATCGACGTATGTACATTTGCTTAATCGGGTTGAGGCTATCGGTTTGGTCTCCACAATAAACCTTGATATTTCAAAAACGTCATTTGCACCAGAATCTGCACTGTCGGTCCGGCCATAAGCAGCTCGGTTAAAGAAACTCCGTTCGACATTTTCGCAGATGCATTAAACTAAACTTAGTTATTCGTAGATCGTTTAAAGTTCGCAACTGTTCCTAGTTGGGTTTTGTGCTGCGTTTTGTCCACTGCCAATTCTCCTTCTAATACGCTACCTAATACCGTATTTAATGCTATCACCTGGATGGAGTTCGTGTTTAGTTCTTCCATTCAGAAGAACAGTGACAACGTGTTAAACACCTAGAATGAAATCTAGTGGTTGCCTAATATAATATTTGAATTAACATGGTTTAAATTAAATAACTGGACAGATTTACTTCGAATAGTTTTTACTTTATCTCCGATTATAGAGCAAACACATCTTCCCAGAGATTTGGTCTCAGGTTCCGATAGTCCAATTTCTAATTTACCTGGATATGAAACATTCGCCAAATTATCTCTACTCATAATATAAATTACATTGTGATTTGCGATATAAGATCACATGAAAATGCAAATACTGGAAACCAAATCAATGATATCGCCTTAAAATGATGTCACACACTTAAACATATCATATTGCTTCATGCATTCTGATTAACCCTACAGGCTCTTGGAAACAAAGAATCCCGGAAACCAAACATGGTTGGTAACCACTTGTTAAAATACTCCGCTCATTCACCTTTAGTGTTACCTGATGCAAGTTTTTTTAATTTTTCTGTAAGATTTTTTTTTTATTTTATTTAAATTATTACGACTGAATACAATTCACCTAGTAATTTTTCTTTCTTAATTAAGACAATAATTTAGCCACATTTATAAGCTATGTACTGAAGTAGTCTTTGCACTGGTGTCCTTAATCCATTAAATCAATTGGTTTCGTTCTCTATAATCGCCTTACTGCATGCGAAGTGTCCAACATACCACGAAGCTCTTCATTTACTTGTTGATAAATACGTTGTCCATGAATTACTGCAAGTTTTTTTAATTCTTCTTGAGCCGTCGGGATATTTAAGTCCCTATGAAGGTCATCATTCCTAATGTACCACGGAGTGTTAACTATACCACGTAGCACTTTGATCTGAAAAGCTTGTATTATTTTGGTGTTGGTTTTCTTTGTGCAGCCTCAGAGCTGAATTCCGTAAGTCCATATAGGCTTTAGCACCTGTTGATATAATAGCAAGTTATTTTCGGTTGACAATTCCGAATTTTTCCCGAGCAGCCAATACGTTTTTCGATATTTGATATTAAGTTCATATTTTTTCTCATGACCTTAAACATCCCTATATATTTAGTCTTACTTGCATACAGAATCTGCTAACCGTTAATGATTACAGTTTTGTAGCTGATTTTTAGGTTAGTAAAATTCACATGCGTGGATTTTGATCCATAGAGCCCGATACGCCACATTTTTGGCCATTTTATGATTTTGTCACATGCTTCTTGAAGTTTTGTTGTCGATTCCTCGATAGTGCCTCCTAACTTTTGCCGAAATCTTTTTTAGCTCGGAGTATTCTTCTTCATATTTCACCCGAAAGTGACGATTCTCTATGTATAATTTTAAAATCAATAATCAATAATATTGTTTTGGTAAACCTCTATGTAGTTTGAAGAGTAAACCTCTGTGCCACCTTATCGAAGGCCGGCGCCACATCTAAGAAGATACTAGAACAAACCTTTTTCCTCTCTAATGTATTCACAATGACATCTGTAAGCCTATAAACCTGCTCAATAGTTGAATGTTTCTCTCTGAAACCAAACTGATATTCTAGGATAAAATTTCTTTCTTCTATGGTTCTTTCTGTAAGATTGACCAACGGAAATTGTTCTTTATATTACTCCTTCTTGCGAAATTGAAAATGTATCTGATGGATTTTTAAACCATCGCTATTTTTCAATTAATCTTATTTGAATATATGCCTTTAAAAAACTGTTGCCGTTTCCAAAGTCATCACGTTACACATAATAAATATCACCAATATTTAATAAAATGCAATTCGATTTAACAAATCGATAAAATCGTTTCGGTGAGAAATTTAAATGGGCGCACGGAGCTATGGTAATAAATGTTACATACACATTCTAACGATGACTGAAAACTATATATAACATCTCGACTGACATCAAAGACATTAATTGCTTTCTTAACACATACTTGATGTATAAAAACAACAAAACAATTTTATAATTATTTAATAAAATTCCAGTATTCTAGCATCAGACAGACAAGATACAGAATTTTTTGTACTTTCTCCGATCGATCACTGTTGCAGATATACAAGCTTTTTAAATTACTTATCTTCGATGAGAAGAAATTTTCTTGTCATTTTCCAGACAAATAATGTAACATACTATACATATAAACGTTTGCACAGTACTTATATAGATAGAGTACAGGGGGACGTGTACTTCATGACGTTCGTCAATTGTATACATTGTGCATACAATTAAAACTTAACGGTCTAGATACTTCCCTGAATCATTTTCTTAAGTCACTGAATATCTAATATTCTACAAAAAATTATGATGATTTGAAACCAGTTTGGAAAGTATTACAATTTCGTTGTCATCTTATACTGGAAATACAAAATTATATTTAAGAAATATTTCTTTTCTATACTTAACATATAAAGAGATTAAAAACTCGAATATTTTATGTTTTATGTGACCTGATCACGCCTTCAACATAAAATGTATATACACCATAAACAAAAATATATTCAAAAAATATATCGAATCTAATAAATTTAATGATGGAATGTATCAATTATTCTTGTGTGTTACTCGGAATCAAGGCCGGTTAAAGAAATATACACATATAAAAAAAATTCTTAGGTATATTTTAGAAGAAAACGAAAAACGTCGCACTTGAAATACGACGAATGATTATTATAAAAGAATCAAATGTGCGTGTATTGACGTTGTCATTTGAATCAGGTTACGTTTGAAAGTGAAAATACATATATAGTTAAGCGTAATAGTGACTTTTAAGGAAGCATTGTTCTAATTCATAGCCAGAGTTGGAAAACTTCAAAGAAAAGCGATCTGTCATTAAGCATCGTTTATTTATCAGGTGCGCAACTAAATTTCCAGGTTTCACACATAGACGGTGCTAGCGACCCGCATAGTTGTCATATATGTCAGAAGTTGTGGTCAAAAATATTTTTTCTAAGAACGGAAATCTAGAATTTTGTGCCAAACACACAGCTTTGCTTTTCTGTTTCAACTTGAAAAAAAAATGCAGCTGAAGCACGTTATTTGCTTGAGGAACCCTACGGCGAGCATGCACCATCGAAAACCTGTGTAGATTGGTTTAAACTGAACTGAACTGAAACCATGAGTTTTTAGCACAAGAACACCATTCCACAAACTATGGAGAAAATAACCCCATTAATATAGGTTGTCTAAATCTTTCAAGATCGTCGACGACCTATTTGACTTTAATTTATCAAAGGACAACTTCAAACATATCCTTAAGAATATTTTTAAAATTTTTAATTGTTAAATCAAAATTTGAGTTATATTTTTGTGAAAAATTCAAATAAAGAACTTTAACTTTATTTGAATTTTTAATATTTTTGTTTTAAATTAAATTCTGAAATCTTACATGTAAATCACAAAATAGATTTCTTTAAATAAAGAAACGCTTCAGACGTGGCGATTTCGACATTGAGACATTTGAAGACACCGAGCTGCAAGCGTTATTGGATGAAGATGATTCGCAAACTCTAGATCAACTTGCGGAGGCATTAAGCACGACTCGCCAAGGTGTTTCCAAACGTTTATATGCTATGAGAAAAATTCAAAAATGGGTGCCGCATGAGTTGACTGAGAGACAGATGGATAAACGAAGAGCCACTTGCGAAATTGTGCTTTCACAGCATGAAAGAAAGAGCTTCCTGCATCGAATTGTTACGGGACATGAGAAGTGGATCTTTAAGAAATCGCTTCGGAAAGAAGACAATGCTTTGCGTTTTGTGGAACCAGAAAGGAATCGTGTACTATGAGCTGCTAAAACAGGGCGAAACTGTCAATGTACAACGCTACCGACAACAACTCATCAATCTGAACCATGTTCGAAAAATTGCAGCACGATAGCGCTCCACGCCATCGCACTCCCATCGCCCAGGACACCATCGAAACGCTGAACTGGGATCTGCTAGTCGGCCAGTTTCGAAGAAGTGCACAATTGGTTGAATGAATGGTTTCGATCCAAAAACGCGTCATTTTATCGTCGTGGTATTCATGCATTGCCAGAGAGAAGGCAAAAATGTGTAGATAGCGAAGGACAACACTTTGAATAAACCATTTTTTTATATTTCGATTGAAGTTTTCCATTTTTCATTTTTCAAAATAACCCATAAATTTAGTTGCACACCTGGTATAAAGATCTTAAAGTTTATATTTGATAAGTCTAATATTTAAAGTATAATGAATATGGTTTGTGGAAGATTGTTTTGTAGGAATCGTAATTCTGAAATCAGCATTCACAAACTATAGAAAATTTCAAAACAGAACTTTAATCTTCCTATACGTCAAATAGGCGTAAGAAACAATTAACCTTTTATTTAATTTACATGAAATATTGTAGTTCGATATGCAGTCGCTAATTTTGTGATCAATTCAACGTGCTCACACTTGAACAGTTAAATCAGTGTTTTAGCCATTTTAGCTTACATGACTGGACCATAACAGTAGTACTTAGCTACGGACAAAATTGAGTGAAACTGGCACACATTTCGATTAATAAAATTCCGTTTATTAGATGAAAGTGAAATGATTTACCGACATTTTTTCAGAAGCTTACGAATGCGACTAATCTAAAAAGGAATAGGACATTTCTTAAAGGAGTTGTTTGATATCAATTTTGAATTGGGTTGTGGAATATAAAAATATAATTTGTTATAATTTTCTTCTGATTCAGGAAAACTGGTAGAATTTTTTAGTATTGTTTGGCTTTTAGATACAGAATTTTCTTCTTGAGTTCCTTTTACAACATTTAAAGTCCCGATCGATATTTAAGTATTTATCGCGCCATTGAAATTATTGTTTCTGAAACATTTCCGTAGTTGACATCTTTTAGTTCTGTATATACTTTCGACCAACTAAACTAATCCCGTTTTCAAAGCATTCTTGAAAGTAATATTTATTGCGCTCATCAGTCAATGGTAAAGATCGCTTTTCCGCTTTAATTTTTAATTAAAATGTAACAACATAACGAAGGTAGTTTACTTTAAAAGCAGCTATTACCTCTTGATCAGAGAGACGAATAGTACTAGTTGTGCTTGGTGGTAATATTTTTTTGATATTTTTACCAATTTAGGAGCAATAATGCTTTTAATTCGTCTGTTAAATACAGTCGTCTGCTATAATTTGAAATCTCCGAGACCAGATAAAGGCGTTACCATGAGACACAAGTGTATAATTATGTGCAATAACAAGTGCTCTTGAATAACTTTAACACGCCCCTCAATCGAATACGACTCCGTAGCGATAAATGGCAAATATTCAACTAACAAAATGACATGAAATAACTGAAAACAAACACGGGTTTGTTATTTTTCGGCATCTCATTTGGATAACCCTTTAAAATTCATTGGGAAAGTACTATTGCATGTTAGGTGAACTTCAAGAATTAGAGTCAATTATAAAATCAATTTATTCAATTATTACATATCTTCGTTAAAATATATTTAATTTAAATAAAAATATATTAAAATTGTCTTTATTGATTATTAAACGTGCAAGCGTACTGTGATACAAATTAATATGTTTTATGTTAAGCATGGAAATCAACATAGATATCCACATTGTCCGAAGCAAAAAAAAGTAAACCCATGAAACTGAAATAATCTTAAAGACAGTTGCAGCGAATAACGGAACCCATTTGTATATAATCAGAGGTTTCGGAGAATAACCAACACATAGTTGACATCCACACTATATCTATATTTTGACAGATAAAATTCTGACAATTGCAGGATGAAATTGTTAAATCTATCCGAGATGAACACCATGCAGCTCCAAACAAAGAGCACCTTGATTTATTAAAAGAACACGTCTCTTAATTTTCCTTTTAATTCCTGTCATTTGGTGAAATCTTTAAAATTTATGGTAATTGTCCTAGCGGCGATTATTTTAATGATTTCAGGTATTCCTTATTGTTTGAAACTTCGTCGAGGAAGTAACTTTTCATTTTGACGGTAAATTTGCGGTGGTTATTTTGGTATGTCGACTTTTTGATTGTTTTGCCCACATCGTACATTACAGAAATTATGCCTGATACTTTTATTTCTACACTGTGGATAATTTACATTTTGTTGTTTATTTGATAAAATTATTAAAATTATTAAAAATTAGCAAAATAGACAAGTTTAGTTTGTTTACTTCGGAAGAACCATAATTTTCTACTAGTTAAGATAATAATGTATCGAGTAAGCAGTGTAAGGTTGATCAGGATATCTGAATGCCATAACAGTCGCTTACAAACTATATTTTAAAGGCGCTTATGACTATAATTTTATACGTAGAAGAGTGGACAAATGAAATCTCTAGATCTCCGTTCCCGAGAAATCCGGTTTGTACGTAATTTATATGTGGTACATGAGGTTTGGATAAGACGTAAACCGGTTAGTCTATTCCATAAGTTTGGCTATGCCAGCTTTTGCTCCAGGTCTATTCCGACCTGCTTCCCGTGTCGGCCTTTTGTTCGTGTCGGAGGCCTTATATGTATGACGTTTTTTATTACAAATCTACATCTCGTCACTAAATTGCTGTAATTCAGTCTACCAGATGTTACTTATTTTTTAATAGACTCTCAAAAACATATATCCAAAACAAAATAAATTAGATTTGACAAAATTTATAGATTAGATAATGATTTATATTATTGAATATGTTTATCTAGATAATACCAATGCATATATCAACTTAATTGGATTAGCCTATATCTTCAAACAATACGATATGACAAGAATATATTTTATGACATCCGCTACAGTCCCGTTATCTATGTACATATGAGATTAAGTTTAATTAGGAGTACATTGATAAGTAATTAAAATGACATATGCATATATTATGCTTATCATCTATATACACATGACACTTTATCATTGAAACAATATCAAAATCTTGTTAGTAATGCATTGGCCTGCGCCATATAATTAACAATGAATATGTTAATAGTATTTCCAAGTCCGATATATAATATACACCATATGCCAATTTTAAACCAGATAATGAGTTAATCATTAAATATTCCACACGCAATTATAATGTGTGCCCATTTTTTAGTTTTATAATCGACCAGATGCAGTTTAATGTGCTTGCGATTATATATACAAATTACGGAAAAAGACTGGTCGCGATTTTTATTATCTCGACTTTGTACTTTGTTTACAAAAAAAAAATTAAATCAAATTGATGGTACGATAAAGGTATGGCTGATAATAAATTCAGTAAACGGCAGGTGTGCGCAAATCCCACCAAATAGCTGGGTCACTGCGTAGTATTTACGTAGACGCACGACGACGATGTCTTATATATAGATATCTAAAAATAGATAAATTCAATCGCCTGAACACTCAAATCATTAAATAATTTTTTTTCCAAATCATTGATTTCTGTCTTCTACACCAAAAATTTCTTCTGCTGTCATTTGGTTCATATACATGAACACAGCAAGGTGAAAATATTTTTCCCGAATACCAATCATCCCAACATCACCATTATCATGACTATATAAAATAAAAATCAATGCTCGTGATAAAATTTTCAACAACAACAAAATAAAACAAATATTAGTCCAACAAACCTTATCACCAATGAAATGAAAATAAAAACAACAAACATTTTATTTTTTTTAATCAAATTCTACAGGACGTGAAAATTGTCGTTACCGATAAAAATATACGTTTAATAAAAAAAAAATCATTTTCTCTTAGTTGACTGGTGGTTCACCGGGATCAAAATTCACGCCATGAATATTAATTTAATTTGCGTAGGAATGCTCCAGTCAAGCGAGTTAGAATCACGTGAAATCCATAATAATCTAGAGAGATGCCATCATCGTAAATCGCGTCACAATTTAATCGTAGTACTTGTAGGTTTACAGCAATAATTTTTTTGGATTTCGTCCCACCGAAGGTAGAAGAGCAAGAGGCGAGCGATATACGCCATAAAAATAAAATAAATTATTTTTAATTAATTATTATCAATTAATATTTTGTTAATCACGTTTTTTGTCGTTAATGCGACTGTCATTTGCTGTTATGTGTACGGATTATTAATGGAAAATTAATTCAAATCAAAAATGTGTTTGTATAATTAAATCTTGGTCAGCACACACAATTAAACAATTGTTATACAAATAATGATTTAATATAGCTTAACCACAGTATGTCTGGCAGCTCGGAAGCCATTTTATAACAAATTTCCTTAATTTGAAGGGGAAATCATATTATAACTAAAATAGACTTGTGATTGCAAAATACTTCTAAACTCATATATAAACATTCATCAATATTGTGGAGGTTGGCATTAAACTCAATAAAATATTGATTAAAATGGATAATTGGCAACTTGAAACTCTTCGCCTGCATGTAACAATATGTTAACTTCTTCCAACGAGTTAGGTACTCTTCACGGGAGTAACTCGTCAAATTATCGTGATAATCAACATGTACAACTGAAAATGCCTTTCAGTGCGAGAAAGAAAATGATAACTACGCGCGTTGAAGAAGAATTTGCAATTTCCAAGAGCATTTAAACAAAACCGGCACCAGTAGAGACACCTGAGCCTACAAACACTGTTATCATTAATTCATGTCATACGCATACGGAAGAAAATTTCGCGCGCTACCAAAACACTCAGACATGAAACAAAAGTCTCTTGTTGAAAACTAATTAAAAAGTATTCAGCGTCCAATATAAATAATATTTAAGGTGTAGTGATTTGTTAAACTATAATTCGTTCGAAAATAAAAAAACACTCACCAAACAAATTGGTCTTAAATTATAGAAATAAAATACAGGGTAGGCAAAAAGTCCCTATCAGGCTTAAAAATTTAATCTTTTTTTAAATATTGTTTGGTATTTCTTTTCTATTTCTGACCTTAAACTTGGAACATTTTAATATGGAACAGTACACTATTGCAGAGGGAACCAAAATGGTCTTAGTATTTCTATAAAACGGCCGATCAGTAGTTCGCAATGTTCCAACAGCTCCTACTGTTCGTGCTATGGTGACAAAATTTGAGGATAGGAACTTATGAGATGTGAGACGCGCGGGCAATCCTCGTTCTGGACGATCGGCCGAAAATATCGAGCTCGTTAGGCAGTGTTGTAAATAACCCTGAAACATCAACACGACGACATTCAACACAGTTGGCTGTACCGCGTGGTACGATTCTTCCGATTTTGAAAAAAAGATTTGCACCTCTACTCCTACAAAATACAGTTGCTCTAACAGGTCCATCCTGGAGACCTGGCATTGCGTTTAGAGTACTCCAGAGCTATCGCAAATCTAGCCGAGAATAACCAATTTTTATTGAAAAATTTTATAATGACCGACGAGGCACATTTACTTCTGAGCGGGATTCCAGATTTTGGAGCACAAATAATCCTGAAAATCTCCACCAACGTGAAGAATACATCCTCGTGGTGCAACTACTTGGTGTGGTGTAACCTCGCGCAAGATTTATGGAATATATTTCTTTGAAAATGCTGCAGATGCAAGCATTATGATCACTGTGAAATTTCTCTATTTTAGATTGTATCGTCTCGTTTAAAATTAATTACAGATATAAATACCAAAATTATTTTTTGCCTACTCAGTACACTAATTTTTATTAGAGTACATGCCAAGAGCCACAAACAACCAATGGTTTCGCCATCATAGGTACGTATTTGCGAAGGGCGAAGTTCAAAATTCATACCTCCTCGTGGTGATCTCTGGGCCAACTCTGGCTCCCGTAGAGAAGACGATGCATGGGAAATTCTGCTTATAGCCATTGACACTACAAGTCACGGCGAGTTATTGTCGCCGTAAACCGTAAGCCGTATTACCAAATTAGTGTCTTTTCTTAAGATCAGAGGCGGCTGAAGCGACATCTGACTTCTATCAAGCGGCTTGCTATATAAATTTGTTCTAGCTAGGAATGGATCCCTTAAGATTTTTCACCTGTACGTGATCCACACACGTATCAAGCGGGTTGAGCGGCAGGCTAACAAAATTATCATGACAAACACGACCTCGGCACTAACAATATGCGGATAAGCACGATTTCCGGACTCCGCACTAAGAAATTTAATAGCACGATCGATAATGTAATGCAATCACCGAAGATAAAACAGCTGACATCAAAGATCTATTCTTTATCGAGTTGGAGGAAGTCATCAATCACATACCGCACCACGACATTAAAATCATCGTGAGTAACGTTAATGCAAAAATTTGCAGGAATAGAAAATTCATCACACATCGGTCCTAACGGCTTACACATCACCGCAGTAACAACAACGGCCAACGCGTCACTGGCCTGTCAGGTATGTGTAATGTACAATTTAGTTGTATCAAGTACATTTTTCCATATAGAAGAGAGAGGAGAACGAATAATAGAATAACGGAAAACCATGTCGATCACGTCATAACGTCTAGACATTGCACCAGCATATGCGACGTTAGATCTTATAGAGATGCCTACATGTACAGCGATCTTTTGCTTGCAACATTCAAATATCAGTGCAAACTGGCATCTATGGATCGATGGAATGTCGATGATTTAAAAAAACTAGCATCAATAAAAAGCTACCAATAACTTCCTATAACTTCCTATCTAGACCAACACACAGTAATATCGCAGAAACTCCACTTACCATCCAAGAGCTGTGGCTAGCTATACAGTCAGCCAGCCATATCTACCGCGTTGCAAATTGCTTTAGGAAGACTATCGAAATTTCGCAATGATTGGTTCGATAATCAGTGCCGATGATCGTCGAAAATAAACAAAGGCTTCATTAAAAATGGTTAGCTCGTAATACTAAAAGCACACTACCAGAACATCTCCGAGGTAGGAAATTGAAAAATGCATCAAAAACATAAGCTTGCAAGAGGAACAAGGAAAATCGACTCCAACCCAAAAAATACAGCCATGAAAGACTAGTATGGAGAGCTGAGAACTAATGTGACTCGTGTTCTCTCAGTATGGTAAACCCAGTCTTCCAAAATATGGTACATCGAGATGATGAAGTGACCGCTATTAGACCAATCGATCCGCCAGATGAAGGGGTTTTTGTCGACAAAGTATCCCACAGTAAAGGAATAATACACAGCTAGTAGTAGATTAAGAAATTGAAGGGCACTCGGTTTCGACGATATCCCCGCAGAATTGATTAAGATCGGAAGCACTACTCTTGCATCAAATCTATATTATCTCATTGTGTATATTTGCGATCAAGAAGAGAATTGGAAGAAGAGCTGCCGGAGAATTGGAAAATATCATTGGCGACTATCAATGTGAGAAAAATATTGGGAGTACAATGTATGTTTACATCAGAGAATGTATGGGCCGCGCTCATATGTCGGAATACCAAAGTATCTCGTCTACGACATCTGAGTCTTTTGAAATAGCTCAGACTCCTTTGGAATAACACCTAGTGTTCGACAGAGAGATGCACTCGCGCCTGTGCTGTTTAATTTTGTGCTCGAGTACGTAGTTAAGAAAAAGCAATATACATTAAAACTTCGCACTGTATATTTAATAAATCGGGTCAAATTCGAAGATATGCTTCTTGGTCGGATATCAAATGATATCAAGGACTATATAGTTTTTTAAATAATTAAACAGTTTCCTGCAAACCCGGAGTAGTAGTTTTTTGTTCACAAGGGTTGAGAAGTGTGCTTAAGGAATACTTATTTCTCGACATTGGAAATAGTTTTTGTGAATAAGTTTATGGCGAATTAACGGAGTACCAGTATATGGCTACAGGGTCTGATCTAAAAATGATTTTCTATGTATTTGATAAGGTGACATTTTTGGATTACCCGTTTACAAAATATACTACTGTGGGCAAAAAGTAGTAAGACTTTTTAATTTAAATTTCGCGCGGAAAACCATTCATCGAAATATTTTTTTCTCTATATTGGTATGACTGTCAGTGACATCTGTGCCAAATGTCACATCAAAATAATCATTAGTGTTTAGTATACGCTTGTCTTTCTGAAGTACAAAAAGTGCATTCGGCGATTTTTACAATGAGTGGAATTATTCAACAAAGAAGTTCCATTAAATTTTGTGTGTAGAATCAATTTTGTGGTGCCGAAACATTCAGAATGTTGCAAAAGGCCTTCGGTGATAATTGTATGTCGCGAGCAAGTGTTGTTGATTCAAATGTTGAATGTTGGTTCAAATTGTTCAAAGAGGATCGAGAACGTGTTGACGACTAACCACGTCTAGGACGGCCATCAACATCAACTGATGATCAACACGCTAATAAAATCAAGGAATTGGTGCTCGAGAATCGACGAGAATCGGAAGGATCTGTGAAAAGCATTTTGAAAGATCATTTGGGCCTAAGAAAAGTGAAAGCACGATTGGTTCCAAAATCACTCAATTTTTTGGAAAAACAGCGTCGCGTTGACGTCTGTGAAACAATGCTTTCCGACTACCAGGAGTCTTGGATTTATGCTTACGACCCGGAAACAGACGATCAATCGGCCGAATATCGTGCCAAAGGTGAGCGGAAGCCGAAAAAACCACGTCAAAGCAAGTCAAAAATCAAGGTGATGTTGGCAGTTTTCTTCGATTATCGAGGTGTGGTGCACTCCGAATTCCTTCCGATCGGCCAAACTGTCAACAAGGAATACTATTTGAGTGTTATGCGTCGTTTGCGCGAAGTTATTCGTAATAAAAGGCCGGAATTATGGGTCGACAACTCTTGGTTTTTGCACCACGATAATGCACCTTTTCATACTGCATTGGTTTTACGTGATTTTGTCGCCAAATATTCCACCCATATCGTTCCGCAACCACCGTATTCGCCTGATTTAGCTCCGTGTGACTTCTGGCTGTTCAGCAAACTCAAACGACCGCTCCGGGGAAACCGTTTTGAGTCAATTGAAGACATTAAACGTGAATCGCTACGCGCATTGGAGGCTATTCCGGAAATTGACTTTAACAACTGTTTCGAGGATTGGAAAAAACGTTGGCACAAGTGTATTGAGGCCGGGGGGGATTACTTTGAGGGGGAAGAAATAGATTTGGTGAAATAAATAAAGAATTTTAAAATTATGAAGAAAGTTTTACTATTTTTTGCCCACAGTATTATATCGAACTAATTGAATTATACACAAAACTATCCGGTACATTCTCTCAATAAAAAAAACACAAAATGTAGCTAAATAATTTGTCTGGCTTTACGAATTTTAATAAACATAATCAAGAATTATCCAAGCGAAAAATAAAATATTTTGATTTACATTTTCAAATAGAACCCGTTTCAAGTACATATAGACATCGCATATTATGGAATCCATTAGAGAGTAAAAATAATTGTAACAAAAATAAAAAAAATTCACTTACATATTATGGATACCGACCGAACCGAGTACAAACGGAGAAAATATAATAGAAAAAAAATTTGCCTTGTACATAATCGAGTACCTAAAAACGCATACACACCATGTTACAAATAAACAAAAATTTCCATTTTGATTATCCACATCAGAGTTGATGCATTTTCCGTTCATAAACATATAAAACATCGAGGGTTGTATATCTCGAATCGAGTAAAGTAAATATTTGTATTGTGTACTACACAATGCCATACACAAAAAAAAAAACACCGAGTACTAAAGTTTATTTAACCGATGATGGGATTTTTCATTTTGTAATTCGTTCATCGTGTTTTATTATTACATTTTTGTTGCTATATGAAAATGGAAAATTATAATTACGACGAGTAGATTTCGAACATGCATTGTGCATATATGCGGAGTAGATATTCCACATATAAAATTGTGCGCGATTATGTATTATGTGATGCGGTTTTATGGTTTGGAAACATTTAAAACATGATTACGAGGTGTGTATTATGGTGATGCAGTGTACATGTCAGTTTTACTGTATAAATCAATCAGCATTCTTTTGCGTTACTCAAACGTTTTTAGAGGACACCAAAAGTCATTGTCTTGTGTTTCGTGTAAATATTTTTTTGTCGTATATATACATCTTCCGCCCACGATCGATACAAAAATATTGGCAACATATTTTGGCGGCGTGTTGATTATTTATATATTGTTATATTGACAACAAAAATACCGACATTTAATAAACATCAACCGAATAATATATAAAATACTATAAAACATGACCTCACCCTAGTTTCATTCATAAAATTTTTTAAAGCTGCTCTTTCACATTATTGTAAAAAACTATAAACTTCATTCTTATTCTTCTTCTTGCCGCTAGTAAGTAATATTCTTCTTATATGTATGTATACGAGTTATATACGAGTATTCTCTAGCTTTTATTCTTATTATTAATGTTTTTTTGACTTCTTCTTCTCGTGTTCTTACGTCATTCAAACTGAATCTTAATTTCAAAAATATCTCTCGACGACGGTTCAGTAGATAAGAAGAATAGGTGAGGAATCAACAACAGAAACAGTCAAACCTATTCTTTTATATTCGGTTAGTATTATTTTGCCGTTTTGCTGATTTGTAAAGTTTTTATTTTTTGCAGTAATTAAATGCAGAGTTGATATATTGAAGGCGATGACGTATGGCAGAATGATGGGGAATTTTGTTTTTTTTAGCAAATTAAATGGCTAAGCGTATTGATCGAATATTAATCAGTTTTCAGTAACCGGATATCATTAATTTCCTTTTTAGAAATTTAATCGTGATCACGTTATTCTTAGTATATGGGGGACTATACCAATAATCTTCAGATGAGAGTTGCATTAAATTTCAGTATTTTTCCAAATTAAGCAGAATGCGACATTTTTTGAAAATATTCGAATATTTATAAACAAATAATTTATACCAAGGTGCTATACTTATTTAGGTTCTAGCTAACTAAATAGGCAAAATTCAAAATTTCTTCTTCGGTTAAAACTCAAAACCTGTCCAAGAATTTTAGTATTTGATTAATTGAGAGAGAGAGGATGGCATCTGTTAACAGGTTTTTGCTTCGTCTATTATTTATATAAAAGATCTGTGTTTCTGATGCTTGTCCTTTAAGGGTTGAATCCCTCAACTCTCATTATGAAAAAAAATCGTTTTGGAAAGGAGGAAGCATCGATGTTTCATAACCACTGAGATACAGCATGTTTCGGTTGAGAAAAAACGCATACTTTATTTAAATCTAAGTGGTTATTTTTAACTGCATACGTTCAATGATTAAAAGTAAATTTAGACTTCCTAATCCTAACCGGCTCCTAAACACCAAGTTTGATCCTAATTTTAAGAATGTCCTAGTTCAATTCCACATGGCTAAATTACAGAAAAATAATTCATTTAAAAATGTCAATGATCTCGTTTACAAGCGGCCAAATTACGTTCAGCATAACAAATTCACATAAAATTCAAGTTGAATCCCAATTCCTTGTTTTAGACCAAACGTTATCGAAATCAGTGATCTAATTGCTGAGACTTTATTCAAATAAATCAAAAAACCCGTTTTTTTTATTTAATATTGTAAGTTTACTTCATTGCAGCTAGTGATGTATTTTTTCGTAACCTTTTGGTTGAATAGTATCTGGCTAGGGATACATCTAAACGCTTTTCACTCATGCTTTCAAAATCGGCCAGTTTCGCAAAATATCCCGACTGACCTTTGGAATTAAAATTAGCAAATCAAGAATCTTTTTGTTACGCTGCAATAGTCAAAAATTAGGCGATTTTCTTACGATTTGCTTCCAAATTACTACTCTTTCTGCAATATCTCTCTCTATTTTACCTAAAGCAACAGAATTAGAAAATATTTCATATTTCACTCTGTTATTAGCATATTCTCATTATCACGAACCAATTATAACTGGAAAGTTTCTTTTAACAAGTATCAACGAACTTCAATCGGCAAAGAAGGGTTCCACCGAGAGCTAGCGACATATAGAACTTTTGTCTTTATAGGTTAAATTTTTTTCGATTTATACAAAAAACTCAGCCAAATTATAGATTCATTACAGTAATAAGAATCAGTAATTTAAAAAAATTGAAATGCAAAACTATTAAATACTATCTACCCGTAAAATATTTATTATAGTGCTTTCTTGAACGACCCTCTTGAAGTAGAAAAGTCAAAAGACTGAAACACGGAAGTAAATCGACAAAACACACCCAAGACTGGTTTCGAGGACTGTAGTTGTAGGGTATAGGTCTATAAGGAGGAAGTGATCATCATCAAGCACGACAGCAACTCCGAGCAGACTCTACGTGTATTTAATATGTTCTAAATAATGATAATCGGCGCTATCATACGTCGATGGTCCAACCGCTGTAATCCGAGAAGATTACGATATAAACTATTTGGTAAAAAATAGCTTTGGCAGTACAGAGAAGATAGCAACCCCAGAACAGTATTTCATACTGTGTACCAGACTCGTAAACCGATACAAAAAAAGATTGCCACGAAATCGCATATATCAGCGAGAGAGAAAGGGATGGAGGAGCCTTAGTACGACATAGACACCGGAAATCCAGAAACTTTCATTTTATTGTTAAAATCAGAGACCAGTTTCCTCGATCCGCATGACGTAAATACTATAAAGGAACTAGTTCAAATACTTGAATTCTTTACGGAGAAAGACAAAAGTAGAGTAAATCTCTGCACCATGCAGCCTATACAAAAAAAAGATTTAATCAAATAATTCAAATTACACCCAAGTTGAAGTAAGTCAGATTTGACGTTGTTGTAAATTTGTAAGTATAGGAAGAAGGCTTAGCCGGCATTACTGAAATTACAGTTAAAATAATTAGAACGTAAAATAGAATGGCAAGTTGAATAAAAGTAAATATTTATCGTTAATTATTGGTGTATCGTAGGTACTGCTACATCCGGTTAAACCCTCGCAAGATGAAACGTCGGAGAACGAAAATTCGTTAGAGAAGTCTAATTCTTTTTGGTTCAGTTGGGTGGTTGAAACGGTACAAAAATCGAATAACGCAGTTCTCTTTTCGTCCCTCGGAGATCTGGAAAAAACTCGATCCAAATCAAAACACTTAACATTAAAGAAAGAAATGAAAAAAGTTGTCATAATCAAGACTGGAAACATGAAGGCCCGCAACAACTGGAAGAAAGAATTGACACAAGTGCAAGTTCTGGGAATAAAAAGAAGTACCAGTTGAATCTCTACTCAACAAATCGGAAGAAGAGTGTGAAACAATTTTTCTACAAACGGTTAAACGAAACCCAAGTGCATGGTACTTGGTTAACTTACCATTCAAAGAAAAGGTAGTGTGGTGGTACACTTGGTGCTTCAAAACAAAGAACCATGTAATGGTTCTTGTAAATTGTGTTAAAATTCCAAAATAATGGACAACTTCGAAAACTGTATGTTTGATTTATGAGAGAATATCTCTAAATGGAACATATAAAGGCATCACCAAATTCCAAAGAAAAATTTTACACCCCGCGTCATGAAAGCTATTCCGAAAGAACTAAAATTTTGCGTCGTCTTTGACGCGTCAATGAAATTACCTCATGTATTAGCCTAAACGACACGCTGCACGTTGGAGCTATTCGTCAAAATATATGTTATTCATTTCTTGTGATGGAAAAAATATAAAATAGTATCTGGGGCCGACATAATCAAAACGTATCGGCAAATTGAGTTAGCAAGCGGAAACCCGAACGAAGCATTATACGAGAATATACAACTTGGTTACCATTGCCCATGGTACGTCAGTAGCTACGTCCTTAGCAATAAGAACATTACATTAGTTAGCAATGGACGAAGGTGAAACCTTGCCACTTGCTCGTAAAGTTCTAATAGAGGACCTCTACCTGGATGACGATTTGACGAGTACTGACAACTTATATGATGCATTAATTCTACATCTTATCACATTACATTATAAGGGTCAATTACCATCCCTTCCAAACTAATACAAAAACATGGACAACACAAATAAAATGGGCCAACAATCAACATTCAAATAAAAATTCGGGATCCTTCAATTTTGCGACGTGTCAGAAAGGACGTATACTGCTGTGGTCTGTAGCCTCATTGAAATGTTGAACGGAACAATCGTTATAAGACTCATCTGGGGCTAAAACCAAAGATGCACCTAGTCGAGTAAAGCAAACTTTACCATGTTTAAAGCAGTGTGGTGCGATGTTGTCACGTCTAATAAATAAAGTGGCTAAAAACTAGAAGTGACAGCGACGAACAATTACATGTGGACAGACTCTAATATTGCGCTAGCGTGGTTACAAAAACCAGCAACAAACTTTAAAACGTGTGTCTTCAATCGAGTATTTAAAACTCAATACACCACTAACAATACAACACGAATGGCATACATACGACCTCTTCACCATCAAAGCTTAATGGAATTATAAACCCATAGAAAGTGGAAGCATGGAGATGTTTAACATGAGTATTGATATAAAAAAGACAAAACCCGTTCTTTATGGTCTAAATAAAACCACTACTGCACTCTATACTCAAGCTCATCGACCGTAAATCAGATTATTTGAAACTATTATAAATTACGATTTATGTCCTGCGATTCATATTTAAGATCAGTAAAAAATCAATAATTACCAATGAAATTCGAGCAATAGACTTCGCGACAGTATGAACGACCAACGTAAGAGCAGCTCAAGATATCTTTTTTCCACATAAAATCTCACAATTTTGCGATCAACAATCGCACAACTTAACAAGAAAAGCACCATCGGCTTGCTGAATCCTTCCCAGTGGGCAACAAATGCCTCATTAAGTCAAAACATTCTCAACTGAAAAACCTAGATCATTCGGAGAAACATCCCTTAATACTTCCACCTAAATCACATCTTACTAGCACAATTATTTATTGGTGGGGGAAGTACACGATACATGGCTCGGAATCATATCAAATTTCAGTTCCAAAGTAAAACTGCAGAACAACTAATGGGAGATCTACCCAGTGAAACGGTCACATCGTCTCGGCCATTCACTCACACTGTTCTTGACTATGCCGGACTATTGAGCATATGAGTCTCAAAGGACATAGGCAATAAGGTTTACAAAGGTTACATTGTTGGTTTTGTTCATCTTGAAGTGGTCTCAGATTTATGTCTCTTCATGTCTATCTCGGACCACGCAGATATTAATGATGTTCTAATGTGAATATTTCTTGATGTGATGCCCCATACTAGCCCGTCCGGAACAGAACATGTTAGGTATAAATCTATATACATTAAACCATAGATGGGAGTTAATAAGACAAATGTTGCACTGACTCTTTAAGGATCATAATTTACCGCCTCTAGTGTAGAGAGACTGGGTCAGATCAAGGAAGAACACCCGGGCAGTGACAATCTTGAAAGGGAAGCAACTTTTCTACGCTAAAAGCGGAAGTCCTACACTAAATTATGCATTTTCTGCGTTAAGACGAAAATTACGAGTTCCTAACGCGGCGTTGATATTCCAGAGTTATCCAACCAAGTTACAGACCAACGCGAAGCGACAGCACAAGCTAGAAGTTGAAGAACAATCGTGAATCCATGTTCACGCTAACGAACTGCCTTCAATATAATTTAGTTATACGTTGTTTGGTGCGTGCAATGATTCTTATAGGGCTGGTGTTTTTTTTTTCTAATCCATGCAATCTTTTCTGGGGCCGAAGCACTCCCTGCTCTTTCGAGGTTCATTTTTTCCGTCTTCGCACTTTCTGTCAACTCGAAGAAGTACGGCTATAGGACCGGCTTCAATTACCATCTGCGCATTGCATAGCTCCATGCCAGCCTGTAGTACAGGATATGGAAGATGGGTCGACCCATGAGTTTTGCATGCCGTTAGGGGGTCGTAGTTGTGTTTGTTTTAATCACAGATCGTAATCTGTTTATGAAAATTTCCTTTCGCATCCTGCCCCTATCAGGATTCGAACCGCGTACCTCCCGATCCAAACACCAAAGCTTTAACCACTGTGCCATTTGGCCGGTAGCTGGTGGAGTTGCCGTCCATTTTGATTTGAATTTAACTTGTTCATTAAGTTCCCATAACTTATCATCATCCGCTGATATCATTAAAGTTGAATGAAAATTTGGTAATGATTTATACGTTTTTTTATGAACGAAATTCTAACTCGTAAGCCTAAAACGTCAACAGTCAAATTTATTTTAACTGAAAACGATGAACTTCTTACGAGTGACTTAGAAATTGCTTTTGAGTTTAATTGTTTTTTCAGTAGTATTGCTAAACGCCTAGGTGCTAAATTGGACACTTATACGTCGTTTTTCCGATTATTTGTGCTTTAGAACCAACACATTCAATTGATAACGTGGCCTAAGTAATTATATTAGTCCCGCCCTAGCACATATTTTCAACCTTTCGTTTGAACAGCGAGTTGTATCTGATCGATTGAAAACAGCAACAATTATTCCCCTTTTCAAGAGTGGTAATCGTCTTGATTTAGTTAACTAAAGGGTGTTTTTTTAAGAGGTTGCCGATTTTTTTTTTGAATAAAACACATATAAAATTATGAAATGACCAAAATTTTTTTTTATTTGGTAGATAATTTTTTGGCATTTAACATTTAAACACAATTTCTGGCATATGGCTACCACGACTATTTTTCACAAATGTCATTCTGGAGGTCCAATTTTCCAGCACTTTTTCAAGCATTTGAGGGCGTATGTCAGCAATGACACGTTGAATATTGGTTTCCAAAGCGTCAATCGATTGAGGTTTATCCACATAAACCAATGACTTCACGTATCCCCACAAAAAGTAATCGAGTGGCGTCAAATCGCACGAACGCGGAGGCCAATTCACCGGACCATTTCTCGAAATAATGTTGTCGTTGAAAGTTTCTTTCAATAAGTCGATTGTTTCACGTGCTGTATGGCAAGTGGCACCATCTTGTTGAAACCACATTTCATTCATATCCATATCTTCAAGATTTGACAACAAAAACTCATTTAACATGGTTCTGTATCGATTTCCATTCACGGTAACGCGTCGTCCTTCCTCATTTTTAAAGAAATATGGACCGATGATCCCACCAGCCCATAGACCGCACCAAACAGTACATTTATCAGGATGCATTGGTAATTCTAGAACGGCGTGTGGATTATCTTTGCTCCAAATGCGACAATTTTGTTTGTTGACGTATCCATTTAACCAAAAATGCGCCTCATCACTGAAGAGAATTTTACGGTAAAAAAATGGATCTTCGTTCAATTGATTTAACGACCAATCACTGAATTCACGGCGCAAACGATGGTCGTGTGGCTTTAATTCTTGCACCAATTGAATTTTGTATGGCACCAAACCCAAATCTTTACGTAAAATTTTCCATAAAGTCGATGGACAAAGTCCAATTTGCTGAGCACGACGACGAATCGATAAATTGTCGTTTTCTTCGACACTGGCCTCAACGACAGCAATATTTTCTTCTGTACGAACTCTTCTCATTCTTGTCGGTGGCTTGGCATCCAAAAGAGTGAATGTAGACCGAAATTTGGTAATTACGTTCTTTATGGTGGTCTCTGACGGACGATTATGTGCACCATAAAATTCACGAAGTGCTCTATAAACATTTTTAATTGAACACTGATTTTGAAAATAAATTTCCACGATTTGAAAACGTTGTTCTGGAGTTAACCTATTCATAATGATTTGCCAAACAATACTGAGTAGAAATGCCACTTTGAGCTGTCAAAACAACTGTCATAAAATAAAACGACATCTATCGGAAAAACAAACCTCCTAAAAAAACACCCGTTATATAGACATATTGCCTTGCAGCCAGTAGTTCTAAAATTTTTTGAAAAGGTTTTTAGATCAAACAGGTATATTGAGTATTCATCAACATGGCTTTCATTTAGGTATGAGTATTGAATCGGCCATATTGGAGTTCTTAAACATAATCAATAATAGTTTGAATAAAGATAAAAGTTGCGGTGCTTTATTTATTGATACTGATAAAGCTTTCGACCTGGTTGATCACAAGCTTCTGTTCTCTGTTATGTTTGATATATGGTTAAGAGGAGTTTCAAATAAGTGGTTTGCGTCGTAGTTAGATGATAGTTTGGTGAGAGTGAAGATAAACGATAAGGTAAATGATCCGAAATGGATTGACGTTGGTGTTGCCCAATACACCCAGTATCGTTACTTCGATGATCAATTCTGATCTAAAAGTTTTGCTCTAATGGTTCGATAAGTATCGTCTTTTAAGCCGAAATACTAAATCAATGTTGTTTAAATTGTCTTGTAATACAAACTTAGCCAGTTTGCTGCGGGCGACAATCAACCAGTACCTATCATCAACTGCACGAGTTTTCCACCTCCTTTGTGATTATTATCCTACTCCGGTAATAAAATTTGCTTACCAAGCTTTAGTTATGGCGAATATAAAAAAAATAAGTAATATAGAATTATGTATATGGATTATCGTGCTAGAATGGTTGTTATGTAGCAACTGTGTACTTTTTATGATAATTTTACCATTACAACATTTGTATGTCTATGTCATTGAAATTATTTTTAATCGAAATGACCAGCGAATTTCGTTACAATTTTCGCGGCAACCATCAATTTATTTGAAACATTCCAAGATTCAACAACTACTTCCGTCGCTCCAGTCTCGTTGCTGCACCAACTCTTTTTTACCTAAAGTTAAACAATGGATATTTGAAATTGTTGATATCTCCTTTTTAGTCAGGGTTATTACATAAAAAGTGCTAGACATGGTGGTTGATCATCACCGCGAACGTTATGCATCAGTCAACCAAGAAACCTTCAAGCAGTGTTTATCAATACACAAAGGATTGTGTGTGTGCCACATTTCACCTACGCGACTAATCCATAGGTAGATAAGTGACTTTTACGCAACTCGATTCACATACACTAGACACATGAAAGAATTATTTTAACCACGACGTTATCTTTAACAACAATAAACATCCAGAAGATTGGTGAATAGAGTTGCTAAACTTACAGGAAGCCATTAATAGTCATCACGTATAGCACTATACAATGACTCATTTAACATTGGGAATCGTAGTCATTATCATGTAATAATTCTCTGGAAAAGAAATCGAGGCAATCAACCAGCAGCACAGGGCAAACGACAACCTTTTTCTCGAGTTTAGCGAAGCCTTGCAAGTCACAAGCCATCTGCAAAATTCGTTAATCAGGAGCCTGATTTATTTATTTTTTCCTAGTATTTATAAATTTCAGGTCTAAATTCGCATTAGTGATGTGTGGAACTGATATTGCTGATATTGATTGCTTTACTCGGCGCTAAGAACTGGAAACCCACGAAAATAGAATTTCTAGATAGAAACATTTGTTTAACCCATTTTTTTAGCTTTGAATTTCAAGTTCCCGATAAACAAACTTGTTAAACTTAGGCAACTAATTAGGACTCTAAAAACAAAAAAATATCTAATTTTGGAATTTAAGCTGGGTTCAAATTTTCATTAGCTTAATATTTCCAAACATGGATTGGAAAATTGAACATTTTAGTTTAAATTTTCAAACAATTTGCTATTGTTCTGTCGACGTCGATTTATCAATGGCATAATTGGCGATGTTTGAGGATTATTCTATTACTAGATTTTGTAACTTCATGCTTAGGGTGTAGCGCAAGCTTTATATCAACACAGATTTCAAGTATTATTTCAACACCACAGCAGTATAGTTGTATGCGCTAATGTTATTGGATAATTAAACATTGGAGTATAATAAAGGACGATAAAAAAAATTGTAAGGGCCAAATAATATTCGGTGGTCATCGTTTTTCTCTTATTAGGCTAGCATTGATGTCCATTCGTATCCATACAAACGTTTGTTTCTTGGGCGCTGGTGGTGAATTCAAGTAGCACCCAAGTTGTGTAAAGCGTATCTCAGATCGAAATGAGTTTTCATTCATTACCATAACGTGGATTTTCCCAATTATTACTGATAAAATGACCATTTGGGTCATCATGATCACTTCAATGCTTATAGAGCAGCTTTTAAAGTTAGCGTCCAATATTTTATTATTTTAAAAGAAAGTGTTATATTTCCATTTTTGTAAAAATGTAATAGCGCTACGTACACTGGCTGTCAAACACAAATTGAATAACGCGACTAATGAAAAATGTTTCAGAAGACATTTGAATAATTTCACATTGATTTAATCGTATTTGTAATCCGTATTCTTAAGAAAGGCATACATGTATTATCAAACTACTTGAGAGTATCGAGTATGATTCTCGGTTCTTTCCCGCAACAAGGCTTTTTAAGAGGTCGATCCACAACTACCAATTTAGTTGAGTAGACATCACAATGGGTCTAAACAACGACGGAAACGAGGAAGGAGATAGATATTATCACAACACTCGAGCGTTTTGTTACGTTACCAATCTGCATTACTATAGTTTGAACTATGGCCGATGAAGTATGGTGTATATGCAACAATATGGATGGAATTTACAGTTTTGTTTGAAGCATATCAATGCTAATAGCATTACATTGGCAGAATTTAATATTAGCCGTGCCAGCCTGAGTAAAATTATACCCAATGTACTTGCACTACCTATGGTTTCAGCAAGATGACCAGCCTTCAAACCATCGATCTTTCCCCACTAAATTCTGTAATCGTATAATCAGCCGTTTGGGTGATATTAATTGGGCTCCACACAGTTGTGATTTACCACCGTTAGACTTCTTCTAAAATAAAGAAAATAAAACAAGCAACTTCAAACGTTTAACAATGACCTAACTTGTCGACCACACTGGATTTAAACAAACATACACATGTACAAATGTAAAACTAAAATATTACACCCGGGCGACAAATTGCTTTGGCTTGAAACCAATATAAACACAAAATCAAAAGTAAGTCTAAAAAAAACTAATATCACGGTCGTGTGTGAATTTTAACGAGCTACCAAACCGAACAGCTGTTCCCTGTTAGACAGTCAATACACAAGCACATATACGTCAATTTTCCAATTATTCAAAGTCAAAAAACAAAACATTCTTAACCTTCGCGCACATATGTTATATATAAAATTGTCTTTACAACAGATAGAGTAGTACGCGATTATCTAACTATCTCATAACACTAACTCTCGAAATCAATCATGACTCTTTGATTTACTGTTAATTACTTTAAAGATTAATTTAATTATCCTATGCATTGCTTGATTGCTTTGTTGGTTTTTGTATTCGGTAAAAAACCAACAACGCAACATAAAACAGTTACTTATAATGCATGTCATTTAACAACTATATACATCATTCAAATATGTTTTAAACGCGCGTGTTTAGTACAAAACCAAATTTTTGATTGATTCAAACAAGGCAAATCACTCAATCTCTTAAAAGTGTTTATCTAATGACATAATTTTACCACCCCTTCCTTCCCCATCAATAAAATAACAATATTTTCAATTTTCCACCCGCACTTTTCCTATTTATTTATATAAGTTATCTTAGCGCGCGCATTACTGCTGGGATTCTTACGCCTCTCGACAAACGACACACACAATATAAATAGATAGAAAGATAGATACACACTCTTCGGTACCATCCAAAAATAAATATTTATTTTTATAATTTTCAATTTTTATCTTTCAAAAATTTTGTATACATACTCGACTCTCTATAATACACATTACATATAGATAGATATATAGGATAAAGTGAAGACGCCGCGAAAATGATTCGCGCGATTGCTCAATAAAAAATAAATTTATTTTTTGTGAAATTACAAAATGTGTTTGTGTGTATACGACGGTATACATCTTAACTTTCTTAATGGAATCATGATTCCAGAATTTTCATCATTTTTCACAACACAAATAAATATTAAGTGAAGAGGAGAAGAATGTATAATATTTTTTTAAAAATAAAATTAGATTTGATCTAGACGAGTAATATTATAAAATAAAAAAAAATTGTTATTTGCTACTTGTTAACGGGGCGTACTGTAGAGCCAGTTAAAAAACGACATTGGTCCCACATGAAAAGATGATGCTTACCTGGAAAGAAAAAATTACAAAATGTTGGTTAAAAGTTATATAAAATATTTTAAAAATCGTAGAATGAAATAACCAAAAGTTATTTATATTCTATACCATTGCATTGCCAAAGCATCAATTACGACAGCCCTAATTCAACACAACTTTTCTACTCTTCTAATATTTTATTTTTGAATTTCGTTATATCAAAATAGAAGAAAAATTTACACACAATAAAAGATTGAAGATCTCGCTACCTCAAAACTACCTCAAAAAAGCTAAACAAATTATTGAAGCGATCAAGTAATGAACTCAAATAAAAATGACAACAGCTGAAATTTCAATAAATTTCACTAATAGTGAGATCAATGCTGCTGTAAATCATTTTGAAGAATTTGATGTAATCTACATATAAATGGAGAAATGAGAGAGGAGATAAAAAACAAATAAAAAAATAACAAATATTGATGAACTGCCACAAAATTGTTTTTATGACTAAGTTCGAAAGTGGAAACAGCGCTCGTATGCTATGTTATTTGTCGAAGAGATGATACAATTTTGGACTACGTATTATTGTGGTATTCGATGCTTCCTTGTATTATAGTGAATGTCTTATTTCCCAATCCAACTCAATGCTAGCCATAGCTACGTCAGCGATTCTTTAATTATTTAACTAAAACAGATTTAGGAACTTTTAGTGAAAATACAGAAACGAATTTTACCTGAATGTTTAGCATACTTAGCGGTGTGTAGTTAGAAATCCTAAGTTCAAGTACCCGGTTCCAACTAACTCAATGTTCTTCGAGATCTACGAATCATCTCGAAATGATATTGGGTGTTTTAACTTCACAATGCACAATCTTTTCAACTTATAAGCATAACATTGACAGGTAAAAATTGATGATAGAGAGTTGGTGTCTATTACAACAGGAAACGGTCTGTATCAGTTCCAAGTTCTGCTATTTCAGAATATACAAAGCGTCAGCTTCATTTAAGCAACCCTTTCATACAATTAGATTTGCTGGATTGAAATGAAGTTTGAATAAATTTACTCCGCTAAAGTACGCTGGGAATTATTTAGACCACCAGTTCCAATAAACGGCTTTACAGAGAAAAATCAATCGATTAGCTGGGCTGCCGAGAACCAAAATTAACATTTTAATTTTTCACTCGCACTAGGCATTACCTTAAACATTTCAAAATAAAATAGTGAGTTCAATCTTTATAAACCTTTGTCTTAGACAACAGAACTTCGATATCTTCATTCCACTGTGAGAGCTTACCGTATCAGCAATAAGCCCTCCTTTGGATTCCTTGTTATGAAGGGGAGCTTATTGGTTTAGTGTAGCAATAAGCTCTCCTTCATAACAAGTAATCACATTTGGCACGACCAATGAACGATCAATTTATTTATTTATTTATCAAATACAATTTATGTTTAATGGTGATTAGCATTTATTCGTCATGTCTAGACGTCACACATCTTGTCACATAATGGAAGCTGATGAACGTACTATTATTATTGATACTTTGCTATCGACTTTATTTAGATTTGCGAATATCTCCAAAGACCAGTTGGAAAAATTCAGCAAACATGGTTAATGGGGCTTAATACTAAATAATTACTAAGTAATTGGTGGCGTAAGCCCAACACCAAATCCGTACCTGTTCTCCAGATGAGAGACGGCTGAAACGGGCGTCTCTCTTGTATGAAGCTTTCTGCTATATAAACGTATCCAAAGTAGCATTGCATGCCTTAAGATTATTGACCAGTTCGTGGCCAGTACACGAAACAAGCGAGGTGAGGGCCAAACTAACATAGTCTCCCACAAGAATAATTATGTTATGAATCCTACACAAAGGTCTCGGATTACCGTATCGATTACATCACAAACACAACCTCACAAATTAAACACGGAAAACGCTTTAAAAATCTGAACATTGGACGTGTTTAGCCTTTTAAAACTTGGAGATTTCGGAAACCTTTCGAACCAGGAAAAGTGTTACATTTTAGACGTAATTTCACTGCAAGAGCTTTGATGGTTTGTTAGATCCATGGCACCATCAATGGTTGCACTCTTCAAACAACGACTATCATATCGGAGAAGAATTTGGTTGTTGACTTTCTCGCTCAGACGTCGTGAAAGATCTACTCTTTGTCGTGTGTGCCGTCATTGTGTGCAATTTTAATGCAATGGACACTAGCGCAGAAATTACGTAGCACATCAGTCCTAGCAGCTTGCCTTTTATCAGTAACAACGGTCAATGCATCACCGAACTAACAATAATGGACGATTCAGTTGAATGAAGTATATGTTTTTTCTACATAAGAGAAGCCACAAAGACCTCTAACGTTAGATCTTAGAGTGCAAACTGTCAGCTATATTTCATAGGTTAGCAACCAGATCGTCCGCTCGAATATCGATACTTTAAAAGATCAAGCATCACTACAGAGTTGTCAATCAGCCGTCGCTGACCCAACATCCCAGAGCAGGAGTTTGCTATGCAGTCGTCAAACTTACTGCGGCGCAATATATTATTCGAAGAAGGCCGCTTAGAACCCGCAATAACTAGTTTGACGATCAGTGCTGACAAGTCGTCGAAAATGTACAAAGCTTCATGATAAATGGTTGGTACGTAAAGCTGAACGCTCTCTAGCAGAATATCTGTGCTAATAAAGATACGTCTCTTAAGTATCTATAAAAAGCGGAACTCAGAAACAAGAGCATGTTTCGCTAACGCCCGGTATCTGATTGAACACTTCCACTCAAGAGGTTCCGCCATCAAAGACTGGGATGAAGAACTGAGAACAAATGTGGCTGACGCTCTCTCTCTCTCTCTCTGGCTGATGGAAAACCTACTTTCCTATTCTAGCAAATCGGAATAACAATATGTCCTCTATTAGAGCAATTAATTAAGATCAGTGGCAGTGCTTTTACATAAAATCTATACGATCTCTTCGTCCCATTTTAGGATCAAGAAGACTTGCCGCTAATCATGTCTGAGACTATATGAAGAATCGTAATTGAAGGAAATGTATCAAACTCCTTTGAAATAACAACCGGTGTTCCAATAGAAAGATACGTTCAATTTGGCGCGTGCGTATGCGGTCAGCGCAACATTGAAGCTTCGCGCTGTTAAGCCAGGTCAATAATAATATCAAGAACAGTTTCATACCACTCGATTTGGGCGTGAACAACAGCAAAACTAAATTCCTGTGAAAACCCAGAAGCATCTCCAAAGCAAATCTCGGAGTCAATGATCATAATTTGATAGCATAGAAAACGTCACATACCTCGCAACAGTAATACCATCATCGCATCATCATCTATCGATGTGAATTATAAACAAGGATTAACCAGTGAAATTAGAGACAAATTGGAAATTAACAAGCGACAGTAGAACAGGAAAGTTGATACCGCCGATTAGTAATTAGTAAACTAAGTATGTCTGCAGCAACCCATAGTAGCCAACGACACAGAGAATTATATTGATTCCAGAAGCGATGCTTTTGTTGGTAACAGAAGAAAACACTAAATTGATGCCTGTTAGTGAGCCGCTCATTATTTTTAATTTTAACACACATCGAATTTATCAGTGTTGGGAATGGTAAAAATTTGACTATCAAAGTTAACGTGTACTTCAATAAGAACTCCTCTACCGCTTAAATCTGTGCCTGGACAACAATAACCATCTTTCCGGAAGACGTTGAAATCAGAGGTAAGAAAACTCATTATTGTTGAAATTATGATTCAAATTAGTCTCAGCGAGTGCAAAAATATTAAATGGATTATATACTGAGAAAACGTCGCGAGATTTAGTTCTAAGTCCCCTTACGTTCTGGTAGTAGAGGGACAAGCGATTAATTATTTGATACTGCCATGTTATTCTTGATACTTTGGAAATATAAAAATTCTTTAAGGTATGTTGTTTCGGGCCATGATTCCGGGGAAAGTAATAAGTCAAACATACCTTCAGGAATTGTTAGTTTGAAAGACGCATTTGTTGTCCTGAATGCTGTGCCGATTCAATATAAATGTTGAAAATAACATGGGAAATAACGTTGGCATTAGGTATATTGTAGTTCCTGGGTTCAAATATAATTTTGGTTTAGGAACTGTCCTAATGGTGAATGAAAAATTAAAATTGGTGCTGCTGCTGTGTTGAGCGTTGTTAGAGTTGGTACCAATATTAGCCAGCATTATTTGAGATGAATATCAATATAGTATTCGATGCAAAGTGTTGATTGATATTGTTGTTAATGTTGTCAGCTGTAAGTTGATTGTTGTGTTGAATGTTAGTCAAGATGGCCTTAATTCCAGAAATAATTGATTCAATTTTATTGTTGAGCGCTTCATTTATTCATTTATAATTTTCGCAAAACACTTTTCGTTGCCGAGATTAGAAAGACCGGGTTTATTGTTATTAGCGGCACTGCAATTTCAACAAGATCTAATGAGGAAAAAATTTCATCAAAATTAGTAGACAACAAAATTAACTTCTTCTCCAAATTAAATATTCAATTACAATTTCCATTAAAACAGGTTTTAAAATCATCCATGCTGCGAATGATTGCATCCATTGATTCGTTAAGCAATAAAAGTTGTCCGTTCACATTATTGTTTTTGCAATCAACAAAAATCAAATCAAATTTTTTTATAAAAGAAAAACACGTAACGATTAAACACGTAATAATGGAACACGTGCTAGATGGGTGGGCCACGTCGTAAAGCCATAAGAACAACGTATGATAAACAAAAGGTTCCATGAACAACCGAAGGTATATATAGATCGTAGAAAAACATCCCGACTGCGCTGCTGTAGCGACTTCGAGCAAAACCTACGCCTAGAGAAGCAGAGAAATGGGACAGAAATAAATTTGTCT